>OZ018381.1:65263093-65861447 GCA_963969555.1 Polydrusus pterygomalis | reverse complement strand
TCATGGGGGTCATGACCCCCCCCCCAAAATAGAAAAAAAAATGAACTGTTTAAAATCTGATAGTATATGGCTACCACTGCGCTGGCAAACTTTTAACTTGAATGGACACACTTTTTGCCTTTATTTCCCTGTTTTGGGGTTTCGTTATATAAAGCCGAACGAAATAGAGGTCTTGTGTATTTTGGTGATTTATGAGCTCGGTTCTTTGATGAAAATTTACTGGACATTTCCATAACAGCGTATCCATTTTAAAATGGGTGTTGAATGCATGCGTCGCTACTTACTAAATAGGAATGGGAAAAAGTCCGCGGTGTGTATAACGATTTTGTCCAATATATGAAATTTGTGAAATATTATGTAAAATAATTGACCCCAACGTGACAACAAGAGCTCATAATATTGTATTTCAAAAAATATTATCTCCTGGCCTGGCCAAAATATATAAAAAAATTTTTGGCTTAAATCTTTCAAACTTGTGAATTATTTTTATAATTTCTTAAATATATTATACTCTGGTACCAAAATAATTGGCAGTGACTCATTTTTACCGAGGTGTGTAAGACGTAAGGGGAACGCCAATTCCAGAGGCGTGTCATTTTAAACAATAATAAATCAAAAAATATATGAATTTCTTGTTTATTATTCTAATAATTTACATTTACTAGGTATATCTAATAAAATAAATGAAGCTTTTACATTTGGTGATCTAATGCAGTAATAATTAGAGAAACTAAATTACACATGTATAAAATCCAAGACGAATAATAAAGCAACGGTATAAGCTATTTTCATAAATTATTTTATTGTACTACATAATAATAGAAAGATGTAATAGTGGATTAAGGGCAAAACCTAATTATTGTTACTTAATGAACACTAGGTACTTGGTTAATACTTTGACAAATTATATTCCACCCCGACATTAAAAAGTGTTATGATGACATAATATTATATACGTTACAATTTTAAATGCATTATTACCATTACAGCGATTATTCACTATCTGATGATAAAAACATTTTATTACTGTCGCTACTGCTCTCATCCGCAGGATTTATAATAATAGGTTCCACCATGACTTCAACGCGTATATCTAAGTCCCACATTTCTTTTCTACGCCCTCGACATGTAATACGCACTTATGCCAATCCGCTGCTTGTACATTCGCTATTGCCGTTTTAACAGTTCTTTAACATCTTTTAATTTAAATGTTCTATTTTCACGCGCCACTTCGCCTTTTATCTGTGCCCGTATAAGCTCGATTGGATTTAGTTCACAATGGTAAGGCGGTAAACGTAATATTGTAACACCTCGTTGACGAGCCATTTCATCCACTACATATGTCGTATATTTTTTTTGTGAAGTCTTGCAAGATCGAGCAACTGGGCTTTTAGCATTTTTTCGCCAAATGGAATATTTTTTCTTCGAGCCAGTCAACAATCTTTCCTTTTCGCCACGCAGAAGTTGGCAAAGCTTCCACCCGACGGCTGTAGTATGGTGCATTGTCCATCATGATTACCGACCCACGTTTAATACGCGGTAATATGGAGTTAAACCAATCTTCAAACACTTTCGAGTTCATATCCTCATGATAATCACCGGTTTTACGAGATTCAAACACGTTTAACCCACCTTCAAGAAAACCAGAATCACTCCCGATGTGGGTTATAATTAACCGACGACCTTTTCCTGAAGGAGCTTTCAATCCAGTGGACAGTCCATTGATAAAGGCGTTACGTGCATCTTTAATGTTGAGATCTTGCCAAATGTAATTCACAGTATGTCCTTCATTTAACCATGTCTCGTCCGTAAAGTAAATTAGTTTTCCTGCACAGCGATAGTGTTGCATTTCTTCTAGATACTTTCTACGCCACAATACGATTTCTTCCTTTTCCACCAAAATACTTTTGCGATTTCGTTTTAAGAATCAAAAATTCAATTCTCGTAGTGTACGCATTAGAACTCTTCGTGAAATTTTTGGCATATTTTCATCCTTTTCAATTTCGGCAGAAAATAGTTGTGTTTCATTTTTGTTAAAAAAATACTACTACTCCTAAATACGAACATTTCATATACCTAGGTTAATTCTGAGTTCCTACCCTTTTTACCTATTTTTACTATCATGAAATTTTATTATACAGCGTGTCCAGAGAAGTTCTAGACATATGGGAATTTTCTTTATTGTTGATTTTACGAAAAAAAGTTATTCTTCATAAAAAGTTCTGCTTGATGCGCAAATATTATTTATATATCAAATCTTAATATATCATGTACAGGGCGGCAAAAAAATATAGAAACACAGAATTACGTTAAGAGGGAAGTACCCTCGATTTTTATTTTAGAGCAATGTTTCAAGAAAATTTTACTAAGGACTACAAAACGCGGTCAAATACAATTTTTCATTGAAATATTTTAATTTACAGGGTACCATCAAAAAGCCTTTGCAAAATATCTTCTTATTTATTTTTTAATTTTTACCTGCAACAACTTCGCAACAACTATATGTGCAATACTATAGTAACGAATATTGACATGTTAGTCAAAAATCATTTCATATTTTTTGACTTATAAACAAGAGATGTTTTGATGGTACCTTGTAAATTAAAATATTTCAACGAAAAATTGTATCTGACCGCGTTTTGTAGTCCTTAGTAAAGTTGTCTTATAATAATTTGTTCTAAAATAAAAATCGAGGGTACTTCCCTCTTAACGTAATTCTGTGTTTCTATTTTGCCGCCCTGTACATGATATCTTAAGTTTTGATATGTCAGTATTATTTGCGCATCAAGCAGAACTTTTTATAACAAATAACTTTTTTCGTAAAATGAACAATAAAAAAATTCCCATATGTCTAGAACTTCTCTGGACACTCTGTATATGTAAAACAGAAGGTAGGTATATTTACATATTATTTTATTGCGTAATATAGGCCTATTCGTATTCGCTCGCATACCTATAATAAACAATGTCTACCCCAAAGAACCTGACAGAATATTTTGCTTTCTTCTTTTACTTTTAATTGAAACAGTGAAATGCGAAAATATTGGGCACAATCCATGGTAAGGATAAAGTTTATATCACTTTCTTTGGAGATGATTTTAGTTAGGTTAGTTTAGTATTTTAATTAGGATAATAGGTACACTTTCAATTAAATATTAATAGATCCCTGTGAATATATCTCATATAACTTAAATCACATATTATATTAATTGTATAATGTACATTATATGGAAGGTACTTAAATATTTAGTCCATGCCATTTAGTGAGGAAACAAGCACGCTCAATAACTTCCCATTGACGTGGATAGATATCGAATATCGAATCACTTCCTTTTACCCCGGTATACATTATGGAAATCATTAAATATTTTATCAGGAATCGAGTGGCGGGTTTGCGGTTTCCAGATAGTAACTATGTATTCAATAAACTAACACCCTAATTTAATAATTTATTAGTTATCTCGGAACTTACGCATCGATTTTTGAAAGGCAAACTTTTGATTAAAAATTATTCGCCATATTTTAATATTAATGTTTGCCTGTAAAATATGCCGGATAAGGCTCAAAAGTTAAGTTAATTAAGAAGTTTTGATAGAAATAACTTTATATAAATTTACTCTACGATTTTATATTGAAATAGTTTAGGTAGAGTATCAAAGCTTCCTCGTAAGAATGGAAATAATGCTTAGAAATTAATTTCGACAACTGCAAAGTGGATGAGCTCGTGTATAGTCCAATATTGAACATTATTGTACCAAATTTCAGCTTTCTACGAAAAAGGCTGCAGTAACCTGTTCCTAAATTTTCTCTTTTGTCTAGCGATGCCCTAATTGAGGTTATGTTCGGAATCTAGCAGACAAAGGCTGCGAAACAACGCGATGGTGAAGCTTCGAACTGGTTAATTAGTAACAAAATATTACAATGTTTATTTCAAGTTGCCATGTTAAGAGGAGAAGGTGAAACATGAGTTAGTTGCCCATGTCGATTATTTCGCCTTCTTGAGCAACACTGCCTTTGTAAATGTGAGGTTTTTTAGGTGTTGTAAAGGAACATTTCTGATGCTTTAAAATTTGTTAGTTCTTGCTGGCGAAACAGGAATCAAATTTTATAGATGTCAGGGAGTTAAATAGTCCAAGATATAGGGGAAGGTTGCGCATATTGGACCAATTTCCAGATTTCTTATCATGGATGCCGATAATAACGCAAAATCCATCTTGAAGCTATACCTTAGTTTAGTATATTTTAATATGTTGTTCAACTGTAGAATTTTTTTGCAGAATTTTATTTCAAAGTATCTGATATACCAGACCATAAAAAAACCTCTGCGAGTGGTTCAATATAGGAAACCGGTTGCCTAAATTGCACCTGGGGGTTCCAAAATTGGACCACATGATTTAAATCGGAAGCTTAGGTGTTAAATAAATAAATAAAAGATAAAATTGTTGGTATAGGAAGTTTTATACTTATATTTCAAAAAAACATCAAATTTACAATCAAAATTTCGGTAGAAGACATCCTAATGCAAAAAAAAGTACCTATTAGTTTCCTATATTGGACCTGTCATAGTTTCATTTTTTAACTCAAAGAAAAAAGATTTTAGCAATATTGAAATGTTAGTTTATGACATTAACTTATTTAAAGAGAAAAATTATTTTTGCACAATTTGGGAAAAATGCCTAAATTGGACCTGTTCAATTTTGGCAATCACCCAGTGGTCCAATTTAAGCAACTACCACGTGTTTTACAAAACCACCCAGGAAAGGAACAAGAAAAAACAAATATGGCATGGTAATAGGAGAAATAGAAAGATAAAAACTTACTTGATAACTTGCATAAAAAATATTTTGATTAGAGTTTTATGGTTCTAAGGTAAATTCTTAGGAAAATCCTAAAAATATTACATTAAAATTGTGTAAATTACGTTTTGCTCTGTACACGCCAAGCACTAACGGCCAACTAGTTGAGTTTGTTGCTGATCAAAGGTTCTGGGTGGAAGTATGTTACAGTGTTGCCAGATGATATGGCACTTGTTTAGTTTCGGAGAAATGTACCATGTCCAATGTCCAATTTAGGTAGCGGTTCAATATAGGCAACCTTCCCCTACGTTCTATGAAGTCAGACACAAAGGTTACGTTAACGGCCATTAAAACCCTTTACTATAGTATGTTCTTGCGTTAGGCTAGTAGTTACAAACAATATAATACTGTCGAATTCATACTAACGACTATATAACTTACCAAAATATCGTAGGCCCATAAAACTGCTAACTAGTGACAGTGAAACTGTTAGCAATGAGTTGGTTCTTGTACTACATGCTGTCCCTGAAAGAAGAAACACAATTATATTACCTATTCCAGTATTAAAATTAAGTAACTCGTTGAAGTTAACTGAATAATTTTGTGGAGAACCGCTTAGTGCTATTCACCTCTTTGATATTGTAACTTTTTATACTACAACTACTACTAACTGCAAAAAAAATTGAAAATAAAACTTGTTTATTTTGAGAACGCATAAAATGCAGAGCCTATGTAACGTTTTATTCTACTAGTAATAGAATATATTATTAAATCAAATAATGTAAATGGGTTGTTACAAAATACATACAAACAATGATTTTAATTCACCGGAATTTAAGGTAATTAAATTTGTGCATATCAATTTGTTTTACACATTCTCTATTGATTCGAATAGAAATATTTTTGATAAAGCAAATACCTATATATAAAATAATAAAGATACCTATTGTATTACCCGTTATAAATTAATTGAAAAGAACAGTGACCCTTAAGGTATTCCTTTGGATACATCTGTTCCATATCTAACACGTGTAGCTATACAAAATAAATGGCATAGAAATATAGCGTCAAATAAATTTTGGAAAACAATTCCGAGCTGCCGTTTATTAGCAAAACTAATAACCATAAATAGAAAAACTATTCAAATTGATCTACCGACTTGCCTTACTAGATAATTTACACAGCGCATTGATAAATACCATTTCAATTATCTTAGGTAGGTACATACCTACCCATTTTGTTTAATTAAAAGTATGCTTGCCTGTGAGTGCTTGAACAGAAATAGCACTAGAAATTGATGGTTTATATAACATAGTTAAGTAAAACGTTAATTTCTGAAAACAAGATAGGTATGCTGGTATGAATCGTATTTAACTTCAATCACTTATTATATTTTTGGATAAATATGCTATTAATATTGTTAAAAGTGTAATATTAAAATAAACTCTCCTATTACTGGAGAGGACAACTTTTTAAAAAACACGCAAAATTGGTCTTAAACAAATCATTTATTTCGTATTTGGATTACTGCTATAAACCTCAGGCCTTTTTGGTACTACGTTAGTACCCAAACGAATGGAATTTTCACAAAATGGAAGGTCACAATCGCATCGAACTCCGTATATTTCCTCTCCCCTCCTCAATGTAGAGCATTTACTTAAGCCGCACACGTTATACTTGCATAAACTGGCTGGTAACGGTGGAATGTAACATGTCGGTAATCCTATTACTTTTCTTAAATCATTTCCGAATAAAGTTGGAATACATTGACAGTCTTCATTTCTAATCATATATTTAAAATCGCAGAACCTTCGATGGACCCTCGGATGGTATTGCCGGTTATGATTTAGTTTCAATCGACATTTCCTTCTGTTGATGTCCGCAAGTTCCGGGGAACAGAGCCTCCACATCTCCAAAGTACTTGAGTGGCATATACCCAGAAAATAACTTTCACTTCCGTGACTTCCTCCTGACCTATTTTTTTGAAATTCGACAAAAATCGCGTAATATTTCAAGCCGATGCCTACGAAAACGCATATTTCGAGATTTAGCGTTCTAACATAATCGAAAATGTCGTACTGCTTTAATTCGACAATACTTTGAGGCTCTGAAAATGGATCTTCCAAAATAAAATTTTCCGTAATAATTGATAACGTCAAAACTGTCAAAATTTGAATATACATTGGCATTGACAGAATGTAATTAAGGTGGTATTCTCAACGTCATTTAATCCATTACCAACCTATAACCTATTTCGGGTTGCTTTTTTTAGTTTATTATTTTAATAACTAACATTTAAATAAAATCAATATCGTCGGTACAATATTTAGGTAATATCTGACATAATATAACAAAAATATCTATTCATTTTATTGCTAATTTTGGGATAATTGTATAGTGAAAGAACAATGACATAATAATGTTAAAAAAAATCTTACCCGATATTTTTCGCTATACAATTCTAATATTTAATGAAAGTCCTTGATATTTATTTAATACTAGCGTATATCCGGCATGCGTTGCAACCCGCCGGTATAAATACAAACCCGAACAAACCCGATATATTAGTACCTGGTATGTCACTTTCTGAAATTGCACCCGTGCGAAGCCGGGGCGGGTCGCTAGTTATACATAAAAACCTTCCCCTTGAATCACTCTATCTATTAAAAAAAACCGTTTCAAAATCCGTTGCGTAGTTTTAAAGATTTAAGCATATATAGGTAGGGACGGACGGACAGACAGCGACAGCGACAGCGACTTTGTTTTATACTATGTTAAGATGTCAATTATTACCTATAAAATATGAATACGATAATGATTTTATTTAAATTTTGTGTAAAAGCTAGAAAAATTAAATAAATAATATACGCGAAATAGGTTATAGGTTGGCAAGCATGTTGATACTCCGACCTTAAGATGGGAGTATCAACATGCTTGCCAACCTATAACCTATTTCGCGTAGATTTATTTATGTTTTCTAGCTTTTATACAAAATTTAAATAAAATCAGTATCGACTTGATATTCTATAGGTAATAATTGACATATTTAATAAATATCAAGGAATTTCATAACTTATTTTAGGAGAATTGTATAGCGAAAAATATCGGGTACGATTTTTTTTTACATTATTATGTCATTGTCACTCATTGTTCTTTCACTATACTATACAATTCTCCCAAAATTAGCAATGAAATAAATTGATATTTTTGTAATATATCAGATACTACCTAAATAATGTAGGTACCGACAATATTGATTTTCTTTAAATGTTAGTTATTAAAATAATAAACTCAAAAAATCAACGCGAAATAGGTTATAGTGGCAATTGATTGAATGACGTTGAGAATTCAACCTTAACTGACCGAAAGTGATTTTTAAGGCAAATTTTTTAAGACACCGTTCCTGTTTTCGCGACCATATTTTTAAAAATATTTATAATAGAGTACTTTTTATCTTTCATACGAATTTTACTAAACACAAGTAAAATACATCAATAAAACGTAAGGATATTTGCAGTTTAAACAACGTAATCCCGATAGAACAATTTTGAAAAACATTCCTATATCTGAAAATGCCAGACGTAAGGCAAACAGAAACTCGGTTAAGCTCCAGATCTATGTCTTTATCTTCCAATGAAATGTATTTGTTTAACTAATTGATAAATTGCAAAATTCAATTACCTTTAACTCCAGGGAGCAGCGGTGTTTCGTTAGAAGCCGATGCAAGGTACCAATTTGTTAAAAAAAGTCGTTCTCTTAGGACGTGAAGAGAGTATAGAAATTTAAAAAATTAATTGTTATTTTTACCGTAACTTATACATACACTGAATTGTAATTATCCACGTTAACTGTATAAGCTTTCTTAAAAAATAAATTGAAGAAAACAGTGTCCTCTTGCTTTTATTGACAGTACGTCCCTGGTTATAAAAGGAAAACTGTTGTTTGCACTGATGAAACTTCGCACCATTTAATACCGAAGTTTAATTAAATTTTATGTTTGACTTGGAAAATAATATTTTCTTTTTGTCGTTTTAAGTAATTTCAGTAAAGAAAATATGAAGGGTGTCTTTTTCTAAGTAAATAATAATAAAATATCTAGAATTGTTTTATGAACCAAAGAACTAAAAACATTTAAAAAAAATAAGATCGGTGGTAACTCTTTGATACGATTGTATTATAAATAAAATAAAATAATCAAAAATTTATTTCGTGGTTTGTACGGAGCCGACGAGAAAAACAGTCCGCAATAAAACTTAAATTAGACAAATAAAACCCACACTCGTATCATACCTTTTAATCTAAACGCAGTTCTTTTGCCACTAAAACACCTCTAAATCAAAAAAGTTACGATTATTTGATTAAGTGCCGTAAAGGGCCTTTGACACACTTAAAATTTTATGTTGAGAAAACGACACGTTCGAAAAAGTCGTAAAAATGCTTGTAATACTGGAAGCATTATACATATTATATAGTATGACCTAGGATAACCTGTAAGTAGTTGTTCATAATATAATATAAGTCTGCTTCAGGCGATTATCGATGAACCCAAAATTTTCACGTGACTGAAATAACAACAAATTTTTTATTGTTCCCTTAAAGGAATCTTGAGAGTTCATATTTAGACAACTAACTTTCCAAATCCTTTAAATCCTTCCCCATCAAAAGCATATAATTCCGGATGTCAAAAACTTTCCCGAAAAGAAAGTTAGCTCTTCTATCTGAAACAAGCAAACCGTTTATTATTTCATTGTCTCTCTTTCCTAAGTCCTTTTTGAAAGTTGCACATTGTCATCAAATTACTTAATTTAATTATAACCTAAACTTTTAAAGCGAACGCTCCGGAAAAAGCATGATTTATTTGAGCCATCGTTATTACGAAATAACGGGAGGGTATTAAAAGTTGGATCCCGGTAAGAACTTAAAAATTCCTTCTGTAAGTTTTTTCGTGCTTGGAGGAACACGGTAATATGTTGGGAATTATTTCGGGGGAAGTATTTAGCTCAGGACGGAAAAGATATTATCCTTTGTCATTTTTATTATTTTGAAATACTGCCTTGCTTCTTTTTTTAGTGTTTTAATTTAAAGGAAGATAGGAGGCGGTACAATAATGTCCGTTTCTGGCCAAAAATAGAATAATCATATTACTTTAGAGCAAATTAGTAAAGAAAACCACCAACCGATGGGAAATCCGCAACCTAGTGTCGCCAATTAATAACAAGGCGACGTTTCAGTAATATCTTAATAACGTCTTTTTCTAGAGCTAATTTAGGTTCCTGATCCAACTTTTAAACAATGCTCGTACCTTTATAAAACTTTTTCGGAAAATTCGACTTCTTGTTGTCTGCTTTCAAAGACAAGCAACCCGTTTGATATTTAATGAGTTTTCAAATCGTTTCTGTTTCTTGCATTTTAAACTCTTTCTGGTATAAACTGAAAAGTAGTTTCTAATACTTAGTTTAAGGAGATTTTTGTATTAAAAATTTTAATTTGATTCCAATCTTTTTCTCAGTAATTTTTCTCTAATCTATCAGCTGAAAATTTAGGTACTTGCTAAGAGATCTAAGTTGCACGGTGGCTACTTCAGATGTACGACTATTTCAATTAGGTAGGTACATAAAAAAAACCACGTCACATTAACATTCGACAAGTTACAAATATTTAACGTTATAACTACAAACGCCGCATTAGCATTCCAAAAGTTACAAACAATTAACGTTGTACGTACGTTTGTGTGTTAGTTGGGATGGTTATAGTAATGCATGATTTAATCTGTTTCGTCTCAACTGGATTTCAGTAATAAATCAACGATTTATCATGTAATAACCGCTGATAAATGCTTTCTCAATTTTGTGCGGATGCCTTGTGCCGCATACCTCTGCGTGATGATGGCTTTTTGGCTTTTAATAAAAGCGTAGGAACTTTCGAATTCGGATTTACGAGCTGCAGTTAGCAAATAGTTTGGTTTTAATATATTTGGGGAACACAATAAGTCTGCTTGCTTTTGAGGTGGTAACAAGACCATTAAACTCTGTATATGGATATCAAACTAATCGAATATTTGAATAATGTTTGCATGAGAAAAAGCAGTGTTTCGGGAAAAGATTAAATAATCATCACAGTGACCACGGTTAAGAGTTTTTTAACAAAACAGCTGAAAATTTAAAACTTGGTTTAATTCAGTTTACCACTCCTTGTTAAATTGAAACAAAACTCTGAACATCGCAGTTTTTAAAACTGGTTGAGTCTTACAAGACATACTATGATATAGTATTATAAGTATTTCTGTCTAGTGCGTTGCTTGTAAATTACAGTAGAAGCATATTTATTTTATGGGTGCTAATCTGTGGATAAAATTTTATACGAAATAAATGTGTCTCAATTTAATATATGCATCATTATCTCACTACATTATTCAAACCAGCACGTGTCTATTAGGTGTTTTATTAAATTACTGCCAAAAACGGTTTAATCTGTTCCACCCTAAAAGCATAAGCGGCAGTAAAACAGAAATGATTCATGCTCATATTCATGCTCTGATTTTCCACTATAAATTACTAGGGAGATAAGCGCGTTTACCATTTGATTTTGACAAAAAAAAACTGGAAAAGTTTCAGGTTTCAGTAGCGGTAGTAGCAGTTCAATTATATTGAAATTAAATTAGTTTTTAAATTTGTACCAGTATTTTAGAGTTTTTAATTGGCTAATAATATTTTAACTGTGGTTGATATATTATAGCGATTAGCTAGCCAATAGTGTTCACGCACGCTTGAAAAAACCGATGACGGAAACAAACCGTGGGAATTGAGCTCTACTATTATTTTATAATACATCACTTTATCTCAATTATTTGTAAAACCTCCGGCAAAATATTCTGCCTAAATTCCTTTTGCAAAAACATTTTTTAAGTTTCTGAACCCCGACGTATTATAAAGGGCCCAACAAAGTACGAAACTTTTTCATCAAAATGTAAGTCTGAAAAATTTACGAAGGTGTTAAATTTATAAAAGTATCTTTTGTAACTTGGAAATTCTCTACTTTGGCAAAAAGCCGAAAAGTTTTAGTGAGTAGCAAAAATTGCGTTACCCACTTGAAAGTTCGAGATTAAAATTGAAGTTCTCTCCACGTCGGGTTTCTATACATTTTTAAAATTGCGACTGGAATACTGAGGCCTATGTTTCTGATTTTATGTATGTATGCGGACCTGTAGGGATATGTATACGGTATTTTTGTTGGCTGGTTTTTAAAATTTAAATTAGCAAAATTATTTACTATACGAGTTTTATGATATCAGGACAAAATGTATTCTACAGGTATGAAAATGCGTTGTCCGCACATATTAAGGTTGAATTCTCAACGTTATTCTATCTATTGCCAACCTATAACCTATTTCGCGTTGATTTTTTGAGTTTATTATCTTAATAACTAACATTTAAAGAAAATCAATATCGTCGGTACATTATTTAGGTAGTATGTGATATATTACAAAAATATCAATTTATTTCATTGTTAATTTTGGGAGAATTGTATAGTGAAAGAACAATGAGTGACAATGACATAATAATGTTAAAAAAAATCTTACCCGATATTTTTCGCTATACAATTCTCCTAAAATAAGTTATGAAAATCCTTGATATTTATTAAATATGTCAATTATTACCTATAGAATATCAAGTCGATACTGATTTTCTTTAAATTTTGTATAAAAGCCAGAAAACATAAATAAATCTACGCGAAATAGGTTATAGGTTGGCAAGCATGTTGATACTCCCACCTTAAGAGTTAAAAGACTAAATATCGCAAACCAAGCAGAAATAGGTAGACTATGATTCCCCCACTTTATCGTATTGCATCTCGCTGATCCTGGTGTCACGCCTCCCGCTTTGTTTGAATTTTAGCGGAATTTACGCTGTCGGAGGAAGATATTATTATACTGTGTTGTACACATAGACCAGGGCTGAGCCTTTGAAAATGGTAAAAAGTGAAAAAAAATAATAGTAGGATGAAACCCATTGGAAAAGAAAGAGAATATAACAAAAATAAAAGGAAAAAAATTTACGGGCGATCCGAGGTCGGGAAGTGGAAAGGGTAGAAAACGATTTATCTCGATTTCCGGCAAAACTACAAGTCTTATGGAAAAACGTTAAATAGCAAAGTTGTAGGTAATAAAAAGATCTACAACTTTTGTATTTACACCTTTTCCACATAACCTCAAAATTTATGTGAAAAATTCAAATAAACAAAAAAAATATTTTTTCACGAAATTTGGTGAAAACTTACCATTTTATGTCCCAATCACACTGTAATTTTTTTGATTTAAAATATTTATTTTTTCACCTTATTTTGACTTAATATCGAAAAAGCACACTAATTTTCAATCGAAAATTCTCACGTCAAAATATCTGTTTTTTTAAAAAAGTCGGTGGGCTTTTTGTTCGTTGAAATCTCTACTTTCTGATGGTGTATAAAATATTCATTACATACACATTACATTTAAAAAATAAAAGTCAAATATAAGTTTACGTCCGTGGTATTTCACACAGGTACATCCTATTTTACATTATATATACGGTGGTGATCTCTTAAGTTAACTCGGCGCATTTGAAAGACCCAACTTTTGTTAATATCGAAATGTTTATATTTCATAATTACGCCGGGTCACATTAAAATTTAAAATATAACTGCAGCTGTGCTCGTCCCCTGCGATATAATCGTTATTATTATTATTAAACCCGGAAAACAGATCTCGAAAGGCTCTTTAACCCCGATAGAATCCGAAACACGGGTCCACGGGGATCGGGACTTAATGCGATGCGTGGTTTTGAGAAATCGTCGCCCCAGCCGCGCCATTGTTTGTGTGACAATAATAAATGTCTCGAAAGACACGACGAGTAATAAATTGAAGGCTGGTCTTGATTAAATTTTAGCAAATTGTTTTCTCTTTTTGTCGGGGTCAAACAAATAGTCTCGGTTATATTTCACGAATGGGTCTCTTTCCGCCAATCGATTGTAAACGAAATATACCTAAAACTCAAGTCATTCCAATTAGAACTGTAACGCCACAGTTTACCACAAAAAAAATAATTATCGATTTCGAGTTATCGTAACGAATTTAAAGCAATTGTGAAATTTTACACTAAATGACTAATTATTGAAAATTACTATTAAATAAGTATTTTTACTTATCGTTATAATATACAGGATGTCTCATAACTAACGAGCAAATACAGCAACAGGAGATAGTAGATTTGAAAATATACGACGAGCAACTGATGGAGGTACAGTTACAGCCATTAAGGTTGAATTCTCAACGTCATTCAATCTATTGCCAACCTATAACCTATTTCGCGTTGATTTTTTAAGTTTATTATTTTAATAACCAACATTTAAAGAAAATCAATATCGTCGGTACATTATTTAGGTAGTATCTGATATATTACAAAAATATCAATTTATTTCATTGCTAATTTTGGGAGAATTGTATAATGAAAGAACAATGAGTGACAATGACATAATAATGTTAAAAAAAATCTTACCCGATATTTTTCGCTATACAATTCTCCTAAAATAAGTTATGAAATTCCTTGATATTTCTTAAATATGTCAATTATTACCTATAGAATATCAAGTCGATACTGATTTTCTATAAATTTTGTATAAAAGCTAGAAAACATAAATAAATCTACGCGAAATAGGTTATAGGTTGGCAAGCATGTTGATACTCCCACCTTAAATCTTGGGCAGAACCTTTTTAGCTTTGTAACATTTACACATACACCTCATTTTACTATAAGTATACCTGTAATACCTGTTGAACAAAGTATCTATTAAAAATGTCATTATAGAATAAATGTCACAGTTTTAATTTATGAAAAATGCCAAATTTAACGACCCAGCAGAAAGTTTTAATAATTCATTATAGTGAGCAGAAAGGTTGGTATGAAAGGGGAGTTTCAGAAAGGCTCAACATCCCAAAGAGTACGGTTCATTTTTTCAAAACAAAGTGGCAAGAAACGCATTCCTTGGAAAGAAGACCTGGAAGTGGTGGTCCCAAACAGTTCAATGAAGAACAGGATAACAATTTTAAATCCATTGTAAGGGCTAAAATAGAAATAAACTTCCCGGGATCGGTGAGAACAGCTCGACGAAGGGTTAGAGAAATCTCTGAATTACACTGTCATCCAGCAGCTAAAAAGCCATTTCTAACTACCGAAAATAAGGAACAACGGGTCGGTTTTTCGTTACAGTATTACTTGGAACCCCTAGTTTTCTGGGAAAAGGTAATATTTACAGACGAGAAAGTGTTTCAGTCTTGCTATACAACGGAAGACTAATAGTATATAGGCCTCCAAGAACTCGATTCGATGAAAGATTTACCCAAAAGGATCGAAATAGTGGTCGATTTTCTGTAAACGTCTGGGCATGGATGAGTGCTCAAGGATTTGGTGTGTGTCACTTTATTGAAGGGCGATTTAATACAGAGGTTTACATGAATATTTTACAAAATACCATGTTACCTTCTGTATTAGAACGATTTCCAGGAAGGGATTTTATTTATCAGCAAGATAATTGTCCCATTCACACGGCCCGACAAGTAATGGAATGGATGGATCAGGAACAAATTATCATTTTACCATGGCCCTCACGCAGTCCGGATTTAAATATAATGGAAAATGTTTGGGGTGTTTTAGTCAAAAAAATTCATGGTGAGAATAATTTTAGGCCACAAATTTGAACGAATTAAAAAATAAAATTGCCCAAGCTTGGAATGAGTTAAATCGGGACTTCGCAAGGGCTTTGGTAACTTCAATGCCTAGAAAGATAAACTCTGTCTTGGACAAAGGGGGAGCCGCGCTAAAATATTAAAATTTGATTAATTATAATAATATGATGTATTGTAAATAGGTACCGATTGAATTTGTTATAGTTTTATAGTTTGTTAATTTTTCGAAATAACGAAAAAAAGTTCTGATACCTCTTGGTAATTACTAATGATTAAATGTAAATTAAGGTAAAAAAGCAATTCCGCAAAGTACCTACACCTATCCACCTATTTTTAATTGCTTTGTAGCATATAATATTTTCAACCTTTTGACGTCCCAACGTTAATTACATGAAAACATATTGACCGCCATGTATTCTATTTTTAACAGAACTAAATGACGACTCTTACTATTCAATACATACCTAGGTTACAACGTATATGTTGGGTAAAATATAAATGATGTGCGGTTTGTATAACTTGGTTTTTATTTGCAATTATTACTACTTTTCAAAATGGTTAAAATAAGTATGTTTTACTTTCTTACTTAAAAAACATTCAGTTTGTTTGTATTAGTGTATTACGTATTTTGCTATTTTTCGACGAAATAAAACCTATTTTAGTTATACTTGCTGTCGCTTTTTATCTACTTTTATTTGTTTAACATTTAACACCTAATGCAACGGTAAAATCATTATGAAAGTCGGTCGAATTACCCCGGAGTAATCAGCGTACATATTATTATCAAAAACATACATTCGGCTGGAATTGAGAACCTCCTATTTTATTGTCTGTTAAAAATGCTTGAATTCTTAAAAATTCCAATAAAAAATGATATGCGGCAACACCGCGACATCACATCAGTGAATTTGAGACATCTGTTGCCGAGGGGCTGCATTATAACGACAGCCAGGCGACAGATTTAAGGTTAGAGTTACGATCAGCTCCACAATGGCGGCCAAACCAGCTCCAATACGTCAAAAAATGGGTTGTCAACTTTTTTCGGACATCCGTCATTCTTATATAGTTTGATATTCAATGGTTTAACCTAGTTGAGTATCACAATAATTTAAAATGCTAGAAATTTAATACAAATAGAAAAAAATATTGGTAAATTCAACTAGACTGTCAAAAGCTTTAGTTTTTTTCGTATAATTTTTATCCGGCAATATACTATTCCCACGTACTTTGTTCTTAACGAGGTCGTAATTTTATTCTCATTGCAAACGCTGGTAGACACCCCAATCGGAAATGTACCGAAGCTTGTCTCTAAACTTACCTGCCTAATTATAGAGTTGCAAATCGTCCTTTGTCACAGTCATAGCTTTGTCTGACAAGAATCCCGTCCTGAATAATCAAACCAGATAGATTCAACGTTTTGGATACAAATTAGACATCCAACAACTCAAGGTTGCCTTGGTGTAAAATTCGGGCAATTTCTTATATAACGAGCACAACAAGCTACCATAAAATTTTGACAAGATTGGTTCACCTGTTTTTTTTTTTAATTTACGTAGTTATTTTTTTTTGTACCCATCAATGTACTTTTTACCCTTATTCAATAAATATTTCCAATATACTTCTTTCCTGGAATTTCAGGCATTCTACGGGTAGCAATATTGCGAAATACGAATGGTTATGTAAAAATTGACTTTCTTAGCATATAAATGTCTATACCGAACATAGGTGTACTTGATGTTTTATATATTCATATACAGAGTGTGGTAGAAAAAATTATTAAATTTAGAAGAATGTAAAGCAATTTGATTTTCGATTATAATAATTGTAGAATCGCTACCAAAATTGGTAATCACAAAAATAGTTTTTGAGTAACGGAGAACGGTATAAACGCCATAAAAATAGACAAAGAAATACGAGTATTCCTTATGCTTTCAGCCAGGGACGGTTCTACGGGGGGGCCTGGGGGGGGGGCCCAGGACCCCCAACATTTATGACAAAAACTTTAAAATATCTCGAGAGAAATATACAATCAAGCGAAGGCTACCAAAAATTGTGGCTGCGCCAATGTGGTGCCCCCCCCCCCAATATTTTGGGTCTAGAACCGCCCCTGCTTTCTGCTTAAAAATAGATCTTCAGCGGTTATTTATTTGAAAATCGTTTCATAAAAAAATTTTATTTTGCAATATCCCGACTAAATTCGAAAAACATGCATTTCCATTCTTATGGGAAGCCATATGGGGAAATATGCACCGTCCATAATATTGGGATTTTGGCGTGTGTACATGCACGTGTACATTACATTACTTTTTTCCGATATGATGTAAAATGTACGTTTTAAAAGTTGCTGGGATAAATTGAGTTGCGATGGAAGAACATCTAGTAAATAATTTATGAGAATATACTGCTGGTCTATTTCACTTGCTGCCGAAAAGTTTTATAAGATCTGACAGGGTAAGCCTGCGCGCAAAGTTAGATAAATTAAAGATAATTTTTTATTCCTAAAAAGTAAGACCATTGACAGTGTTACCAATGACATCAAGACGCTTGGCGTTATAATATCTTAAAAATATATTACTTCACTCTCTATACAGTGTCCGCAAGAAAGTTCGCATCAAATGTTTTTTTTTTATTATTACCTAGGTATAGGTAAAAATTGAAAAAGCAGTTAGTTTTTGCTTACCTGAAAATCAAAAATGACGTATACTGAAGCAGCTGCACGATTTGCGTTACCTTTTTACTTAATTAATATTGGATCAAAAAGAATAAATATTAATCGCTCGAAACATTTTATTCAAGAAAAATATAGTTTACAAGTAGGCGTATATAAAATAAAATATTTCAACGACAGCTTCCTAATATTTTCTTTTTGTACATCTGTTTACTAACTTAAGAAAAATGAGAAACGTTGGTTTTGGCAAAACTAATGTAATTAGATAAACTTTGCATCAAACATTACATACTGATCAATAACAATTTCAGTTTTTGAACCAAAATAAATAATTGGAAACAAAAATTTTACACAAAATTGCATTAAGATTGAAAATTAAGTAAAGGCAAATGGTTTTCCTTCGATGTATAAAAGTTAATCTACGAGGGTTGATCAAAATTTTCAAAAACCTGGCAAAAAATAAAAATTTTATGAGACTGTCAAAATTTCGTACAGAAGCTAAAAATGCCCAAATAAACAACTTTCTCGAATAAAGTTTTTCGATATTTTGATAAATAAATGCATTTTTGAACTTATTTTATTAAAAATGTCAAATTTGACAGTTAACGCAAGTCGTGCAGCTGCTTCAGTATACGTCATTTTTGGTTTTTAGGTAAGCAAAAACTAACTGCTTTTTCAATTTTTACCTATACCTAATAATTAAAAAAAAAACCCATTTGATGCGGCTTTCTTGCGGACACTCTATAGAGCATTTTTATGGAATCACTTATTTTTATTCTTCTACTATTATTCACTTTGCCAAGTAGACGCAGATAGTACATAAGGAAACTAATTATTTTTCGTTTAGTCTTATTAAAAAAGTTCAGCTGTGCAGGACAGCCGAAACAATTATACTCCTGCTTCAGGTTTAGATTTATTAATTTGCAAGTCTACTCACGGAGCTGGAATTTCCACCCGTCTAAGTCGGAGGAAATAATACATAATCTCGTACCTTAAACGGCATGCAGACAAAATAATTGCTGCAAAGCATTGTTCACTGGTCCTTTGTTACCTAAAAAGCGATACTGCAACTCCTAATATATTATAACCGGCTCTTGTAACGCTTTGAGAAACGCAAGATCTTGCTCCTATTATTTAAATCTCCTCAGCGTCAAATAAATAAAAGCGTAGAAACTCGATACGCAATATTATCAGTAAAACTAGATTTTTTAAAATAGTTTTAAGACGTACGCAAATAATAAATTGGCAATAAAATTTCGTACCGACGAGTATCTAACTTTCCTCTTACAAACCTTGTATATTTATAAATAAAAAGCATTTAACTCTTAAGGATGATTTATCTGAGCAACAATTTTTCATTACAAAACCTTGCAATTATTTATTTTTGATAGTCTCTTAAGAAAAATTTCAGCAACTTTTTTTTAGATTTCTGAAGCTGTGGGATTTCTAATTTAAAAAAAAAAAGATCCCGCACTTTGGCTATTTTGAATTTTTAAAAATGTCCAGTTAATATTCGAGATATACATTGTAAACAAATATTTATTAAAGACACTGCATTTATGTAGCAAATAAAACTAACTTTGTCTATGATAAATTGGATGAACATAATATGGTTGTACCACTTGTAAACAATTTTAATTCCATTTTTCAAATCCAACAAAGCAGAAAAGGGGAATTATATTTAAATGCAGTTGGTTTATTCTCCGTGTTATTGCAAAATTTCGTTTAAACGGCTCCACTGACAGGCAAAATGAAAAATAAAAAACAAATGTCGACCTAAATTATCATTTTCCCCGAATTCTCCCTGAATTTTTTAGTTTATGTCCAACGAATATTATTTGGCTTTATTAATGCAAATTGCGACAAATGCGAAAATAGGGACAAGCAGCATTAAATTAATGAACAAAGGTTTTTAATAATGCTTTCCAAACATAACTAAACTTTCAGACTTTCAGGCGCTTTTTTTTTAATGAAGAGCTAAAATAAGATAATGTAACACATAAGCAATACAAAGGTTACAAACATTTATTGAAAAACTTCTTTCAATCCGATAGATAGGATTAAATTTGCCGAGCCTATAAAATGTTATGTGGGGACGAAGAAAAACGAATAGACCCATTGGCAAGATTGAAAAAAGAAATAATTTAATATTATGAGGATGAACATATTACTTCCACTCTTTTCCAACAGCGTTAGGTATAGAACAAAAACAATCTATCCAATATCAAAGAAGCTATTTTTAACCTCATGTATTTTCTAACTGCATCAGTTAAATAAGAAAAAATAATTTTGAAGAAGTAGTCCATACTCAAAGTGGAGTTAAATGATATAGAAAAAAGAAAAGCACAAAGTCTTTCTCCACAATTTTTATTTGAAAAACTAGGCGAACCTAGAATAATTCATAATAAATTTTAATCGACATGTTTCTTCGTTTCCTGATGATGAGTGTTTCTACACTCGAAACATGTCGATTAAAATTTATTATGAATTATTCTAGGTTCGCCTAGTTTTTTAAATAAAAATTGTGGAGAAAGACTTTGTGCTTTTCTTTTTTCTAAAAAATAATTTATTTTTCATTATGGATAATGATGTATTGATATTTTGATTAAGTAATAAATCAGCATTAAAAGAGTGGAACATAAATCTTTAAATAAGCATAGTAGCGCCTGCAAAAATATTTTATCTATTCACTGTTGTGTTATGATTTTATTAACGATAACTTAGCGATAAGCTTTTCCGTACAGATTTTTCCACTTTACATACACAATGGAAATTTCCAATAATCCGAACATCCTTCATAAGCTTTCAATGGGAATTTAGAAGGTAAATGCTATTTATATTTCCGATCCCTTATCCGGATTGAGCGTTTAGGACCTTCTTTAAAAAGAGCTTATATGTTTAAAATGGTGTATCTACCAGAGTTTTCTTATCCTTCAAGTGTTTTTTTTAATGAATATTCGAAACCAACCAAGCTCGTCCCAGTTTATTATGAAAAAAATTGTATATTATTTAACGAGCGGTAATGTAGGTCATAACTCACGCATATGAAGTTTGCAGCATTAGCCGCAGGCGAGTGCTGTAATTCATCAAGTGAGTGATGACCATTACCGCAAGTTGAATACTATACCTTATCTACGACTATAACAATATAAATACTAAGATACAAGTACAGAGAAAGAACTTTATTCACATTATGTAGTTGACTAGATGATAAAAACGATTTAATTATTGTGAGATCTACTACCATTGTCGCCAGATATTTCTCACCAGGGGCTTCGTTTATGAATCTATTACGTTGTTCTGTCGTAATTTTTTTTGTCTTTTTAGCTACATTACTGATTGACGTCATAATTTTAAATAATTCTCTATATTGATTCCATTATTTATGTTGAGTGTGCTTCTTAGCATGGAGTAGACAGTCCATAGAGACGATGCTTTATATTTAGTGTTAGGTTCGCTAAAATATGCCAAAAGTACATTTTCTGTAAACGATTACTTAAGGTGGAATTATCAACGTCATACAATTTATTGCCAACCTATAACCTATTTTGCCTTGTTTTTCTTAGTTTATTATTTTATTGACTAAGATTTAAATAAAATCAATATCGTCTGCACATTATTTAGGTAATATCTGATATATTACTAAAATATCAATTTATTTCATTGCTTATTTTGGGAGAATTGTATAGTGAACGAACAATAACATAATAATGTTAAAAAAAATCTTAACCGATACTTTTCGCTATACAATTCTCCTTAAATAACTGAAATTTCTTGATATTTATTTAACATGTTAATTATTACCTATAGAATATGAAGACGATATTGATTTTATTTAAATTTTGTGTAAAAGTTAGAAAAAATAAATAAATCTACGCGAAATAGGTTATAGGTTGGCAAGCATGTTGATACTCCCACCTTAATGTTCTTACCGCTACACCAATCTTGAAAATTTTTGTATAAGTAGGTACACCTTTATATTTGTTTTTG
Organism: Polydrusus pterygomalis; assembly: GCA_963969555.1. Lineage (NCBI taxonomy): Eukaryota > Metazoa > Arthropoda > Insecta > Coleoptera > Curculionidae > Polydrusus > Polydrusus pterygomalis. The sequence goes on along the minus strand of OZ018381.1, from coordinate 65,839,273 downwards.
GATTTTTCTGGCAATAAATTCTGTATGGTTACTTTAGCTAATTGTCTTATTTCTGGAGGTGTAGGTACGTACTAATTCATCTTCACTAGCTGAATTCATCTTTTTCAGCACAAAATTTACAATAATTAGGTATTAACTTAATTTGAAAACGTCAAAATTATTCAAGTGACAGTACTCTTAATAACAATAATGGACTGTTCCCCTTCGGCCAATCGGCTTATACAGAAGTACATAGCCATCTTGATATTCGATTTGTAAATAATTCCATAAATATTTTCTGATTTATTATCATAGTGAGCTATAGTAGTGAGTTATTATAACTCACGTTGTTTGTTTATAGCTACTATTAATTGCTCAAAAGCAGTTGAATAATTAATATATAATTTAATAGGAGTAGATAAATAATTGTTTAACTAGGCACTTTATTGATTTGATAATAGATTAGTTAACCCAAATGGTGTTTGTACTTAGGTACTATTAAACGCAAATAATAAATACAAAGAAAATCTGTATCTGAAATATATAAAATCCAAAAGTAAAATGTTTCAAACACACACTAGACAAAAAACAGTCACAAGAAACACTTAAAGAACACCAAAATCGGAAGAAAATAATATGACGCAACCTGACGTGTGACCTTGCTACGGGGCTTCGGCCCACTGCTGATCTGGGAACTTTAACGACGAAACCAGATCAGCTGTTAATGTCAAATGTCGTTGTTTTCTGTCGAGACGCTTTGTTTTAAGGAACTATAAAATCGAATACGCTTATTGCTTGTATTCTTTTAAAAAATCTGTTCAGATGAATTTACCTAAATGCCCTTGAATAAGTAAATTCAGAACGTAGATCATTTTAGCTTTGTCTTAAAGCTTAATGGCCGCTAATAAGGAAACAATAAATCCAGCTTTATGTTTACATTTTGTAATGAATACCGTGTCTCATCGCCGTTAAGCTCAGGTTTATCGCTGATTGTCTGATTAGTTTTCGTATAATTCAGCTGCCACTACCTATATTGCTAATAACTTAATAATTATGCAACATTGTTTTGCGTAATTAGAGTGTGATGGTCGTTTAATTATAAGCTAATATACATTTGGACCGTTAATAAAGGTATCGATCGATATTAATTTAATTAGGCGAAGTAGGGATTTTTTTCAAAAACATTTCATTCGGCAAATATATTTTTGACCTTTTGTGATTGATATTCACCTACAATGTCGAACAAAATAAAAGACCGTTAAATCCGCTAACTGAAATTTTAAGACACAAAATTAAGTATTACTCTCAATAGGCGAAATTACATACCGGTTGTTCATTTGAAAACTTCCCACCTCGATTTTCCTGCTTTAAAATGAAAATGTGGAAAATCGCTCGGACCCGTCGATTTTTATTTCGAGGGGGACATCTTTTGCGTATATTGTCAATCTTGTTACTTCAAGTCCCTAGGAGGGACGGGGGGGGGGGTAAGATCTAAATCTTAAATGGATACCCCTATTTTATACAGTATGTCTCCGTAAGTTTGCATCATATGGAAAACTTTTTTATTATTCATTTTACGAAAAAAAGTTATTCTTGATAAAAAGCTCTGCATGGTCTAAAACCTAAAATGCAACCATCAAATTTTGAAATTTTCCAGTCATATACGAGGTTTGTCAAAAAATGTGAAATTTTCCCAAGAATGTAAATTTTTCCCAAGAGTAAAGTACCTTTATTTTTGACATTATTAAAAATTGTTATTAAAAAAAGTTGTTCAAAACTAAAAACCACGTTTAAATATGCAATTATACGCATTTATGTTGAAAAATTATTTTATTAATTATTTAATTTTTAATTATTTAATTAATTTAATTCGTATTATTGCTTATTTAGACGTGGTTTTTAGTTCTGATAAACTTTTTTTAATAACAATTTTTGATAATGTCAAAAATAAAGGTACTTTACTCTTGGGAAAAATTTACATTCTTGGGAAAAATTCACATTTTTTGACAAACCTCGTATATGAATGGAAAATTTCGATATTTGATGGTTGCATTTTAGGTTTTAGACCATGCAGAGCTTTTTATGAGGAATAACTTTTTTTCGTAAAATGAATAATAAAAAAGTTTTCCATATGATGCAAACTTACAGAGACATACTGTATAATTTTTTTGGATTCTGCATAAAATTCTAAATATTTTTTAATAAAAGCATTATTAGTCTATACTTAACAGTTTCCGAGATATTTACTCTTGAAAAATGACATTTTTGAACTTTGACAGCGTCGAGCTTTCTAACTGTACGTCTTAGAGCAAAACGGCTTACATGTCCCTATCTTTGATTTTTATTATCTTTCCAATAGTGTGAACTTTCGGTTAAACCGGATGTAAGAAATATAGTACTTCCGGTTTGACAGGAAGTTGACACTATTGGAAAGATAATAAAAATCGAAGATAGGGACATGTAAGCCGTTTTGCTCTAAGACGTACAGTTAGAAAGCTAGACGCCAAAGTTCAAAAATGTAATTTTTCAAGAGTAACTATCTCGGAAACTGTTAAGTATACACTAATAATGCTTTTATTAAAAAATGTTCAGAATTTTATGCAGAATCCAAAAAAATTATATAAAATTTGGGTATCCATTTAAGATTTAGATAACCCCTCCTCCCTCCTAGGGGCTTGAAGTAACAAGATTGACAATATACGCAAAAGATGTCCCCCTCGAAATAAAAATCGACGGGTCCGAGCAATTTTCCACATTTTCATTTTAAAGCAGGAAAATCGAGGTGGGAAGTTTTCAAATAAACACCCTGTATATTGACGACAATATTAAAATTGCATTGGTTTTGTTAAAATATCGCAATTCATTAAGTTTTTTTTTTATTTATGATATTTTCATGTCTATATGGCGACTCTGTTCCGATGGATTAAAAAAAAAATTTAATTTAAATCTAGGGTTTGTTCAAGTTTTATTAACTCGAATTACAAATTTAACGTTTGACCATTTTGTATTGTTCAGCAAATACCTAACTTTCTATTTACTGCTTTAAAAAAATAATAAGTTCTATGTACATGATAAATGCCCCCAGTGTATGTCAAGATCATTTATCTACTATGGGCAATAAATTCATCAAGCTAAGTATAGTTTTCTTTTTATTTGAAAATAAGTATACTTTTTATATAGAAGAATGTGCACAATATTCGTGTCGTATTAACAAAATGCGCACTTTTCTCTTTCGGGACGTGTTGTAAATAGATTTTGAAAAACGGCGGGTGCTGTATAAGATTAAAATTAATAGTCTGCAATATTCAGAAAATAAATACGCAAAACTTTATTTCCCCTAAATAACAATTTATGTTCAGTAACCATTGGCATTTCCCTCTTACAAGTTTATTTTTAAAAGAGACAGCTTAAGAACAGGCATTACCCATTACAACATTTTTTTTTCTAAAAAAAATATACAGGGTTGGGCAAATGTTCCGGAACGGCTTAATTACAGGCGAACGAAAAGTGATATCGGATCCGGGTTTTGGGCATTCTATAGGACTAAAACTTTACTATTTGACTATTATACCATATGTCAGTAATGTCACCAACTATCAAGTGTTGACGTTATTTTATGTTATTTTTTAAATGGAACACCCTGTATATTTTTACATTTTTAAATTCCACATAAAATTATAACAATTTTTTATTAAATGCACTATTAGTCTATACTTCATAGTTTCCGAGATATTGTCGACTCTCGAAAAGTGACATTTTTGAACTTTGACAGCTTATCACTTTCTAACAGTACGTCTTAGAGCAAAACGGCTTACATGTCCCTATCTTCAATTTTTATTATCTTCCCAAAAAAATCAACTTCCAGTTAAACCGGAACAACTATATTTCCTGCTTTCGAGTAACATCCGGTTTAACCGGAAGTTAATTTTTTTGGGAAGATAATAAAAATTGGAAATAGGGACATGTAAGGCGTTTTGCTCTAAGACGTACTGTTAGAAAGTTATAAGCTGTCAAAGTTCAAAAATGTCACTTTTCGAGAGTCAATATCTCGGAAACTATGAAGTATAGACTAATAGTGCATTTAATAAAAAATAATTATAATTTTATGTGGAATTTAAAAATGTAAAAATATACAGGGTGTTTCATCTAAAAAAAATAAAATAACGTCAACACTTGCCAGTTGGTGACATTACTGACATATGGTATAATAGTCAAATAGTAAAATTTTAGTCCTACAGATTGCCCAAAACCCGGATCCGATATCACTTTTCGTTCGCCTGTAATTAAGCCGTTCCGGAACATTTGCCCAACCCTGTACCTATATTTCTGATAACAAATTTTCGATAATTTTTGACATTAAGATCAAACACTTGTGACGCATTTGCAATTTCGTTTTTTGATCAATATTTCCTTCCAAATACCCGTACAATTACCTACAGTTTTATGTTAAAAAAGGGTGAGATATATAAATTAATCAAAGCAGAAAAATAAATGTGGGCAAATTTGACCAAATTTCATTTTTGGCCCTTATTAATTTATCTATTAAAATTTTTAGACTTAAAACAGTAGGTAACCCCAACCCAAAGTCGGGTATTTGCCCGCTCTTTGGAGAAAATGAAAAATTAACGAGATATTGATAAGAAAATGAAACGGCGAATATACGCGTCACTAGCCTATGCTCTTAAGAAAAATCAGTGGTTTTAAGTATTGGCCAAAGGTTTGTCGTTATTACTTCTATTTATTATTATACCGTGTTTACAAGAACGAATGTGATGGTACAGAGCTCTCTATTCTTCGATTTGCTCTAGATCTCATGAATGCATTGCAGCCCCTGAATACAGGATTTGATTACAATTTAATTAATTTAATTATAGCAATAACAACTTACTGTCTAAGCCAACAATTTAATTATACCGTGTCATTTGACCGAATTATCTAATTAACTAATAATGAGTGACAATATTAACTACATTATTATTAATTATTAGTTATTGCATCGACTTAAGCCGATTGTTTTATTAAATACCCAGTTAAGACTTAAAAGGAAAAAGAGAGGAGGTGGATTGGGCATTTTTGTGAAAAAGACATTTGACTATGAAATTTTAGAAAAAATTGAAGGTGAATTATCATATATAGCACTTAAAATAATATCTCCAGAATTTATTATTTGTGGTATTTATAGGCCACCATCCGTAAAAAGTAATAGTTTTTTAAATATTATTGAAGAAAAACTTGAAAATTTAAACAATTATAAAATCAAATGTTTAATGGTTGGTGATATGAACATTAACTTACTTCAAAATACTAGCGATTCAAAAAGACTTTTAGAAATATATTCGTCAAATAATTTTACACTTTGCAATACTACTATTTCAACAAGAGAAACTACAAACTACAAAAGCTTGATAGACCATACTCTAACAAATATGCAAAATAAACCAGAGATAAAGTTTATAGTAAGTCCATTAAGTGATCATAAAATACAAATTTTAAATATACCTAAACAAAATACCAAAAATAAGAAGTTTCAAAAATATTAAAATTAGAGAATATTTTATAAATAAATTGAAACATGACCTAATAAAATTACAAAATAGGCAACATTTAATTAACGAACCAGATAAACTATATGATGAGATATTAGAAATATTTGAATCCTCATCATATGCAAATACAATAAAAATTAAGGAAAATTCGAAACCATGGTTTTTGAAACATTTAGCAAAAATGATTAAAACAAGAGACAAGATATATGAAAAAAAGAAGAAATATCCAATGATTGAAGAATATGAGCAGACATTAAATAAATTAAATAAACTTGTAAAACAAACAATAAGAACAACAAAACAAAAATATTTTAAAAACATATTTTTGAACAGTGACCAAAAAGGTATTTGGGAAAATTTAAATTTATTATTGACAAACAAGTCAAAGAAAAACAAAACCAACATTGATAGTATTATATCCAATAGTATTGAAATTAAAGACGAACAAACCATATGCGAAGAAATGAACACATATTTTATAAATGTTGGCGAAAATTTATCAAATCAAGTTCCATTTATAAGAAGATATACTGAAAATGCAAACCCTAACTCGATGTTTTTGAGCCTAGAAAAGATAACTATGGGTGAAATTGAAGAGATAATAGATGGTCTTAATATAAAAAAAGCAAGCGGTTTTGATGAAATATCAGTAAAAATTATTAAAAAAGTCAAAATAGAAATATTACCAATTTTACTTAAACTATTTGAATTATCTGTTAAAAAGGGTATTTTTCCATCAAAAATGAAATTAGCTAAAGTATCACCAATTTTTAAAGCAAATTCAAAAAATGATCCAAGTAATTATCGGCCAATATCTGTCTGTTTTGCCAGTTTTTTCAAAAATTTTAGAAAAAATTATGAACAACAAATTAATAGATTTCTTAGATAATCAAAATTTAATTTCAGATAGTTAATATGGTTTTAGAAAATATAGAGATACTGAAATTGCTGTTATGGATGTAATAACAGACATTCAATTAAGAATAGATCAAAATCAAAAATGCTGTTTATTATCTTTAGACCTTTGTAAAGCGTTTGACACAGTTAACCATAATTTTTTATTACAAATAATTCATAACATTGGAATAAGGGGAAATATTTACAATTGGTTTGAAAGTTATTTAAGCAATAGATCACAATATGTTGAAATTAATAACAGTAAAAGTACTCAAAAAACTATTAAATGTGGTGTTCCGCAAGGATCAATTTTAGGACCAATATTATTTCTTATATATATTAATAGTATATCTAAATTAAACCTAAATGGTAAGATACAATTATTTATTTTGGCGATAATTACTTTGACATTCAAAATCAAATAAAAAAATGATTTACAAATCATTTTTTCTTGGCTTCAGTCATATAAATTATCAATAAATTTTAAAAAATCTTCTTTTATATATATTACTAAAACAAAAGTAAACAGCTTGCTATCAAAAAAAGAAATTTTATTTGATAATAAAATCATAAAATATGCTGATTCTATAAAATTTCTAGGACTGCATATAGATGAAAATTTAAGTTGGAAAACACATATCGATTATTTCAGGAAAAATATTACCCCATTGATTGGAATTTTTTATAAAATAAGATATTTACCAATTAAGCTTTTAAAAAATATTTATTATTCTCTAATTTATTCTAAATTTCAATATTTAATATCCGTCTGGGGATCTGCTACCTCTACAATAATAAACCCTTTAAAAAAATTACAAAATAAACTTATTAAATGTATTTACAAGCTTCCTTTTTTAGAACCAACAATAAATTTATACAAACCACTAGGATATTTAAACTTAGAAAATTTGTATAAATTAAAAATATGTGTAATTATTTATTCAATATCCACCCATAAAAAAAAATCAAAAATCACATTCCAAAAATTAAATACCGTACATAATCATGACACAAGGCAAAATGAAAGTATTTTAGCAGTAAATATTAAAAGCAATATTGGTAAAAGATCATTATTATACAATGGGGTTATAATTTATAATACCCTACCAAATATGTATAAAAATATAAAAAAATTGACACTCTTTAAAAAGAAAACTAAATTGTATTAAAAAAAAAAAAAAAAAAAAAAAAAAAAAAAACACTAATTTTATTCGGAAATTAGTTTTAAAATTGATTTAAATTTGACTATTTTATTAATTTTATTTGTATTGTATTCTGTATTGTAATTCTATATTTTTGTAAAAAAATTTTGTTTATATTTGTTTATTTTTAAGTTAGTGTAATATTTTCCTTGTAATGGACTTCTAAAGTTCGTTGGGAATTATTTAATAAATTTAAAAAAAAAAGACATAAATTACTTATATTTTAGTAACGACTAGCATATTTTAATACCCATATAGTACTGCATTTTAAGGCTTACATTGGGGTAAAATACTATTTTCTAAAGAGGATATATTTTCCATAGTAAATTTCGAAAATAACCATAATACGTTAATTCTGAAAAACCCTTTACAGGAAAAACACAGGTTTAATAGGCCTATTCTAATATATCTTAACTTAAATTTTTATGTCCAAATTTAGAAAAATTCAATGACCGGGGAGGACAAAAATGGGTTTACATGCGTTAATTAAGGTTAAAAATATAACACCTATATAAATTAAATTATAGGAAATTGATCAATTTTGTAACTTTGGAATAACTAAAAATTTGTATTTTTTTAGGAGATACTGTTTTAAGTTATGCATGGTTAGAAAAAAAATTAAATAATTTTTTATACGAAAAATCCTGATATTTTTTGACATAATGATATAGTATTTAATTATTGTAATATATTATCGAGTTCTAAAAATAGGCTTATTTTGATTTAATGTAACTCATCATTATTTCAAATTAAATTAAAAATAAATCGGTTCTGCAATGTCGTACGGCCGTTAGACACGAAGGGCATAATAAAATGTAAGTAATGGATGTTCATATTTTACCAATTTCAAAATAATTTTAATATCAATATCGATATTTCATAGCAAACTATTAACAATAATCTTTTTTGGCCAATCCATGATTTATATCTGGCTTTTATATTGATTAAAACTTTTGGATTTGCAAAATAATTGTTTTATACAAAGTGCTTCTATGTATGTACTTAGTATGCAATTATTTCAGCAAAACGTTTATTTAAATGCTGTAAAAAATTTGATCCCACATTTTTTTAACGGTCAACAAAAATGTTATTTTCCTAAAACATGATAGGGGTCGGAATTAGCGACCTGACACCGACTTTTTTCCATTAAAACTGTCATATTTTATTTACGGTCATGTCGTAAATTCATTGGCCATATTGCCTTGCTCGGACCATATAACGTAAAAATTGAAAAATCAGTTTTTACACAAAAGCAAAATGATTTCAGTAAAGTAAATTAAAAGCTAATAAAAAGTGCCATTTCAAGTTTACAAAGAAAATTAAACATTTAATTTTATGGGACATTAAAAGCTATAATTTATAGCAGGTATAAAAGTTCATAAACCTACTTAAGGCTAGACCTGAAGAATTTTAATTAAATAAAAGGTTTTAATTTCTAAGCAAAAATGAAAAACTCGTTTTGATTTAAAATATTTAGGTAATGTTACAAGAAAACTGCCTGGGAAAAGAATATAAATAAATAATTCACAATTTTCTTGTTTACCTATTTTCTATTACCCAAATTACAAATTAATGACATGTTGGCGACAATAATAGGTAATTATAATAAATAATTATATGTAATTGTCGAATCTTGTTAATATAAACTATACAAAATCTGATACCTACTAATAAAAAAACGACTTTTCTTGATTATATAGAAGGAAATCTAAATTAACTGAAAATTTAAAGGAACTAGTCTGCTAACGTCTTGAAAATATTTTAAACAATATTATGTATTTAATATCTTTATTGTTTACTAGTTAGTACTATAATATATATATTTTTATATTTTCTTTTCCTAGTTTATATTTATATATTATAGGCCTAAGAAATCTAGAAAACGGGTAATATTTTACCTGTAGCCCAATTTATAAAAATATTATATTGACAGGTAATATAATATATCAACATACATTCTTAATAATATATGTTATTATGGTAGAAATATATTAAAGACATGCTCTTTAAACAGATCTTAATTTTACTGCTTCCCTCAACCTTTAAAACTACTTTCGAAACAAAGTAAATTAAAATTTAATAAACTTTAATCAGTGATAATCCAAAAAATATCAAGCATGATATATTGCCTTAAAATTTTCTACGTGGAAGCAATAAAGCGCCACTAAAATATATTTGAAGATTAAATTTAAACTTTGTTTAAATTCTATTAGGTAGGTTACACGTTGAGCTGCATAGAAATGAGAATTAAGCGCCATTTGTTTAGGTACAGCGATGTTAATAAAACATTAACCGGTATTATGCTCTAGCAACATGAATAAACTAATTAGTATTTATACGTTGGTAATATATTTTTACAACATTATCTAAGTAAAGGATAAGGTATAAAAAAATTTAATTTATTTCAAATTTTCTGGCGGCGCCAGTATTTATAGTTTCTACAGTATGTACAAAATGGAGTTGTAAGTATTAAAGAGTAGATCCAACTTCATAATATCTGAAACTGCAGAGGCTCTTAACCCCAAATAGAATTCTTATTTGTCGTAAAATTCCTAATACGTTAATTTATAGGGTATATACTATATATTTTAAAAGCCTTTAATAAAAGACCATCCATTATTTACAACCGCAAAATGAAAATTTTCAATATGAACATTTTTATGAACTAATAAAGAGCAGGGAAACGACTATATAAAACGTATGAGGTTCACCAGAGGTTAGGTGAAGAAAATTGGAGGAAAGGTTTTAATATTTCTACATGATACGACCATTTACAAAGTAGTATTTATATAAAGAACAGGATTAGAAGTACAATTTAATTAAATTTTTTCTTCTAGTTGTATAAACCCAGGGAAAACGTATAGTTTTCTGAAATCCAATAAAGAAAAGTATCCTATTACTTTATGTTAAATTGGCCAAAGTCGATACAAGCCCTAATCAAACTAAAACCTCTTTTAACCTTTCACCTTATTTCCACTTCCATTTTGTATGGAACTATCAAGTTTCGAATTATGCAAACTGGAAAAAGTATAATAAAGGATTCGTTTATCGTGATAGGCCAATTACATTTTTGGGTCAATAATATTTTTATCAAGACATTTGCTTGTAAGTGGAATAAGGTTTTATAACGAACATTGTTTCAGTTTACTTATTCCAGAAATGGTTTTGATTAGGGAATCTCTTGTAAGATTATAGGGATGCGATTATATACAAATAAGAATGACGTGGTGGCTGGTTTAAATAAAAAAACACAAAACTTATTCGTGCATATAATATTTTCAGACTGATTTTAGAAAACCTAAGTATCTTTCCTTAAAAGAAAGTTTTTGCTTAAAAAAGTTTTTTAATTAATTAAAACCAGTCATATACAAATAAATATGATCAAGAAAACCAGTTTTCAAGGAGTTTTTTGTGGACTTCGAAACTTCTTTAATTAACCAAAGTTGTATTGCCCACGCGTAAAAAAATGGACTGTAAAGAACAAAAAATGGATGTTAGCTTGCCAATTAAATCAAAAATAAATGTTTATAAAAAGTTAAAAGAAAATTATATGATTTAGTGTGCAGTTTGTAAAATTATCTAATATACGTAGGTATTTGTGGCTTAGTTCCTGCTAAAACTTTCAAAATTGGGTACGCAACACCATTATTTTTTTCGTGGACTTTGACCTCAGCAATAAATAAACTGAATTTAAGCAAGCTTTTTTTAACTCTAAAGTTTTATCCGAGCTACTCAAGAGCACAGGTGTTTTTATAAAATTTTCAAGAAAGCGATAGATGATAACTTTTCTCAAGTATTTTGAAACCTTTTTCCGTTAAAGTGGGTAAAGAGCACCGGTGCTGTGCAAGGGCATTTGCGTGTTTCAGTTTTATCTTTTGAAATTTTAAGCTTTGAGAGTAACTTTAAAAAGGATGTTGACTTTAATTTTTAAACTTCCACGATGCATGTCTGCGATACTTTCGGAAAGGTTAAGACCTGGTAAGCAAGTTTTGGGGTGCGCTACATTCAATTAAATTGAGTTTATTTATTACGTATGCCATATAATCTGAAAATATTACTTTACTAAAGGCATGTAGGTATAGGACGAAGACTTATTTATACAAAAAAAAAACAGGGGTAGTATAAAAATTCGAGCATAAATTACTTTTCTCGCTTTCGAGAAACTGCCAACTTTTTCTCACAAAATATGACTGTGCGCACTGAATACATAAAAGCCATTCGTGCTATTCATTTATGTTTATGATATAATTGTAATCCGTTTTTATCGTAATAGGTTTAGGTTTCCTGTAATTTATTTAAGGGATTAAATCCCCAATCACAAGAACTAAACAAATTTGTTCGAAAATCCTTTCAAAGAGATTTAGTCACACTGACTGGCTCTAAAGATAAAAGTATCGGACATATTGATTTTTAGCAGCCAACTTTAAAGTTCATTGTCGGATCGCCTTCTTAAAGTGAATAAAGGAAATGCTTAATTAGGAAAAAGGGGTTTTAGAGAAAAATATGTTCGGAAGGTTTTGCGCACAAAAGAGTTTTAATCTTTGAGGATTAATTTGTTTGGGTTCTATAAAGAAGGGTATAAGGTTGTTTTCGAAAAAGCTTGTCGAAGCACGTAAAATTTGTAATTTATTTCCGGCGTCTATAAAGTAAAAAACGCTTTAGAAGGGCCGACGAAAATAGATTTTATGTGTTTTCTTTTCAGTTTGTTTATTCTAGCAAGAATTTGTATTTATTCAATTACACTAATAGGCTTTTTTAGGAATCAATCAAAACGAATAACCCATTAGAGCAGATATTTTGTCCATCTAATTCTGTTGGTATATACATTTGGGCGTTAGGCGTCGCTGCTGATAATTTTGTAAATTTTCTTTCGTAAATGTAGGTACTTATCTGTTTTAGCTTTCTATATATGAAATAATGATACCTACAGATAGATACTGAAGTGATTTTATAAATATTCCCGGATTAATTGTCAATTAAAATCCTACGTTTTTGTACCAACTATTATACTATGCTGTCAGCGATAGTTATTTTTAGTTATTATATTTGATAATTTTTAAAAATTTATTTTATTTTAGGACATAAATAATCATATTTTTTATTATTATTTTTAGTTAATAAAAAAAGGAAACCCGACTTTCAAAAAACAAGTGTTCTATGAGCACAACTTTTTAATAAATCAACTAAGCCGAACTCCCTAAAAATCCAGTCGAACAGAAAACATTTTTGCTCTTTGAAACTTCGTTTGTGAAGTCCGAACCATTCTAACAAGGTCTCATCGCTCCGGCTAAAATGAATTAAAATTCCCGTTGATTCTACGTGCCAAGTCGGACGTCAACTTGACCAGAAAAACCCAACTCGATTTCAGCTGGCTTTTATATAATTACCGGAATGAAATACTTAATTATCGAACGTGTATAGTACGTAGGAAAAATACGACAAGAGGGCTCAGGCTTAAGTCGAACCCGCGTTACAAAATGTATGTTTTCATTATTTGTAAAAGAACACAGTTTACAATTTTTATAATGTTATAGGGCGACTTGTGAAATTGTATGTGATATCTCAATAATTACCAATCCTTGATAGTACATTTGTTCGCATAGCCAATACCTACATAGTTGGCTAAACGTTACAGCATAGAAACATTTTGGCTACAGTGATTGCCTATAAATGGAAACGATACTGTTTGTATAGTATTATTTAGACATAACGTTCTGAATTAGTTGGGCACCTGGAGCTTAAGCATAATAATCATAATAATTAGGTATAATTTAAGTCAAAAGCAGTTAATTTTTATACCATGTCACCATGTTCGTCAACTTTTGTAACCGCCGCTCCTGATGCTCAACATGGGTGAATGCTACCAGGAGTGCCAAAATTACCTCATTGTCTTAGTACCCCGCCTTGATCACTACTAAGAGACATTGTAAAATTCTATGCGGTGCATACAAAATTTGTATAAAGAAATCCCTACAAACAAATAATCATTTTTCTTAATATTTTTGTAAAATAATTTCCCTACCGGTAATAAAAAAATCTAAGAATTTGGCGCTCACATTGTAGAGTGTTCGGTGTCAAAGTCGGTTAAAAATGTTGAGCGATCAAAACGAAAATTGTAGCTTCAGAGTGTTCGGAGTCTTCAGACAAAGGAAGTTTGCACAATAATAATGGGTGTGGTATAATAATCGCCAGTGTTTCGTAACTCTCTAATGACTTTTGCTAGCTGAAATGGTACAATTGAACAAACCTAATTTCAGTAAGCGAGGACCTTAATAATTGACCGGACAAGTCGCCTTGTTTACCGGCATTTGTTTAGGCTTTTGTGCCGAAGGGACAAAACCTGCCGTAGTTTCCGCAACTGTTGCGAAAGTTTGTGTTTGCGTTGGCCCAGCATCTCTTTGAGGTTCCGCGTTTCGACCATTCCTCTAATTGCATTTAAATTTCGGGTAGGGTTGGGTAATCTCAAATTGTGTGAATCGGTTCCAAGTAAATACCTGTTCCAGTATCGGTTCCAAGTAAATACCTGTTTCAGTCCGATTTTTCTCTGTACACAGTGCCAGTGCATACTGGACTACGGGCCGTGTACGGGTTGGTTTAGTTCCAAAAGCTTGAACCTATTGAAACGCAACTATTTTATTAGTCACTGATGCGGTTTGAGGGTCTGATCCACGATATTAGTTTCAATATTGAGTTCCCGTTCCCTTGCCCATCCCTAATTTCGTGTAGATAGGAAACTACAAGTCAATTTTATTTGTTTAAAGAGGTAATTTAATTAATTCCAGTAACTTTATTGGGAAATAACTCGTGGTTGTAACGTCACCGAGATATTTAATTTATTAAGGTCTTTCAGCCCTTGGCCCTGTAATGAAAGTACTTTTTGCATTAAGTCAGCTTCAGAAATTATTGATCCTGATGCATTTCTTTTAAGTCCCTCTACTGCTACAATAAGTTACAGAATAACTACGTTCTCTGAGAGTTTTCCTTACTTGTGAAACTGCAAGAAAAGTATCAATTTTTTAGTAAACTCACCGACAAAAAAACCGGCACCTAAATTTTTTTAGTAATTTCAATATGGCATAACTTTTTTATTTTTGACTTTATTTCAATAATTTTTCACTTGGCGATAAATCTATTCATTAAAATTACGCTGCAGTTTGTTCTGATGCAATTTTGGTTGCTTAAATGTTTATATATATAATATACCAGGGCAAGTCAAAATGATCTTTTTAGTCGGAAGTTTAAAACGTCCTATGGAAAAAACACGCCAGAGAACCTTGTTTAAACATAATTTACGATAAAGCTGGATGTATTCCTAGCCTTTTGTTTTTTGAATCATTTGGTTATCTTGTTTATTTTACGAGCTACGCATTTTTAATTGAAACGCTGCACAGGACGTTTTAAACTTCCGACTAAAAACATCATTTTGACTTACCCTGGTATATAAACATTTAAGCAACCAAAATTACATCAGAACAAACTGCAGCGCAATTTTAATGAATAGATCTATCGCCCAGTGAAAAATCTTTGCAATAAAGTCAAAAATAAAAAAGTTATGCCATATTGAAATTACTAAAAAAATGTAGGTGCCGGTTTTTTTTTGCCGGTGAGTTTATTTTGTACACCCTGTAACACTAAAGTTTCACCAAATTTCTGGTGGTCGAGTTGCATAGTTAAAATACCTATTTAACCCTTCAGCACAAAGAGTTTTTGGTCGACAAAGTAATTCCGATTTGATTTACCTTGGTCGACTAATAGTTTACAAAGACCTGAAATATTTGGACAGAATTCTACGGTACCGATGTATACCGCAATTAAAGACTAAAACAAGCAAAAATAGTTTTTGGAAACGTATTTCCACTAAAAAGCGATTGTTTCGTGCTGGAATTTAAAGAATGCCGACCTTCATTTGGTTGATACTTTTTAGTAAGTTAATGCTTAACGTGAACTCTTAACTATATTTTAACTAAGACTATGTTTTATGATTTTTTTGGTTCGACTAACTCAAGCAGAAAATTAATGTCGTCAGTATTGACCTAAATGTTTCGCCATTTTTTGCGATCTGCGATCAGTGTGTCTGTTTACGTTGGCAACATATAGAAAACTTTTTTAAATTATTAATTTCACGAAAAATGTTACTATTTATAAAAATTTCTGTTGCCGAATTTCAGGTAGCAGGGTATAGTCAAAAAATAAAAATGAATCCCAAATGTATTTTAATGCAAGATTTGATCAATAAGTGGTAGTTAGATTAAAAGAGAATATTGTAGATGCGTTCGTATTAACAGATATAAGTTTTTAATTCTTTTCTGACACTGATTTGAAGGAGATAATTAAGTTTTAGTTCCCTAGGGAGGTAAATGGTAAATAGACTGCAAAAATTGGGTGTCACCTCTTGTAGTTGATTGAGTATTTCAACCGTTCTATTACCATTAAGTTTTGTTACAAAGTTTGTCGATGTGTGAGGGAGGAATCGCTGTTATTCTTGTTATAACATTTTTTTAATCTTACGTACACGGTATCTAACTTGGACCGGCTCGTGTATGGTAAAATTAAATCGGTAGCCTGTCTATGAAACTTCAGTCAATTAATTCAGTTTGCTTAAACTTTAACCTTTCAAATTATTTTGTCGACTGCTGCGTATTTAGACCCTTTGACGTAAAGTCACTTTAGTTATAAATGGTCGCCTTTTGGTTAAGAGCAAACACTAGTGTCCCTTTCGCCATTTCGTTTGTTGATAAATATTTCGTCATTTTATCAAAAAATCGGCCCAATGCTAGTCTTTGGGGTACAATTACCTACAGTATTACGTTAAACAAGGTTATATTTATAAACTAATAAAAGCAGAGAAAGAAATATTGACAAAATTGACCATATTTCATTTTTGCTTTTAGTAATTTATCAAATTAATTTTTTTCAACTTAAAACTATAGGTAATTGCTAATCAAAGACGGGTATTTGGCTACTGCGCATACACTAGTGTGTTTTATATCGAGGCAGAAGTAAATGAAAAAATAAAAGCTATACTAATCAACACATTAGTATCTTAGAAAGTTTGAGACGCGAAATAAAATATTATTGTAAAGTTGGAACAAGTGGTAGTCAAGTTTTATTACTAAGTATACCTAATGTTTTTTCTTCGTTTCATTCAGTTTTCTTTTTAACTTTGGAACATGGTTTCAAAAATGTATTCATTTATCGAGAAAAACATACGCATTAAAAATATTTCGCTCATAATATACAAAACAAAGCAAATACTAATTTTCACTGTTGTTTGTTCTATATAGAAAGAAGTCTCGGTGATAAAAAAAATTATCAACGACATAAATAATTAAAAATACATTATACAAATGTAAATAATATAATATCTATTTTATGACATTTAATTTTTTTTTGGAATAGCTTACCTATATATTTTTTGTAAGATATTAAATGTAACTGTTAAGGGTTGTCGACTTTCGATCTACACCGTGTATATAAATAAATTAGAATTACTTGCGGGAAACAAACTTTTCCCCATTAAAACTTTTTAATAAGAAAAAACAACCTAATTTACTCTTCTGAGCGGGTTTATACCTTTTAGTTATTCACTAAAGCCGACGAATTATTACTGGTGTAAGTCGAGGTGGGTGTATGAGTCTACAGGTAAAATGAACAAAAGTAGTTACGTCATAAGTGAATCAATCCACCTAGATCGTCGCCATCCAGTAATGATCGTTGTTGTACATACATACATTGGACAAACAATTCATTTGTTTTATACATGACGTGTAGAAAATAAAACTGGCGATTATCGCTTATCTTTATTTATTTCATTCTTCTCTACTTGTTACAAGCTTTAATAAACTATGTATGAAACCCAATAACTTTTAATAATAAAAATAAAATGCGACCGGTATGTCTGTTGGAGCAAGTCAACGAAAAAAAAATTGTTCTCATCTCTACCACGTCCATCATTATTATGCAAAAACCGACCCCATTTTTTCTTCAATCGATAGTCCCTACTTAAGATACAATCTACTTGCCGGCAGAATAAGTTTATGAACCGTGTTCGGTTTATATCAAACTAATAAACTACCGGGACTCTTGAATTTATCGGTCGTTAGGAAAGTTAATATAA
Source organism: Polydrusus pterygomalis (assembly GCA_963969555.1). Taxonomy (NCBI): domain Eukaryota; kingdom Metazoa; phylum Arthropoda; class Insecta; order Coleoptera; family Curculionidae; genus Polydrusus; species Polydrusus pterygomalis. Next base: position 65,821,532 of record OZ018381.1, on the reverse strand, counting down.
ATTTTGGCCTTCGGTGGATACATTTTTCCAAAAAAAGTGTCTTCACGACTAAAAAGGCGCATGTTTTCAAGTTTAAAATTTCCAGAACGTTAAGATGTTCGGCGGCATTTCGTATCCTTAATATCACTTTGTTGTATACGTAACATTTCTTTAGAAATGGCACTTTAACACCAATATAATCCATGACAAAATAGTCTAAAAATTTTTTTTTCTTGTTCGACTAATAAATCAAAGTAAACACAACACATATTATTATGTTTAAGCTTTTTAATCAAGGAAACATAAACAATTAAATATCTAATTTTTTAAATCAAAGCTAGTACTCGTAAAATACAGACTAGTATAAGGAATTTTCAGGGGGCTGGAAAATGTTTTTTGTAAAATTTGCAAGTAAATACTTCTCCTTAGATATTCAGGAAATATATCTAAAAATATTATTCAGCCGTTTGGTGGGTATTTGTTTACTATTTTGGAGAAAGTGAATAGAAATAGCATTGGTCAACAAACAAAGGCTACGAAATAATGTTTGTAGGCTTTCACTCTGGCCTTTAATTTACTATCCTTAAGTTTCCATATCCCATAACTTTTCGTGTGTAAATTTGTAAAAGCTCTAATAAAGGAAACCCAACAAAACGTAGAGTTGCATAAAATCGACAAACAAAGGCAATTTTTCTGCCCCGATTTTTAATTCTCGGTCATTTCGCTGTTTTTGCGGTTTTTAATTGAACTCTAGGGTTGTTAAAATTTGAAAATGAAATAGCCATTGCGTACTTTATAAAAAAAGTAAAAACCGGGTTCTTTAAAGAAATTGTAGAAACTCTTAAGGTTGCTTGATTATTCGTTGTTTTATTCCTAATGTGAACGTCGTTCTACACGTTTTTAAATGCATTTCACTTTTATTAATATTCGGACACTTTCCATAACCTTTTGAAAACTATGGATGTTGAAACATTTCTTGAAAGTTTTCAGTCATTCATTATAGTACTTTTTTTATACAATTCCAAAATTATGATAAACAGAAGTGGAAAGCAGTCGCTTTTAGCAGACAATGCTAAGAATTTAAAAAAAAAATTTTAAGGGGTTAACTCATATTGTTGGACTAATTAATCCTAACTAGAGAAAGACACACCTATTGTAGTTGTTTCTTTTAAGTTGTATCCGCCCTTAAAACCGCTTTATCTCCTGTTAACCCGTTTTCAGTTTTTAGTTCCAGATTAATCCGAAAACAAATAACAAAACTAAATTTAGTTCTCCGTAGTTAACATATTACCGATGATCGAGATTTAGTTGGATTAACAGCGAAATCATGGAAATGAGCTGACTTTTAGACCGACCGCGGCCAGAGGGTTCTGGCATCAGGTGATGTGGAGTTTAGTTCTAACGTTGGACGAGAAAGTTAACGGGGTTAGGGCACGGGGTTATCTAAGTATAATATATAATGCAGACCCAGGATGAGGCAAATAATACAAAATGTTGGAATCTCGCAACTGCGGCATAATTTCCATCGGAACCTTATTTTATTACATTTCAAATTAGACTAATAAACTATATTTTTTGGTCTATAAGCTGAGTTAAATTTGAAAAAATAGTTGGAAGAAAGGAATCATTGGGGGGACATGTGATAGATCCTGTATAAGATGCCTTGTACACAATCCTGGTAGTTTGTCATTGTCAGAAATAATTTGTTAAGTAACGAAATATTTTTGCAGTGTTTTAAAATTTATTTTTAATTAAGCAATCCTTATTATGTCAAGGTTAAAAGCGATGAATAATTTTCGAAGTATTCGATGCCGTTTCATTTAAGCAAAAGCAATAATTTTATTAATTACTTTTTGTATTTTGAAAACCAATAAAAATTCGACGTTTTAATAAATTTCTTTATTCGATCCTAAACAAAACGAATAAAGTTGAAGAGGATCATAAAAATTAATTACATTTTTTTATGCCCGAATTTTAATGACACATCTTCATAAAAATTCAGAAAATTACTTTAACTTTTCCTTTACAAATTATGATAAAGCTGCAAGAAAGCTCTCCTTTTTATCGATACGATTTTATTACCTTCCATGGCCCTCTTAGAAATCGGAGCACAAAAGGACTTGATTGAAATTTCTTCTATAAATTTCTTTCCATAAACTTGACTCTTAAAAGCGCTTTTCTCCATTATTACAGGATAAAATGGACGAAGTGTATGTTAGAGTCGATAATAATAATGGATAGTTACCATTCATTACAGGAGATATTTACTTAGTTCGGAACTTTCGAATTTATGAACCAGCTTAATCAATTGATTCTTAAACTCGGTAAATGCCAAAAGTATTTGTCTGCCTTTTTGTCTCCCAAAACGGTTTAAAAGATCGTAAAGTTTTAAGATAGTAAAAGCGATAAGAAATACTGGCTCTCTTGTATAATAAATTTAATTTGTTCCACCCAACATATCTTTTGTTTGTTCTTGACTATAAAAATCAACCAAATATCACCGGTAAAATTTAATGATATAGTAAAAATTTTGAATACTCTCGCAAGATGGGGGCAAAGTCACGTGACACTCTGTTAATTTTGGTATATTTAATTTTGATAGGTTGGTATCAATTCCAGGACCGGACTTGAAAATTATACATGTGATACCTTCTAAAACATTGCTGCAATAGTCTCGTCGGTTCTACCGCTTTAATATTGCCAAATAATAATAATAATTTTGAAAGTTTTGTTTTATAAATATTATAATTTAGGGTAGGTAATAATAAACATTAGATTTTATATGGTTTAAAGATAAAGTGTCAAAATAGATTTAAAAACTATACTTAATATAATTATCCAAACTTTGAAAATACTAAATTAACACAACTTTAAATAGGACTCTGTCACGCATATTTACAACATAATTTTTGTTGATCAGATTAAACTAATTAAATTCAGTCAGATATTACATTTACTGTCAAGGAAATCCCCATATATGACTTACGTAAGGTACGTAGACCCAAATATGGTTTTTATAGAATTTGTTGGCTATGATACGGTTACATTTCTAAACTTGTATGTGGGCTAACATTTAATTTAGCCAGGGATTTAATTTTTCTCTCAATGGAAACCCTACTTTAATAGTTTTTGACCTACGTAAGGTATGTAGACCCAAAAATGGTGTTTATAAAATTTGTTCGTTAAAATGCAATTTATTGACACTGTTACATAAATGTAATAAAAGTGACTGTGATGTACACGTACAGCTTTGTATATTATACTTACTTACTGATTATTTTGTTATCCGGTTGTTAGTCATCATTTTCATAAACATGCAAATAAAGTATCGGACACGAGTTAGTCGTCAGTCATCGTAGCAGGCAGAGAGAATAACTTGTGGACGACAGAAAATATACAAGTGTTTTATTTCATTGTGTAAAACAAAGACTGAGATACAAATTGAGTGCATATAGTGATTAAAAGGCATACACCACAGTGACTTACAGCGTTTTTGCCGTAGATGATTCATTTGTAAACTTGTATGTAGGCTAACTTAATGTTAAAAATTTTATTTTATTGCCATGCAAACAATAATAATAGTAATATATATTTTTTTTTTGATTTTTTGAGAGAGAACAGTACACCCTGAGTTCCCTCACTTTTATTAAGCAAAGGCATATATTACAAAAGAGGAAAACAAATATTTAAAATAAATATAAAATTTAACAAATTTTCCTTGTAACAGAGCGCCTAGGTTTAAGAAAACCTGTATGCGCCTATTTTTATCCCTATCTAGTTGGATAATCTATATAAACATGTATTATACTATCTGCTTGTCCCCTTAAACCCCTCTGCAATTACCGCGATCATCAATAATCACAGGTATCACAACCATCACAGGTATCATAATAATCATAGAGTTACGTAAAATATAGAATTTATGGATAAAAAATCTAATTTTTCTGTTTAAACAAAGCACATGTTGATCCCATTTCAGATGTTTGTCAAGAACAACCCCCAAATATTTAATATGGGATACTTCTTTCAAAGGCTGTTCCACATTGTCAAGCCCAATCTGATCAAAAACTGGTCTATTAGCCATTGTTATAGAAAAAGCAATGTAGTGAGATTTTTTAATATTTAAAGTTAATTTGAATGTCTCTAGGTAGTTCTTAATTTAATAATAATTTCACTTATGTAAGGTATGTACGTAGGCCCAGAAAATAGAATTATATATTTGTTAAATATCCTATTACATATTAATATAGTTACCTTTTTAAACTACTACTTATATAGGCTAACATAATGTTGAATAGTTTATTTTAACCTTACTATTGCCAAACAATAACAATAACAATAACAATATTAATAACAATAATAAAAATGATTCCTTCGAAATCAAATAGCTGATTTTTAAAGGTTAATAATATGGAAAGCTGTTTTTATTTTTCAATACTATACGGTAGGGGAGAGTTGGACAAAACCGGGTATCAGTCCGATAGATGGCAACAGACATTTGGCAGAACTAGGCGGTACCAGGTTTTATCAACCTACCCGGTTTTGTCAAACTCTCCCCTTTCAATTAAGGGCTTTTATTGGAAGGACAAAGAATCGTCTATTTACTATTATAGCCTAAATTACTGCATATTATATGTATTTTCGGAAATGAAAGTTAATCTGAAAATCCGTTGTCTGAGAAACGCAAGTTAATCATATGTTTCTATTGGCAGAAATTTAATGACAGTACACTGTTAGAAATCCTGGACGTGAGAATCAAAAAAATGTATAATCAATTAAAATAAATCAAATTTAACTTAAAATGTATAGTTATTTTAACTCTTTTGTGTTTAGTAAAAATCAGATTTTAAGAACTAACTTTTCTGGAAGTCGTTTTAACATAACAGCTAACTAAAATTAACATGCAATTCTTTTACGGTTCAAATAAATCAAATACTAGTAACTTTGATAAAGTTTATAATCATTATCAATATATTTTTTAGTTAAAATTTTAAAAGAAGTTAATACTAACATAAAAAATGTGTCAAATTAACTAATTAAGTTGTAATTTTTACTGCACAATAAAATCAGATTAATGTCAAAATAGTAATAACATATTTTATGAGTTACTGATTGACTGAAGCGGTTTTAGTTAAATTGACAAAAAAACGGGAGTGGACTTTCTGGGACATAAAAAAAAAGTTAAATTTGATTCTTTTCTTTTAACAGTGTAAGGAACAAAAAATTCGTTTATTTTTTATGCGGTGATGGGCTCTTAAAACATTTAGCAGCAAATACGCGAAAATATAGTATAGGTGCCGTTATCTTCATATTTCCCCAGCTGATGCAATGCAGTTTCTAATAAAGGCTGAACGGATCCAATTATTCTTTATAATTACCTCATAATAGAAACAATTACACAATATAACAAACAAAATTAAAGATAAGAAATGTCTAGAGACTAAGGAAAGACAAAACAAAGGGAAAGCGAGCAATTTGAACGTGCACCAGCGGCTCCAGGCACATTTATATTTTTGGGCGATTTATTTTTCTTTATGGAGGCACACTGACCCTCCGAGCAATTGTTTTTACTTTTATTTACTCCAATAAACTTTACTGGACCCAAAGAAGTATTCGCCAGCGCGGAAAATGTAAGATATGGCGGTAGCACCTACTATTATTACTGCTAGGCCAGATTTATATTCTGGCAGAGGTTATAATATAAGTACTGAGCTTAACGATCCGCCTTGCTTTAACAGTTAACGAGAGTCTAGGAGTTGTGATATACAGTTGAAAACTTAACGATATTATAAAGAGTTGAGGAGTTATGTGAAATACAGTTGAAAAATTAAGGAGTTGAGAAGTTCAGGGGGTTAAGGAGTTGAAGGATTGAGTAGCGTAATAGTAATTTGCGTTACAAGACCGGAAAGTAGTGTTTTTCAGGTCGAGACAAGCATGTCCAGGGCGAGCCATAGGCGAGTCCTGGAAGCTTGGAGAGACCTGGAAAACTTCGGTTGCGTGACGTACAATATTTTTTTTAAGACCGACACTTCGATATATTTTATAATCTACGCGAAACAAGATTGACATAAAGAACAAAATTAAAAATCAACGAACTGTCACTCGACAATACATCGAAATGTGGTTGTCATAATAACGAAATCAAGGTATCTTGTATTATCAAAGAGCGATTGGAAAAACAAAAAACAGGGTGACAGTGACATTAGAGACCGGAAAAGTGACATTAGAGTCCGGAAAAGATTTTTCCGGTCTCTAATGTCACTTTTCCGGTCTGGCGATCGGAAAAACGTTATTTTCTAGACGAAAAATTGTCCAGAAAGTGTACATTTTCTGGTCGGTTTTAAAAAAAGTAAATTAGGTAGAAGTGAAGGAAATGCAGTTTTTAACCATCTACAGATTATTTTATGATTCAATATTTCCTTGTGATAAACATAAACGTGCAAAGTCGATCAAGCCGCGAATAAGAATATATGCTAAGAAAGTCATCACTTATATTTCCAACAGCTTGATAGATTTGGTAAGAATGGTAAGCAGCCTCATATATTTTTCGTGATATAGTTATCGAGTTGCAAAGTCAGTCGGAAAATATACAGAAAATAGCTTGCACTTTGCCAGGATTGCGATATGGCAGCATATGGCTTTCGCTTGTAATATCTGTGTTTGTTAGGTGTGTTTGTAGATTTCTCGCATGGGATAAATGTGAACTTTCTGGGAGAGTTGCATTTTTCTGGGATAGTTACGGGCTATGGTTCGTTTTTCAGCACTTAGAGTACCTTATTTTATAATTATTTTTTCAAAATATTTTGGTGAAAGATACTGAAAGACTTAATTTTGAACTGTGTTTCTTGTTCAACAAATATATAGATTTAATAATAATTTTTGAAAAATAAAGTTTTTTAAGCTAAAATAATTAAAAAAATTTATAAGCAATGGTAGATCTTCAGTTACGTCGGCGTGGACGGTCAGACAAATAAACAAACGGACTTTGAATGACAGAAGAGTTTTGGACTTGCACTGTCTTTATTTGTTTTAAATCACAACGTTCCAGCTGGTATGTATCCCCAGTCGTTTTTAGGTGAATATTTGAACGGATTTTGATTCGCACTACAGTATCTTACATCTATTTTTTTTTAAACTTAATATTAATAAACATTCGTATTATTTTGAAAAGTTTCTAATGAAGAAATCTTCTTTAAAAACTATAAAAACATTTTCAAACTTGAATTGCTACTAACTTCTCAACCAACGGAAACATCTTGGAAATATGAAAAACTTTCTTGAAAGTTTCGTTTGGTAAGAAATATGTCATCTTAGAATGTAATATAGGAAACTAAGGACCGTCATCGTCAGTTGCATTAAAGTTTACTTAATTAATAAATTTGTTGTTATGATTAGGTACGATTATACTTTTAATGTAATAAATCTGACACCATCTGATAACTTTTTACATTAAAAAAATAACAAACAACATCGGTATCGAGGGGTAAACCGCTGAACCAAATGTTGTACACTACTGCCAAAAATTGCCAAGTAATGCCAGTAGGTACTGCCACATTTTCTTTCGAATTGCCAGAAACATCCGTAGATTGCCTGTATTGCCGGTTGAATGCCACTGAATTACCAGTTATTTTGATGGAATGCCAATGGATTACCAGTATTTCTGGTGGAATGCCACTGGATTATCAGTATTTCCAGTGGAATGCCACTGGATTGCCAGTCGATTGCTAGTGGAATATAAATAATATTTTACCGAGTACGCATGAGCTCACCTATTTTAAAATTATCTTTCTACTTGTGGGCACAGAAAAATAAAGGGTTTAAGAGATGTCGCGTCAATGCATTTTCGTCGAATCATAGCCAATCTATGAGCCACCTGCATTATTAATTTAGTCGGTATCGTCGGTACAATAGCAACTGACTTTGCCGACTTAGCAGGTGACAGTATCGGTAAAACAGATAGTATTTTTATCGAATGATACTGCCGGGAATATTTTAAAAGATTAGTTTGTAATATCATAATTATTGCATTGTTGTATTAGAGAGCTGAATGCAGGCGCTCATGTCGACATGAATGACCAACAAGGTACACCGTTGCCACATATCGATAAGTATTAAAAAGATTTCCACTGGAATACCACAAGTATTGCCAGGGAATGCCGATATTTCCGTGAAATGCCTGCAGTATTGCCACTGAATGCCAGTACTGCCTCCGAATTTTCTGGATTGCCACGGAAATGCTATGATTACCACCCAATTACTCGAATTGCCGATGAAATGCCAAAGCCTTGTACACCGAATTGCCGCAGCGGTTTACCCCTCGGAGATCGGTATAAAATTTTCAAAATCTTGACACAACATTGTCCTACATGTTTGACCTCTAACAAACTGGGCTTTTTTTAAGTTCGAAATTTCAGATCCCCTTCTGACTCTAAAGAAAAATCCGTATAAGGGTACACTGAAATGATTGGGCTTTTCAATTTCGGTATGGAACGCTAAAATGCCAAGTTTTACTCGAGGTATAGTACAGGGTGTTTCAGAATAAGATGCTGATCCTTAACGGTGTGAATCCTTAGGTGATTTTAAGAAGAAAAGTTCATATTCATATATATCCTTAACCTATCAACTTTCGAACTACAGGGCGTTAAAGTTTTAAGAAAAAAATCGTTTTTCTATCATAACTTTAAAAAATTTCTAGCTATTTTTAGGAATTTTTCACACACGCCCTCTAAGCATCAATAGCCATTTTTTGGTATAGAGAATTTTTAAAATTTTTTAACCAGTGGCGTCCTGAAAGGGTTTGCGCTAGACATTTTCGAAAAAATATTATGTACGCCACTGCTTTTTTTCAAGATAAAAATTATTTTTAAAATACTCATTCATTTTAGGCCAAATTTAATATCTTGCCTTTTTATCGTTCGACAAACAGTTTCCGAGAAAAAAAATAAAAACATTAAATGCGCATTCGCTATGTGCCTATGGTTTGTTTTGACACTATCAGGAATACTCCAAGGAATTTTTCAAAGGGTACGAGACTCAATGAAGAGAAGAGCTGAAGCATGCATTTTTGCAAGTGGTGGCCACTTTCAATAGCTAATCTAAATTATTTTCGTTCTTGTTCACAAGTTATTTAAAGTTAGCTGTTTTAATTTATTGTTAAAAAATAAACCATAGGATCATAGCGAATGCGCATTTAATGCTTTTTATTTTTTTCTGTCGGAAACTGTTTATCGGACGATAAAAAGGCAAGATATTAAATTTGGCCTAAAATGAATGAGTATTTTAAAAATAATTTTTATCTTGAGAAAAAGCAGTGGCGTACATAATATTTTTCCAAAATGTCTAGTGCAAACCCTTTCAGGACGCCACTGGTTAAAATTTTTAAAAATTTTTCTACACCAAAAAATGGCTATTGATGCTTAGAGGGCATGTGTGAAAAATTCCTAAAAATAGCTAAAAAGTTTTTAAAGTTATGATAGAAAAACGATTTTTTTCTTAAAACTTTAACGCCCTGTAGTTCGAAAGTTGATAGGTTAAGGATATATATTAATATGAACTTTTCTTCTTAAAATCACCTAAGGATTCACACCGTTAAGGATCAGCATCTTATTCTGAAACACCCTGTATAGGTAATATAAACCATTTCAAGCCAAACCCGAGATATGGTTTATTTAGTTTAACCCACTGAACCATAATTTAGCAGCAGCAAGCCCAATATTTTTTAATAAAAAATGCCCGAGTTGAGTGCAGCGCGCGTTGACAAATTGAGCTATAGGTGTTTTGGGCAAGTTCGCCGCTAAAATTTAAAGAGGGCCATAAAATGCAGAGCCGCCGGTCATATATACCGTTTTGTTTCACGTGCAGGCGAGCGCAAATAATGCAAAAGTTCGGCTTTCTCTACACAGAAAAATAAGTTATGGTCTACCGTTGAGTATTTCAAAATATCCTTATGTTTCGATAAATCGCCTTTAGGAGAGCCCTTTATCATTGATATTTTTAGTTATGTTTCAGACCAGAAAAGGCGTAAATACTTTTTCCCCGCCATATTATTTTTTGAACATCGATTGACCGCATTTCCGACTTGTACCTCCTGTTTACAGCATGTCTTAAAAGCACAAGCACAAGGCTTGTCATAATAGTATATTAACGTACACGTTTTATAAAGCATCATTTTATAGCACGCGTCCATGTTAAAAAACGAGCCGCTTGCGGCGAGTTTTATGACGTGACAAGTGCTTAAAACTGCTTTATATAACACGTACATTATACTATTTTTTCTAATTTGTAGTTTTTTCAATAAAAAACACATATTTAAAAAGAAAATAAATCCTTCGAATTTTGCAAATTTTTATGTCTAAATTTTATGTGGTTAATACTATTTTTTATCATAGTAGCCTCTGGACTACAAAAATTATTTTGCGAACTGTCATTTTTTGATTTATTGACCCATTTTCACCACGAGATTCTAAAGTTATTTTAGCGATATGAGATTTGACATTGGACGGAATACGTTGTGTGATCCTTGTACATTCGGTACATATACAGAGCGTTCGGAAATTCGGGCGATTTTGCTACTTTCTTTCGAATTTCAAAAGACGTGATTTTACGTCACGGCATTGCAATTTAGTATAGGGAAGATGGAAAATTCAAATAAGGTTGAAGTTAAAATCGACATTGGAAGGTTAGTAGATTGAATTTTGGATAGGATTTGGCAGAAAATGGTAGCTTGAAGCATCAACAAAAGATTGATTTATAGATTTATGCAACCAAAATACATGACTGTTATCCACACAGAATAAAAAAGTAGGCTATCAAGCTATTTTTCCTCTGCGAAAAATGGGTTTTCTCGTAAATCACAAAGGCCGCGCAAGTCAATGAAATAATACATTTAAATGTTACCAACATCAAATAAAGAAAAAACGCGTATCGAAATAGCTTCATTACGATACGCAAATGCGTATCGTAATAGACTTGTTATGATACCAAATTAGAAAAAAAAAGTTATTCTCTTGTAGCTAGTATAAAAACTATTGTTGAATTGATATCTTCTTATAAAAACTGTGACAGACAGACACCGAAATGAAGTAGTTCAACTTTTTGTATATATATCATTAAAAGTATAAAATGCTGAGTGATATAAACTTTCCATCATAGAGTCAACAGGCTCAGAAAAAGTTTCTAGTTTGCTTTACAATGTTTGAAACGTCGATTATGGTAATTCGAAGAGATCGACTTCGTCCGGAATTTTTATCCAGGCTGAAACTGCATAAAATAATAGTTTGTCGAAATAAACTTTTGCAAGAGTTAAAATTGTTTCATTAGCATTTTAAATTTGCTCGCCATTACTCATGCTGAATAGAAAATGACGCGAAAACGAACATTTCGGTTTCATTAAAGTTGTTTAAAAAAATTTGAAAAAACTCTACACACGATTAGGGAATTAACAGCAGATCTGGATGAAATTTGGCACACTTATTATAGGTAGTAATGGACTAAACACGAATGTATAATAAAAACGTAAGGCATAAAATCAAGTAATTAAGACTCCTCTTTTATAATTGGGGAACTTGCACACATTTTTTTTGTTGTATAAATATGTTCAGCTACACCAAACAACAACTTATACAAAATATAACGTCTTAAATATCACTCCTTAATTTTTTATAAATAATTAAAGTTTGCCGTGTGACGTCACATAGTATGAATAACCCGCTCTCGCGCTATGTATTGTGGTACGCTTTGATGTCACAAGCGAACTTTAATTGCTTCTATTTAATCCAGAGGATTAAAAAAAAACATTTCCTTGTGAACTGTGGGTCTTTTGATGATATTAGCTTACGCTTAAGAGCATTATTTTTCAAATTTAATTTTCATGCAAGTCCCCTATTTGATGTGAAACAGTCAAAAATGTGAAAACAAAAAATATATGCCAGAATTTACCAGACTGACATTGTCTAACTAGCGTCCTCTGGGAGGTATTTTGAAACTCATTAAGAAATTGTATTTCTTACCCTCAAAAACATAACTAAACCAAATTTTATTTTTTATTCATATCCGCTTAACCGTTTTCAAATTCTTCGGCAATTTTCTAAAATAAATTTTAACTTGGGTCACCCTGTCTATCTCTTTAACCGTGGATATTTTATCATAAGAGTGCTGTAAGTATGGCACTTTGGTTATGGGACACCCTGTGTTAAGCTAAACCATTGAAAAGGGGTTGAAATAAGCAGTCAACAAAGGTAAAATTGTTCTCCTACTCCTTTGATTGAAATTTCAACAAATTTCTCATATATTTTTTTAAATTTACAAAAAAATATATAGTTAATAATACAAAGTCGAGTTTAAGGATTTGGAATAAAATGTTAGGTGCTTACGCTAAATTTTGTGTTTTCTCTAACAATGGAAGAAGGGTATTTTGCAAAAAATACCAGTTTATAAGAATATAACTTGGAATATAATTGGTACTTATATTACATCACTCCAATTCATGTTTTATACAATTGAACTCGCAGCCAAACCCTTAGATATATTTATATATTGTTTTTTATTTCCATATTATATGCCATATGTACAAATAATTGCCTTATATTTATATACCTAGCAAGATTTCAAAATAGTAATTTACGTTACAAGTCCGGAAAATACTGTTTTTTTGGACGAGTCGACAAAATTCTAGGGCGAGCCGTAGGCCAGTCCTGAAAGTCTGCGAGTCCAAAAAAACTGTTTTTGGACGTGTTGCGTACACTATTTATTCGGCAACCGTGTAGAATAACAAATCAATGAGACACATTTCTTTATTATATTTCTTTGTACAACAAAATTTCGAACATTTTAATTCTTATTTGTATTAAATATTGAAATTCGAACAGAAGATGGGTACTAACAGAAACATTCTAATTCTTATTTATATTAAAATTCGAGCAATTGCTAATATTGATGTGATTCTTCCGGGCCTAGTCCGGGAAGTACATACTTCCCGGACTATAGGTCAGAGAAATGCTACTTTCTCAAAGGAAAAGCGTCCGAGAAGTGGGTACTTCCCGGACGGTTGCCGAAAAATATTTTTTATAGTTACAGGACCACTGGCACACATTTTATACATCGAGATAAAAGCACCAACCCCCCCTACCCCCTTAAAGAACAGACTGATGCTTACTTTACCACCCTTTAAAATAAAGGGAATTTTAAAAAAAATGCGAGCTCATTATTGTCGTTTTATTAAAAAAAATTAGAATTTTAACAGACCTGTTTCCCGGAACTAAAATTAATTTAAACGAACTTCCCCCGGCTCCAAATAAATTGAGCAGAAAATTGTGATTAAACCTTAACGAATTTAAATACTTCATTGATTTAAATTTATCCCGAAAGTCGTCTTCGTGGCGTGTTTGCCGGGGATTCGAGGTCGTCTTAATTTATTTTCTTGTAAGACAATCGTACTGAATAGAGCAGTTTGAGGTATAAACAGTGCCGGAATCATTCCAACGTCTTGCACTTGACCATTTTTTTTTGCAATGAGAAACGAGCCGTCTTCATGGCACGAAGATTTTGCATAACAGTTCTTGGGATGGCACATCTCGGGGAAAATAGAAACACTTGTAAATAATTATTCCGTTTTTAGTTACACTTCAAATAACACATTAAGTGGGTAAACAGCTTTATGATAAATAAACGGATCAGTCTTTTTATATAGAATCGACGCACACGTCAAATTAATTTTTTTGAAATGAATTTTTTTTTTATAAAATAAGATTACTTCTAAAGGGTAAATCATAAAAACGCTATGCGTATCAACTTTAATTTTTATTCCAATGAAAATTTGTTATTTAAGTTTGAGACGTCAGAAAATGTCACGTAGATCACCACTTGCCACTTTGCCACACTATTTCCAGACGAAATTGGTCCTGATTTACGAAGTTTAACCTTATGGTTTCAACAGGATGGTGCTCCCGGTAAATTGCGGTGGATAGGTGATGGGGGTCAATAGAGTGGCCGCTCAGATCGCCTGATCTTAACCCACTGGACTTCTTTTTGTGGAGCTACGTCAAAAAGTTTGTTTACAAATCTAAACTCAGCTAGATAGATATTCTTAGGGAGTCCATTCGATGACTAATACGAGAAATTTCTCCACAAGTAGTGAAAAATGTACAACAGGAATTTTTAGATTGATTTATTTCCTGCAGAACAGTTGGTGGAAGACATTTTCAGTATCTGATAAAATAGTCTTTTCATACTTTCTCGTTTCCCTATTTTGTTTTAAAAGTTAATATTTCGTAAACGGTTGGTACTAGTTGCTTCCTTATGATCCACCCTGTATAATATATTTTTTCAATAAAAAAATGTATGGTGAAGTAATCGTTGTTTTTTAAGTGTGCAAGCAAGAACAGATGAGCAAAATTGACTCTTTAAATAATATTTGACATTCGGCACAAACAAGACAACCTGTCCTGACGAAAATATCTCGAAAGAGATTTTTAAATTGCTTCACGTAACTCGTGTAACAAGGAAAGATTTAGTTGAACGTGTCGAGCATATTATGATCCGAGGAATAATAACGGCGTTATATAAATCTTACTTCACGCACTTTTTAACAATGTCTATTTTTAACTCCGGCCGCTCCATTATGGGTGTCACAAAGCCATTCTGATTTGAATTTCTTAAAAGTGTGTGGCACAGAGATAACGACTTGTTTGTAAAGTGCATCAAGCATTGTTTTATTGATTTTTCACGTTTAATAGATTAGGTATACCATTTTTCTTATTTGCACATAAACACAACGCAGCAGAGCATTTTTTAAATTTTTAGTGGACCTTTAACATTGTAAATTATTTGGACCGATTTAAGTTTCGTTTGTTTTTTATTTTATTTAGAAAAGTTCGACAATCACTTGACCCTTTTCCATTAAAAGTTTCAGACGTATCTAAATAGTTAAAGAATAACAAACAGGTTTCTAAATATAACCTACAAAAGAAAAAGTCAGCTCAAAATAAACTTTTTGAAAGGGCAAATTCTTGAGAATACTTTACCGTTTCTAGGTTCTCTTTAAATAAATAGTCCGACTGTCCCATAGGAAATTAATACCTTAAATGCCCTAGTCCGTATTTAAACAATATTGTTGTATTTGTATTAGCCTTGATGTGGAGCATCGCCATGGAAAAACCCATGTTGTAGCATTCATTTTTACATAACTCATTATTCGTATAAAGTTGTACGATTGTGAATAATCCATGTTGTACTTTAGTTACAACCCGTCTAATCCCGAATATGTTTAAGTGTCAGGTAGTCTGAATCTGAAATAATAATAATTTACCTGTATCATGCAAAGAGTTTTATCTTAGTATTTCAAATAACATAACATAGGTTTTGCTTTGCCAATAATATTGAGTTCTGTCGATAATAAAATATATAGATGACCGATATGGGTCAGAATATGTTGTAAAGGAAGTTTAATAATTGTCCTCAATTTAATTTAGATTTCTTTCTTTATGAGATATTCCATGCCTATTCGACTTATAAATTGTTATTTTTAAATTTGAATATTGTCAATACAGGGTCGTTCAACGAAAACTTAACACCTCGATTTTCCTGCTTTAAAATGAAAATGTGGAAAATCACTCGGACCCGTCGATTTTTATTTCGAGGGGGACATCTTTTGCGTATGTTGTCAATCTTGTTATTTCAAGCCCCTAGGAGGGAGGGGGGGGGGGTAAGATCTAAACGGATACCCCTATTTTATATATTTTTTTGGATTCTGCATAAAATTCTGAACATTTTTTAATAAAAGCATTATTAGTCTATACTTAACAGTTTCCGAGATATTGACTCTTGAAAAATGACATTTTTGAACTTTGACAGCGTCTAGCTTTCCAACTGTACGTCTTAGAGCAAAACGGCTTACATGTCCCTATCTTCGATTTTTATTATCTTTCCAATAGTGTCAACTTCCGGTTAAACCAGAAGTACTACATTTCTTACATTCATTTTAAAGCAGAAAAATCGAGGTGTTAAGTTTTCATTGGACCACCCTGTATATTGTTTGGAACGTCAACATTATTATGTATGTATTCTCCTTTGTAAACTTAAAATATTATATCTAACAGAAAGTTGATTTTCAGGAATATTTCTATAACTTAATTAAAGGAAACTTTCTTATGCAAATACACTTGACTACACCACATAACCATGTACAGAGAACACAATAAGGCTTTTTAGATTGGTTCACGTAACTTATTTAACCAGAAGAGATTTAACTTAACACGTTCAGCACGTGTTACGACTTACGCAACAAAAGAACTTGACAGCCGTAATAAAAATCTAATTTTACGCACTCGCTGACACTCCCTGATTTTTCGCACCCTCCACCGTCATAAAATTGTATTTATGATTTTTTACTTGAAAATGGTTGAGATTCAATATACGTGAAATTTTTTATAAACTGGGTCAACAACGAGATGTATTGAGAGGTTTTTTTGGAGAATCCTTCTAAAAGTTTATTCAAATTTGTTTTTTATATGTAAAAAGGTGTTTGGAAATATATTTTTTATAGGAAGTTGCATACATACTGCAGGATATGCATTTTTTTTGATAAAATCTTGTGGTTCATTTTTTGAGTTGCGTGGATGTGACTTTAAATTGGGGACTTTTGGAGAATTTTTTTAAAAATTATATTAATATGTACATTCAGAACTATATAAGCTTTGGTATGCGGCGCAGCCTTTTTGTCGACTACTGTATATCCTAATTGGCCATTATTTATTTATTTTCTTTTTAGCTGAACGAGAAAAACAAATAAATTTTAATAGCAGGTAACCCCACCCCAACCGATGATCATAAAAACAATCCAAAGTATTACTAACCACCACACGAGAGTAGACATCAGATCGTTATTCTTTCTCATCTCTTTATGTATTCGAGGGAGACAAATATTTACACCAATAACTTTTTCAGAGCCCTTTCCTTATAAAGCCCTTGTAATACGTTCTCCCCTATATGGGAGAGTAGACAAACGTATAAAAATCCCTTTATTTTTATGTTACACTCCAGTTATCAGCATGAAAACATAGAAAGCACATTTTTTCCTTTGCGCAAAATTGCTTTATTTTTATACAGTTGGTGGTTTTATGACTCGTGTAATTTTTTTATATATTATCTTACATAATATAAATATTTTAGCTAAAAAAAGAAGGCTTTTGAGTTGTGTAATGAAAAACCTATAGAAAACGCATATAAGGAGTTACATAATACAAGTTTAAATAATGTTCATGAGAAATATAACCTTAACCATGCCAATGTGTATCAGCCAAATGGAATAAATTCGATAATAAATACATGGGGGCGTGTTCCAAAAACGCTCGGACACGTCGATCGGTATTTCCAGTTGCGCATTTTTTTCAATAAAAACTTTTTATACGGGGTGTGTCATGTAACAGTGGCCAATACCTATTTTCTTATTTTAAATGCAACACTCTGTATATTATTCAATTTTTGGATTCTTCAGAAAATTTCAAGACATAATATTTTATGTATAATTTATCCAAACTCAGTTTGAGGACATTCCAATCATTCCATACGGCGGTAAACAGTCTCAAAGAGACCGACCTCGCAACCAGGGTTGTCAGATCTTTCTTCTTCAATTCTTTAAGTTTTTTTTATTAAAGATGTTTAATTTATATCAGTATTCAATTGTTAGTCAGTAACTTTCTTTGAAAGCTAGTTTGCAAATATACTTTAAACCGAGGAGTTTTGAGTGTGACAGAAAAAAATAACAAGCCATTCATTGTTATAATAATACATTCTTTAGTCCTTAAGAAACAATATAACTGAAATCAAGACAAAAAGTGTTTTCAGTGGTTAAAAACAACTAATTAACAAACCCTTGTTTCTCGTATACTTATACATAATATATTAACAAACCAAAAAATTTGGTAGAACTGGCAACCGTTCACAATGTATGCACGTTGTGAGGGGTGATAAGCGCCAGTTAAAGCGGCTGGTATAAGCTGAAGCGGTCTCCAGCCCGTTCAACGATCGATTCTGTCAGACAGAGATAGGCCAGTGACCGCCGATGGCGTGGAAGAGACGAAGATAAAATATACGTGATTTGGAACTTATGGACGGGCCGGGGAATGGCTCCAGAATGGAGTTCTGGTAAAAAAATTAAAGCATTTTCTGAGCAGTGTCGTGCCGTGTCAGGTTTATTTTTCTGGTTTTAGTTTTGTGTATAAAATCTTTGAGTTACCTTATATTTATTATTTTAATATATTTATATATATACAGTGGGTTTATAAAGTGTAAACAAACTTATAAGTGTGTATACGCATTTTAATTATTTGTTTGGGACGCCTATGGTTAGGAGTTTCATAGTGTTTTATGTCATTAAATTGACCTAAGAAACACTATACTATGCTATATCTATCGTCAACTGTTTATAATGGTCAATTTTCAAAAATTTTCATGAAATAAGCGAGCAATTTCCATTTGTGTCCCTGTTTTATCTTCATAATTGGTTATGTTAGAATTGTTATTTTGTGCATTTCTGTTAAATAAACCATTTTTCTTATATGCAGTTAACGAAATTCAAATGACTATAACACTGACAACTACTGTCATGCAGACAGATAATAATTTGCTAAAGTCAGGAGTTTTAAACAAAAGTAAACCAAACTATTTATACCTTTTTTTAATTTTATATCAGTGAAAAGAAACGCTGAAAAGCAATAAATCTGAAAATACTTAATATTTCCAAAACAGTTGAAGATAGGTATAGGATATTTGTACGTATGAAATTTGTTTAAAATTTTCTGAAGAATCCAAAAATTGAATAATATACAGGGTATTGCATTTAAAATAAGAAACTTGCTATTGGCCACTGTTACATGACACATACTATATAAAAAGTTTTTATTGAAAAAAATGCGCAACTAGAAATACCAATCGACGTGTCCGAGCGTTTTTTCGGACACGCCCCTATTTATTTATTATAGAATTTGTTCCATTTGCCTGATACACACTGTATACTTACTCGTATTTTAAAATTTTAAAAAACTCCTGTAATTTTAACTTCCGAATTTAAGAGACTGAGCTGTATTACTCCAACGTTATTTATTTCATTAGGCTTTCTTTTTTACCCTAAAGAGTCTTTATTTCCTTTCAAAAGCGAAACTTTTATTGACAAACTTAATTCTAAACGACCCATAAAAACCTTTCATTTCACTGTTTCCCATTATCGCAAACACAAAGTCGCTACAACATCTTTAAAACTGACAAGAACAAAACAAAAGTTTTTGTTCTCTTGTGTTCCGAGGCACTTTTAAACTGATCTAAATACGACGTCCTTCTGTAAAAGTTCAGTTGGGAGGAAATGTTTACCCTTCTTTCAGTGGCGTGTTAATTCCTCATTGAGATAAGTGAGGAATGAACTTTTAGCCACGTATTAATAATGAACTTATAAGATTTACTACTACTAATAGACAAGGGTCGGTAATTTTTGAAACCAAAATAAATAATAGTAAGATGAAACCCATTGGAAAAGGAAGAGAATATAACAAAAATAAAAGGAAAAATAATTTACGGGCGATCCGAGGTCGGGAAGTGGAACGGGGTGAATTTTTAAGGGTAGAAAACGATTTATCTCGATTTCCGGCAAAGCTACAAGTCCTATGGAAAAACGTTAAATAGCAAAATTGTAGGTAATAAAAAGATCTACAACTTTTGTATTTGCACTTTTTTCACATAACCTCAAAATTTATGTGAAAAATTCAAATAACAAAGTTTTTGGTTTTTTATTTTTATCTTTTACAAAAAAATTTTCTTATCCACGAAATTCGGTGAAAACTTACCTTTTTATTTCCCAAACACACTATAATTTTTTTGATTTAAAATATTTATTTTTTAACCTTATTTTGACTTAATATCGAAAAAGCACCCTAATTTTCAATCGAAAATTCTCGTAAAAATATCTGCTTTTTTAAAAAAGTCGGTGGGCTTTTTGTTTGTTGAAATCTCTACTTTCTGATGGTGTAAAAAAATATACATTACTATGCTAAATTTTCTCAAAAAATGCAAAAAAACGAAAAAAAACTCGAATCCGATTTTTTTTTAAAATCATTATTGTACAATTTTGAGCTATTTATTAAAATTTATTTTTTATTTACTCGAAAAACGTAAGATTGATAAGCAAAAACCGTTTTTCGAGTAATTAAAGTATAAATTTTAATAAATAGCTCAAAATTGTACTTAATGTTTTAAAAAAAAATTTCGGAGACGAGTTTTTTCGTTTCTTTGCATTTTTTGAGAAAATTTACCATAGTAATGTATATTTTTTACACCATCAGAAAGTAGAGATGTCAACGAACAAAAAGCCCACCGACCTTTTAAAAAATGCTGATATTTTGACGTGAGAATTGAAAATTAGCGTGCTTTTTCGATATTAAATCAAAATAGGGTTAAAAATAAATATTTTAAATCAAAAAAATTACAGTGTGTTTGGGACATAAAAAGGTACGTTTTTACCAAATTTCGTGGATAAAAAAATTTTTTAATAAAAAACCAAAAACTTGGTTATTTGAATTTTTCACATAAATTTTGAGGTTATGTGAAAAAAGTGTAAACACAAAAGTTGTAGATCTTTTTATTACCTACAACTTTGCCGTTTAACGTTTTTCCATAGGACTTGTAGTTTTGCCGAAAATCGAGATAAATCGTTTTCTACCCTTAAAAACTCGCCCCTTTCCACTTCCCGACTGGACCTGGTCTATAAATCAAATTTTTCAAAAAATAAATTTACGTTTTTTTATGTTCTGTAATGCTATTGTCAAAAATCACGTTTAAAAATTCTATAGTTTTCCATACAAATCATGTACTATATATTATATTTCCAATATATTTTCACATTGGAAGTAGTTTCAGTATGGTAAGTAATTTAATTTTCTTTTTGAGCAACTAAAATCATAATTGGCTCAATATAACTTTAAAACTGTCCCATAAGGACGAACTGCCACTGAACGAAATATCTCTCTTCTGTATAAACTTTGAGCTGTCAATGTAGGCGTTAACATTTCTCTTTGTAAAAGCGATGATATTCTGAAATTTAATTCGTTTACAATAAGACGAAAATATAATTTTCTTTAAGTTCCCTGGGAGTTTTCCGGTTTCTATCAAATACGGGTCGTTAATTAGAGTGTTAGAATCTCGCATTGTTTTGTTTAATGTTTGCGACGTGTACGTGGAAAAAGGGCGTATGTATGGTCTCCTTGGTTAGAACTGAACGAGATAACTATGCTTTTCCACAGAGACGGACTGTGTGTGACGTATACTGCCCTCCTAGTGAAAAGCGCAGCAACTTCCTGAACGTTAGTTTTGAAAAAAACGCAAAAAACGTTTTTTCGCTAGTATTTTTTTATAAATGAATATTTTAAATTTTTTCTTTTACCAGATTGATAAAAAATATAAAACAAATTTTTTGATATAGGTTTCAATGAATTTGGACCGTAAATAATTTTTTTATTGAGCATACTGCGTTTTTGTTTATTTTTATTGAGCATACTGCGTTTTTGTTTAGTATTTCTTAGAGCTTTGCATTAGCGTTGCTTAACAAAAACGAAGTATGCCATATTTACTAGTGTAAAATATACTGCGCTTTCCACTAGAAAACCATGAGCCCCAATGTGCTTTGCTTCTAAGAAAAACGCAGCATTTAATGGGCATCAGTAAAATGCTGCATTCTTGACTAGAAAACTCAGATGCTGCGATTTTCTTTAAAAAAGTATTACGTTTTGCAGAAACTGCATATTTATTAGGCGTTTTTTTGTCTTAATTTTTTATTTTTTTTCAACAATAATTTTTTTAAAGGTAGAGAATTGTATTCTACACAATAATGTAAAAATCTCCAAATCGAAAATTTTGGAAGTTACTGCGTTTTCCACTAGGAGGGCAGTATATGTATATATGTATTCACGATGGAAAGAAAAATAGCACCGCAGGCGAAATTTTTTTTGGTGCCACGCCCTTTTTTCAATGACTTGACTTGCTATTCAAATAGGAAAAATAAATAGTAGCGCCGCAGATGAAAATTTTTTGGGTGCCACGGTTTTTTTGTCAATGATGGTACTTTGTGCTCAAGTAGGAAAAATAATAATTTAAAAAATTAGTCTAGGTATTTAATTAAATCTCTTAACTAAGGAAAAATCGTTTGAAAGATCCAAAAATTGATTTATGATAACAAAAAAATTGTATTTGCACCAGAAAACCGAATTATATAGCACAGCTGTATTAACCAAAGTACTTTTGCTAAAGCAATTTATTTCCTTCAAATATATTTCTATTTATTTCAGCTCGTTCGGGTTCCATTGCCCCATCCGTTTGGCCATCGCCGGCCGGCAACAAATAACAAGTTGTTGTTCATTGCGCATGCGGGCGCCACCAAAACATTAAATTATTAATTTATGTAATATTTTCGATTTTGGTATTTGTTTTTCCTATTATTTTCATACGTTCACGTAAACCAAAAGGGCGCCAGGCCAGTGCAAAAGGCGCAGCAAGGATCCCAGAACAAGAGGCGCGGCGGGCTCCGCCCGCGAGCCCGCCGGGCCAGTCCGTCCCTGCTCTTCCAGTATAACGTGTTTCGAATCAAATGATCTTATATTCTGTTCAATCTCCGAAAATGGAAAAATTGTTTGGAGAATTTTTTTTATAATTTCCAAAACCAATATTTATTATTTTGTAAAGTACCTAGTGTGTTTACTGAATTTGTTTTAATTGCTTTTTATACTAAAAACTGTTTCACGTCCATAATAAACATCGTTCTGACAAATTTGCATAAATAAACCACGGCAAACTAATTTTTGCAAAACCGAAACCCAATTAATAGAAAATTGATTGCATTTTGGCAAAAGGTCAGCGTGAAATTACTAAACTTTTTCAATTAGTCTAGGATTTTTATTGCGTTAATATTCCAGAAAAGTCTTCTCTTTAAATCTGTTGTTGAAATTCAAAGGATGCATTTGTGGGTATACCGATGGTTTTTGTAATGTAGAAAGGTTTCTAAAAAGATTATTTTAGACAAATAAAAAGATATTTTAATAACCAGTGGTCGTGAGTGAGTTCCTTTCAACTAAAAAACGCGTCTGCACGGCGCTAAATCTTTTTCAGTTATTATATTCGATAAAATTTGAACTTTTACCGTATACTCTGCAATATGCCAGGAACGCAACATTTTTATCATCTTTTTTTTTTATCGAACCATATTCTCTAAGCAAATATATTTTTCCATCATTATCCCGATATACACAAAAAACATGTGTGAACTCAAAGAGGGTAAAATACCATCTGAAACTTTTTTTATTGAATTTTTCTCACCCTTCGTCTGGAAAGGATCCGAAACGAGGTTAACTCGTTACGGGTGTTTTGTTTTTACACTTCAAAAAGAGTCTTTTAAATTCCGAAGACGACCAGAAGGGTCTGTGCTACAAAGGTCCTTTGAAACCGATACCGACTTTCTTTTTTATGTCATTATCGATTTACTTTGAAACGTGCAGTTAATTATTTTTTTTTACTTACAGTGTCGCAGGCTCTATAAGAAAACATAATACAGGGTGGTCCAACGAAAATTTAACACCTCGATTTTCCTGCTTTAAAATGAAAATGTGGAAAATCGCTCGGACTAGTCGATTTTTATTTCGAGGGGGACATCTTTTGCGTATATTGTCAATCTTGTTACTTCAAGCCCCTAGGAGGGAGGGGGGGGGGGTAAGATCTAAATCTTAAATAGATACCCTTATTTTATATAATTTTTTTGGATTCTGCATAAAATTCTGAACATTTAAAAAAAAAGCATTATTAGTTTAGTAACAGTTTCCGAGATATTGACTCTTGAAAAATGACATTTTTAAACTTTGACAGCGTCTAGCTTTCTAACTGTACGTCTAAGAGCAAAACGGCTTACATGTCCCTATCTTCGATTTTTATTATCTTTCCAATAGTGTCAACTTCCGGTTAAACCGGAAGTACTATATTTCTTACATCCGGTTTAACCGAAAGTTAACACTATTGGAAAGATAATAAAAATCGAAGATAGGGACATGTAAGCCGTTTTGCTCTAAGACGTACAGTTAGAAAGCTAGACGCTGTCAAAGTTTAAAAATATCATTTTTCAAGAGTCAATATCTCGGAAACTGTTAAGTATAGACTAATAATGCTTTTATTAAAAAATGTTTAGAATTTTATGCAAAATCCAAAAAAATTATATATTAAGATTTAGATCTTACACCCCCCCCCCTCCCTCCTAGGGGCTTGAAGTAACAAGATTGACAATATACGCAAAATATGTCCCCCTCGAAATAAAAATCGACGGGTCCGAGCGATTTTCCACATTTTCATTTTAAAGCAGGAAAATCGAGGTGTTAAGTTTTCGTCTAAAGCTGCGTAGCTATATATTTTGTGACGCAGGTAACTAATATAAAGATCTATAAATTATGTTTTTTATGTGGAACAAAACGCTCCTAAACATGGTATTTTAGTTACTGCTTTCAAATATAAATGGATTATATAGTTATCTAGTCCGCAATCGATTCCCCATTTATTCCAATAAAAGCCAAACATCATGGATCCCAAAATAGCAGAATTTAATTAAGAAATGCATTTCAATTCTAGTCTATTATGGCAACCGACCGATGCACTGTGGGACAGATTTTCTGTTAGCAAGACAAATATTATGTAAAGGAAGTGCCAATAATTTTGGAGGCAAAATTTGATCCAATATCTACTTTTTAAAAAAGGCACAGCGGTGCTAACGGGGATAAAATATAATTTTTGTTTGAAATATTTAGCGGTATTTCGTTTTTAGTTTTATTGAAGTTTAGGAACTAATTTTTAATGACGCAACGTAAGTAAAAATAAATCATCCTCAACGTTGTTTTTACAACATTGTAGGTAAACTGCTACTAATTACTAACCTATTTTCTGTCATTTAAATTTATTTAAAAAGTTGAATGGGCGGGTAAATTTTCAAAGGTTCTATTTTCAAAATTTTATAGGGCTAGTTTGATATTTTATTTTAATCGGTTGCTGACGACTATTCTATGAATTTATCAGAATTAAAATATATTTTATTTGATAATTTTGTCAAGACAAAAATGGAACTGCGTCCTCTGTGCGATGTCGTGATTTAATTTCGCCAATCGAAACATTTTTCATCCTCTTATTCACAATAAGAGCGATGCTCATTCGGCATCAGCTATTTTTCGTTTCGAACATATTGCCTTTCCCTTACAATATGCTGGTATTGCTGGTAGATAGATCGCTGCGAATAGATCTGAATCGAAAATGATTGGATCTGTGTCATAGCTTTGATTTGCTATTACATAATATTACTGAGGCGCTTTCAAAATGTATTTTGTAGGATTTGGGATTGGGAGGAAATATTTAAGAATACTTAGCTTATTCACTCGCCTAAAAGGCTTACTAATAAATACAATTTAGCCAATTCCTATCTGTAAAGTTTAGCAGTAAATTCGCTATTATTTTAAAAAACTATTATTAACTTACTTTTTAAAACATTTATTTTGTTAAAACCGATAATACTTCTACTTACTGCTACTGTATTGTTCTAAGTTTTCAGCGCAAATGTTGTCGGTTGCAATGACACACAGCTGAGAAAATATGGTTTTACGCGGACATCAAACGGATTAGAATGAGAATATTTGTTTTTAAACCTTTGTTTTTGTGGTGTAATCAAATTAACACAAGCAATGAAGACAGATTCGACGAAATTAATAATTTAATGCAAATATAAAAATTTAATTCTAACGGAAAATGCTCACATTTTATCAAAATGAAAATTATTTATTAAAATAGTTTATTTGAAATTCATAAAGTGCAAAATAATTTACATTTTTAGTGTAACATCTCCAGTTTTTAAATAAAGTGATGTGAAATTTACTTCATCAATATTTATTGTACGTAAAGTTTGAAGTGAATTTACATTATATTATGGTTTTCCTCATTTATATTTTTAAATTTAAGTATGGATCTTCATGTAATGTAAAAAACTATTTGTAAAAATAATAAAGTAATTTCTTTTTACAGTTAATCGTTTAAAACAAAACAGTTTTTACCACAAAAAATTTATACACTATAAAAAAGCCAATTTTTTTAGTTTTGAAAAATAGCTAGTCCCAGGTTTATTTTAAATCACCTTGCATCTTTTGGGACACTATGCAGTATTTTGTGAGAAACCTAGTTAAAAAAAGCCTAAAATAAATTTTAAATTACCTTCCATCTATATTTTAAAATAAAATGCCCAAACAGAAAATTATTGAATGCATAATGTATACTTTTTTTTGATTTAATGGTACATTACAATTTTAAATAAAATAGTTTTATAAATAAATTGTGAAATGAATAACATTGACTAAAATGTTATACAACGCACATATTTTATTATTCAGAAATGATTATTATGTTTAACGTTTATAGGTAGTCTAAATTGGTAAAACAAAAATTTTAATTTCATTCCTCAATTTTTAGTATTGCATAAAGAACATTTAAAATCAGCATATTATGTATAAAAACAAAAATGAATCATGCAAAAATGGCTTTTGTGTTGTTAACAAACGTTTGATAAATATTCAAAAATAGTTGTAAGCGTTCGGCTGTCACAAAATATCACCTGTAAAGTCCAATTAAACAAGTAAAAATTTTATCTAAAAGTTTAAACGTTGTTTCGGATGTTTTATTGGGAAAAATAATTTGAATGGATCTCGTTTTTATACTAGTATTAGTAACAATTTGGAAAAATTGGATAATTGCTAAGAGAAAAGTGGATTTATTTTATAGGCGGTGAATAAACTCTTAAATAAAAAAATTGAATAAATCCCTTCCCAAGCATGTATTGTATTTTTAATAAAATAGTAAAATATAAATTATTCATTTTTCTACATAAAATATCACTATGGTAATATAATATTACTTACCTAATACTTAAATTTTTAAACATCATAAGCTAAATATAAACAATAAATTAGATTTTCGGAAAGTACAAGAATTTTTTTTATAAATTTAATGTTTACTGAAAGATGCTTTCACAACAAACCCCAAAAATAAAAAGTTTCAATTCAAAACTCATCAATTTTGTTTTTTGTAACGTCTTTAGCGCTTGGTAAATTTATAACTCCATGTAGTTAATAAAAAGTGTGAAAATGCTGAAGAATACAGCAAAAAAGCGAGCGCCGCAACAAGCTTTAATGGTTTTGGCACACTTAGCTACTGTTCTTAATGCGCTACTTGTAACAGTTTTAGCGCTTGGCGAGGAAAGAAATGTAAATAAAAATATTTCCTTTTTATTTACTATAAATATTCTGTCTCAAATACCGAAGTTATTTGTAACGTATTTGGAGTAAATGTAACTGACAAATATTTACCGACTTTTAGACAATTTAAAAATTACAAAGATGTTTATGTCTCCTTTTGAGGATCGAACCCAGGACCTTTAGCATTTCGGGCAATTGCGATAACCACTACGTTACGTTGACATTACTGACTTTATTGAAGGTTGGGACGTGTCACATTACCTACCTCTACTTCCCGCCCTGACTTCCCACCCTGATTCCCCGCCCTCATTTTCAGTCCACTAAAATGTGATATTTTAACTAAAATTTTATCCCTATTACTAAACGTAAGTGGATTTTTTTAAATAAAGACTTTTTGTCAATTTCATATGAAAAACTTAAGAAACATCAATAACAAGAATAAAGGCTCACAGAGAACTATTTATTATACTAACTATTTGTTATCTAATAGTACGTCAAAATAACATTTTTCTTTTAATAATATTTTTAGTTAAAAATTATAAGAAGTGGATGTAGGATGTGGTTGTAAATAAAATAGTATACAAACCTCGGTGAAAAGTTTCATCACTATCTCAGAGATATAGTTTACCTCGACGCTTCGCGTCTAATCTCTCGACAGTAATGAAACA
This sequence comes from Polydrusus pterygomalis, assembly GCA_963969555.1. NCBI lineage: Eukaryota > Metazoa > Arthropoda > Insecta > Coleoptera > Curculionidae > Polydrusus > Polydrusus pterygomalis. Next base: position 65,793,586 of record OZ018381.1, on the reverse strand, counting down.
CTTTCCACACCGGAATAATTCCTCAGAAGAAAATATCAAGAAAAAATTGTAATCTTAACATAGTATAAAACAAAGTCGCTGTCGCTGTCTGTCCGTCCGTCCCCTTATATGCTTAAATCTTTAAAACTACGCAACGGATTTTGAAGCGGTTTTTTTAAATAGATAGAGTGATTCAAGGGGAAGGTTTTTATGTATAATAGCGACCCACCCCGGCTTCGCACGGGTGCAATTTCAGAAGGTGGCATGCCGGGTACTAATATATCGGGTTTTGTTCGGGTTTGTATTTATACCAGCGGGTTGCAACGCATGCCGGATTCACGCTAGTATTTAATAAAGTGTACCAAGCAATTTTTTTACCAGAAAATAATTTTTGGGCATTCCCAACGCCCCAAACAAAGAGCCGAAACAGTAGGGGCGAAATAAAATGCTCATCAGAAATTCGGCGCGCTATTTCAAGGTATGTCTGAGGAATATTAAATTTTTTAAAATAAAGAAACACACTGCTGCTATGGCGTAATGTAAACTAAGTGGTTTTAAATTAAACTACAAAATGTTTACGCTAGAGTTAAATCAGAAACGTGCTGCGAGATTCAAGGGACGAAACAAAAAATTTAACTATTATGTTACGTTTGTTTGAACCGTATTATTGTAAAGTGACTGACTGATTCATCAGGAATTTCTGTCTTAGAAAGTAAAACTGGTATGTAAATTTAATAGAACAATGATTGTTTCGTCATTTTTTTATTCACTTGGGCGATGAAAATTGGATGTGGCCTATTATGATGGAGATACCTCCTAACTGTCTATAATTTTAAGTTATGTTGTTGAAAATTAGCACTCTACTAAAATGAGCAAGTACGTGTTTCGATGGTTAGGGAAATTTTGCCGTAAAAAAATTTTTTCGAATTTCTTGTCCCATAAATACTTTAATGTAATGAAACAAGTATTTCTTATTTTTTTAAAGTTCGCGTAGGCCCCTAAAGGGTTGAAAAGGGGTTATCAATTTTTTTATCGGAAAAAATATTTTTCGATATGCTTTCTTAAAATTAATATACAATAATTAAGAAAACACGTATTTCCTATTTTTTTTTTAAATCTGCCCCTAAAGGGGATATAGGGTTTTATTTAAAAAAATATTTTTTGTCGGATTTTTTAAAAATTAGTAGAATTATTACTATACAACACAAATCATAAAAAACGCATTTCTCATTTTTTTAAAGTTGGCCCATAAAGGGATGAAACGTATTTAGAAATGCAGTCCATAAGAATGTTCTGCGAGTATTATTAGTAGCTATACCGGGTGTCCACGGAGGGTGGCTCGCCCCTCTAACTTTTTTGTTTTTCAGGATAATGAAATAAAATTCGGGGGATTTGTATACGACATAAAACTGCATTTTTTGACAGGTGACTCAACATTATGGAACTTCCGGTTTAATCGGAAGTGACATAAACTTTCGATTTTTAAACGGGACACCTGGTATATTTTAACTTTTTTTGACTCCATATGACATTCTAAATACAACGATGTGTCACTTGTCACTTTTGTCACCAAGAAAATATTTTTTTTTCCAAATTTATTGTTTTATCTAGAGGGCTATGAATACCTTAAAATCACTTATTTCAGTTCTTTAATCTTGGGAAAAATACAATTTTACTATTTTTGGTCCAATGCTATGTGCTATTTAAAATTTAATCTTTAAAGTTGTATAACTCATTTTTTTAAAATGGCAACATGGTGGCCCGTCGGGTTAAGAAAAAAGAGGATTTTATTACGATTATTTTGATACCATACACTATTAGGTTTTAGAAAAGCTGCCATTAAAAAACTTTAAAAAGTTAGCTTAGAACTTTCCTAAAATGAAGCATCTTTTGAGAATAAATTTAGATTTAAATGCATCAAGTAGCCTGTGACCAGCAAAACTGATAAAACAAAATCATGCCTTGAAGAAAATTGAAATGCCAATAGCTTCTGCCAAAGTAAATTAGTTTGTTGTTTAAAAAACATGGAAAATAATAGTTTTACAAGGAGTGAAAAAATTGATATGATATTATTGTCAGGCTCATTTCGCATTTTCGGAACCAGTTTTGGGTACCTAATAGTGCCGGGTTGGATGACGCCGATTAAAATATCTTTGTGCGTAAAGTCATGCAGCATCGGTTGAATTATTTCTACATTCTCCAAACACTAAATTGTCCAGAAAATATATATATTTTCTTGTCGGTCTTAAAAAAAATAATATAAGTACCTGTTAGAGAAACAGATACATATAAGTATTTTCTTCTTTACTGCACACGAGAAATAGTTTTTGGCATTTTATAGGCGCATAAAGCTCCGAGTAACACGTCATCTAATTAGGCGATATTTAACAAGAGTCTCCATAAAATTTATAACTCGGAGACTTTGCATTTACGATCTCGGCAGATCCCGTGCCTATTCTGATTCGGGAATCTGTGTAATTGCAGCTTCCCTATTTGTTTAATACGGATTTTAATTAAATTGCTTCTAACGCGTTTGCCTAATTTAGTTCGGAAAATAGACGGACTAAAACTACTTTAAGTTAATGTTGAGGAAAGATTGCGAATTTATCCGGAACAGTAGTTACTTTCATTTAGTTGTATAAAGTGAAATTATGTTTCTTTTCAGTAGCGTCAACAATACGAATCGAAAAAAAAGGATTTATACGCACCGTTAACAAAAAGACCTAATACTCGCTGTACTCGCTGAGTATATATACAGTATGTCTCCATAAGTTTGCACCATATGGAAAACTTTTTTATTATTCATTTTACGAAAAAAAGTTATTCTTCATAAAAAGCTCTGCATGGTCTAAACCCTAAAATGCAACCATCAAATATCGAAATTTTCCAGTCATATACGAGGTTTGTCAAAAAATGTGAATTTTTCCCAAGAATGTGAATTTTTCCCAACAGTAAAGTAACTTTATTTTTGACATTATCAAAAATTGTTATAAAAAAAAGTTGATCAGAACTAATAACCAAGTCTTAATATGCAATTATACGCATTTATGTTAAAAAATTATTTTATTAATTTATTATTAATTATTATTTAATTTTTTAATTATTTAATTAATTTAATGCGTGTTATTGCATATTTAGACGTGGTTTTTAGTTCTAATCAACTTTTTTAATAACAATTTTTGATAATGTGAAAAATAAAGGTACCTATACTTTACTCTTGGGAAAAATTCACATTTTTTGACAAACCTCGTATATGACTAGAAAATTTCGATATTTGATGGTTGCATTTTAGGTCTTAGACCATGCAGAGCTTTTTATGAAGAATACCTTTTTTTCGTAAAATGAATAATAAAAAAGGTTTCCATATGGTGCAAACTTACGGAGACATACTGTATAATATACTACCTACAATCATGTAACTGCCCAATTATTTTGACTATTGTTATAAGGAAACTTTACATAACACCTTTCCTTTCTATTTTATTTGGTTTTACAAAAAATGACCGGTGTAACGCGGTTTTGGAAATAATTCCCCACTACCGACTACGTCGATGTTTCAACCATTCGCCATTTCATTTTATTGGTATTTAGTAATTGTTTGAAATGCCAGTCAATAAAAACTCTTATAGCTTCTGCGTTGTGTTATATTGAAAGCTTGTAACAAAGCAATAAAAAATTAAGTATAAGAATAGAGACGCCATATATTTGATATATTAGACAGTTAAAGTAATGCCAATACCATAGACGTAATAGTATATTACGTACCGAGGTGGAAAGTGTTTCATTACTGTCGAGAGATTAGATAGTTTACCGAGACGCGAAGCGTCGAGGTAAACTATATCTCAGAGACAGTAATGAAACTTTTCACCGAGGTTTGTATACTATTTTATTTACAACCACATCCAACATCCACTTCTTATTATTTTGAGTTCAAATAATTATTAAAAGGTAAATGTCATTTTGACTTTTCCATTGCAAAAGTAGACAGACATTTAGAATTTCAAATAACCGCAGGTGATAAAATAACGTAGGTAATAATACACATCAAGATGGCAAATATCATTTTTGGAATATGGTTTCCATGTCACTAAACAATATATTATTTTTTTAAAACGTTAGTGTCAAAGTTTTTACAAAACACCAAAAAAATGCTCTCAGATGAGGAATTTGATTTGGCTGCTACTCCCCCAGAAATTCGAGAAGCAGCAAAAATAGTAGAAGAAGATCTTCTGCCAACTAAAAGCCGCCCGAGATATGACAAGGCATATAACTGTTTTAAAGAATGGTGTATTGGAAACAAAGTTCAAAATCCTGGTTCTGAATCGGCGCTACTAGCTTATTTTAGTGAAAATGCCAAGACAAAGAAAATATCAACGCTTTGGTCAATATATTCAATGTTGAGGACCACTCTATCAATTAGGGAAAAAGTAGACATATCTAAACACGCAAAGCTATTAGCATTTTTAAAAAAGCAAAACAAAGGATACAAGCCGAAAAAATCGACCACACTGTCTATGGATAATATTGAAACATTTTTGGAACAAGCACCTATGGAATTTCTTGTTCAAAAGGTATTTTAGGCTAAAAGGTTGACTATTTCTATATTAACTTATTATTTTATACATTTGTAGGTCGCATTGGTTATTGGTGTCTCAGGCGCCTGCCGATCAGATGAATTATACAAAATGAAAACAACAGACGTTCACTTTTTAGAAGAAAAGGTCGCGATTGAAATACAAAATAGCAAAACGTACCAGCCACGATCATTTATGATAACTGATAATAAATGGATTGCACCACTTAAGGAGTACATAACTTTACGGAAAAATATACAGGATGGAAAGCTTTTTATGCAAATAAGATATGGAAAAATTAGTAAACAATGTATTGGGCACAACACTTTAAGTCAGTTTCCAAAAAAAATTGCAGCTTTTCTGAAGCTGAATACTGAAGGTTTTACTGGTCACTGTTTCAGAAGAACAGCGGCTACTTTGCTCGCAAATAACGGTGGCGATCTTATGCAAATAAAGCGGTTAGGAGGCTGGAAATCTAGCACAGTAGCTGAGGGATACATAGACAGTTCGGTTTCTACTCAGGTTAATACGGCAAAATTGATTTCAAAGCCAAGTTCAAGTTTTACTAACACTACTTTAACTTCAAATAATCATGAAATAAACCTTTCAAAAGAAGAATTTCAGCAAGGTTTAAACATATCTGTGACTGCCTACAATAATGCCAATGTAATATTTAATGTAAATAAGTAAAACATAAACCATGTTAATTTTTTGTTTTTTATAAATGTCATTTAGGTATAATTCATTTAAAGAAATAAAAAATAAAATTATTGTTGTTGAATTTGTGTAATGAGTTGTGTGTTGGTGTGTTTGTATATTATTTTGAGATATCGATTTTTATTAAAATTTAAAAAAAAAAAAATTTACTATTTTGAGATATCGATTTTTAATAAAATTACAAAAAATAACAATTTTACTTTCCACCCGGGTGGAAAGTGCTCACTTTCCACCCGGGTGGAAAGTAAAAGTCAAGAAACGTCAACTTTCCACCTTTCAAAGATAGGTGAAATGTCATTATTACATACATGGTTGTAAATAAACATAATTATTGTTATTTGACGGATAAGGGCTGGAACAAAATGATATCGGCAATGGGATTTTTTTTTCGCTAAGTGATGTTTTGATGGACTAATATTCCATACAGCGTAACGATGGCGACAGCTATATAATATACATTGATGTAATATAGATATATGCGGCAAATACTGCGAAAGAAATATCTTATATTTGTATCTTTTAGTAAAGCTGCAAAAAACGACAATTATAAAATAAAACTTAATTATTTTCCAAGCAACCAATATGTTTTTAGAAAAAACCTATTCGTACGCCTATGTTGATCCCAACACGCCAATTAATTTTAGTGTTATTTAGTAATTGTTTTAAGTGGCCGCCAATAAAACTGTTATTGCCTTTATGTTTTGCTATAATAAAAGGCAGTAACAAAGGTATAAAGAATTATGTGCAAGAATGAAAGAGAAGAATTTTATTGTTTGATATATTAACTTGTATAGCATTATATTGTTACGTCATTAACGTTTTCGACGATAAGATTAATTGTTTTTTGGGGAATGTTCGGATATAGCAATCACGAAGCATTTCGTGTTATATATGGCGTTTCTGTAAATTGCTGCCTTTTTTATGATTAAAACATATTTTTTTTTCTTGTTGTTTAACTCAAAGATCTCTTGAAATGTAGGATCATCGCTAGAAAGGCATCTTGAAACTGAATAAAAAAATTATTACGATGCAATACTATTTCATTAAGATTAGATTTAAAAAAAGACATCAATAAAAATTAGTATTTTTTGTAGGAGATGAGCAGAAATACGAACAAGTTTTATGTTAAAATTAAAAATTTGAAAATGTCAAAAATATTATTATTTTCTCTCTTTCTCCTAAACTTAGTACTTCCAAGCTTTTTTTTAAATAAATGCAAACATCGGACGAGTGTCAGAAAGCGAGCTAAATAAATTACCGCGGAGCACTGTTTACGTCCGCTACTTTTTCCAAGTTAATACCCCTAATGCAGACTTAAATTGTTGCAATTAGTTCAAATTAAATTAAAAAGACAGGGTCGGATTAAATAATTGGGAAATAAATAAAATAGCCAAAGATGAAAGTATACCTCAAACTGTAATTAGGGTAAATTCATTAATATATTAAGCTGTATTGTATTTTATGATTTTATAGTCGTACCTAGGGCTGGGTGATATTGAAATTCCAATATCGAATATCGATATTAAAAAATATATCGTAATAGTCGATATATCGATAATATCGATAAATATCGATAATAAACACACATTTAATATGGCGCTACTTTAAAGAAAATGTATCTGAAATAAAGCCTTGTCAAAATTGAGAAGTTTTATGTAGGTTGCGCTGAGTCTTATTTTGCAAAAGTGGTGCAATTTACAAAATATGGGTAAAAATCAAAATTATCTTATGCAGCTGAAATTTTGCATGTGGGCTAGAAACTGCATTAAAAAAAAACTTTTTCCAATAACTTTTCGATCGAAGCAGAACTTGATGCCAAAGTCAAATTTTGAATAAAGGTATTAATAACAAAAAATCCCATATGATGCGGACTTTACTGGTGACACTGTATATCAATATTTTCTTATGTGCCCTGTAAAACTCCATCCCTTTATTTCAAGGGGACACGCTAATTATGAAAACATGAAGAAAAAAGATTAAAATAAATATTGGTCCTTAAATGTGTTATAAGGACGATATTGAAATTCCAATCGAATATCAATATAGTCGATATATCGATAATATCGTTTATCGATATATCGATATATCGAATTTTTGCCCAGCCCTAGTCGTAGCATAATTTTCGATATTTTTTTCAATGTTTATGTCATTTTACACGTCTTATAAGTTTTTCTTATTTTTTTTCTTTTGCTTTACAGGAGTGGAACATCGACTTTTATTACGTTTTACAAAATTTTCGTTGCCACAATAAACACTTTTCGATTTTGATTGCTTTTATATAATATCCCACGCAAAAAAAAAATGCTGGCCACTTATATTTTATGAGTTCCAAAGAATACCCCCAAAAATTTCGATGCAAATTTTCGGTCCCTTCACATTCAGCAAAACCGCAATAAAACTAACCTAGCATTTGTTTAAAACGCTTCTTAAATATATTATGGATTTTTTTAATGGTAACTTTGTTTGAAATGAAATAAAAATGTAACGTGAAGCCTAAAAACCGTCTAAGTGAATTCAGACACGCCACGCCGCTAAAAACGGAGGGAAAACACAATATTTTAACACCTCGCTTAAATGACATCAGACGAGCACTTTACCTAAAGCGATTTTTAAAAAGTAAGCTGTCTGGCGCTCATGTTTCATACTTTTCCTACGAAATATTACACTGCGAGGATATTTAGGAGCTGCGGCTAGTATCTCATTCGCCATTTCAGTTTGTGTTTTTAAAAAGCGGCCAAATACTTGTAGACCAGGGTCGATAATTTTTGAAACAAAAAAAAAATAGTAGGATGAAACCCATTGGAAAAGAAAGAGAATATAACAAAAATGAAAGGAAAAATAATTTACGGGCGATCCGAGGTCGGGAAGTGGAAGGGGGTGAGTTTTTAAGGGTAGAAAATGATTTAGCTCGATTTCCGGCAAAACTACAAGTCCTATGGAAAAACGTTAAACGGCAAAGTTGTACGTAATAAAAAGATCTACAACTTTTGTATTTACACTTTTTTCACATAACATCAAAATTTATGTGAAAAATTCAAATAACTAAGTTTTTGGTTTTTTGTTTTTATCTTTTACAAAAAAAATTTTTTTTTCACAAAATTTGGTGAAAACTTTTTATGTCCCAAACACACTGTAATTTTTTTGATTTAAAATATTTATTTTTTCACCTTATTTTAACTTAATATCGAAAAAGCACCCTAATTTTCAACCGAAAATTCTCACGTCAAAATATCTGCTTTTTTAAAAAAGTCTGTGGGCTTTTTGTTCGTTGAAATCTCCAGTTTCTGATGGTGTAAAAAAAAATATACATTACTATGGTAAATGTTCTCAATAAATGCAAGGAAACGAAAAAAACTCGAAAGAATTTTTTTTTAATCATTATGTACAATTTTGAGCTCTTTATTAAAATTTATACTTTAATTACTTGAAAAACGTACAATTCCATGTTACATTGATAAACAAACTTACGTTTTTCGAGTTATTAAAATATAAATTTTAATAAATAGCTCAAAATTGTACATAATGATTAAAAAAAAAATTGTGTGTGCTTAAGACCACACGACAGAAGTGAAAACTTCAACAAGGTGAAATTAATAATATCGAATAAATATATTTCCTAAAATTGGACAACCCTTGAAAAAAATGCAAGAACATACCTGAGACGCAACAAGTGTCTATCTTGTGATCTTAAACACACAAACAACGCGAGTCGAATTCGAGCGTAACACAACCGAGCGTTACGCGTGACAGACACGCGTGACGGCTCAGTTTAATTCAGTGCCCACAAAAAGTGCTAAATGCGCCGCAAAGTTTTCACTTCAAAAATTTCGGATTCGAGGTTTTTTCGTTTCTTTGCATTTATTGAGAACATTAACCATAGTAATTTATATTTTTTTACACCATCAGAAAGTAGACATTTCAACGAACAAAAAGCCCACCGACTTTTTTAAAAAAGCAGATATTTTGACGTGAGAATTTTCGATTGAAAATTAGGGTGCATTTTCGATATTAAGTCAAAATAAGGTGAAAAAATAAATATTTTAAATCAAAAAAATTACAGTGTGTTTGGGACATAAAAAGGTAAGTTTTCAACAAATTTCGTGCAAAATTTTTTTTTTGTAAAAGATAAAAATAAAAAACCAAAAACTTGGTAATTTGAATTTGTCACATAAATTTTGAGGTTATGTGAAAAAAGTGTAAATACAAAAGTTGTAGATCTTTTTATTACCTACAACTTTGCTATTTAACGTTTTTCCATAGACCTTGTAGTTTTGCCGGAAATCGAGATAAATCGTTTTCTACCCTTAAAAACTCACCCCTTTTCACTTCCCGACCTCGGATCGCCCGTAAATTATTTTTCCTTTCTTTTTTGTTATATTATCTTCCTTTTCCAATGGGTTTCATCCTACTATCATTCTTTTTCACTTTTTACCATTTTCAAAGTCTTTAGCCCTGGTCTATTGTATCTGCCTACATTTTAAAGATTAAACAATTTTAATTTATAAACTTTTTGTTTTGTCACTTTACAAACTAACTATAGGCGATAATTATTGTGCTGATGAATATTTTGACAAAAACCATAAAGTACCCGAATAATCAGAAAATATAAATAAGAAGCGAAAGCGTCAGCTTTAACTCCTAAAGTTATTATATTAATTGTAAAACTTTTATTTTTCTTTATGTTTATCGCTTACTTTGGGCTACCTATTATAAGTAGTATACTCGATGAAATGTTAAGTTTTATTTTTTTTGTTCGTTAACCAACAATTGTATTGACTCGGCTTAAAAAACGCTGGAAGAAAGCGGGAAAATAATCGACCTAAATTCTCCTGACAGAAAAATAAAGTAAACCTTACTAGGGAACAGTATTTTCTATTTTAACTTTTGATGTATTTCTAGGTGGGTATATTTCCTTTCTGTCAATAGTTCTAGAATATTTATTTCCGGTTCTCTGTACCGTTGAGGCACATATTTCTATTTTTAGTGACTTAGATAGGACCTGTACAGTGTACACCCACATCATCTTGTTTTATTTTCTTTTGACTAACTTTAATGGAAAATATAAACTTTAAACAAGCAGAGAACAAAGCTTAAGTTACATTGGCACGACGCTTTATGGCCAGGTACCTAAATCATTTTAAAAGATGGGCTAGTTAAAGAGGTTAGCAGGAAAAGAGATTTATTTTGCTTTTGACCCTTTAAAAAAATCGGAGGTCCAATTTCAAAAGAATAAAGTGTATTTAATAAAATACCCTGTAATATACAGGTCAAACACGAGCCTGTCTCATTTTATATTTAATACACTACAGTATGATGGAGGTAATTTTAATATATACCTACGTATAGAGGAAAATACTAAATTTTTTTATACTTCCAGCTTATTTGTTTTGTAAAACCTTTTGTATAGGACATTTACACTGTAGCATGGAGCTACGTCTTTTGAATTCTTAAAAATATACTTTAGTTCTGGTACATCGTCTTCAAGTAACAGTGGCGTTTTATGTGAGTATGAGAGAGTAAATAATATGTTTAGATGCTCGAAATAAGAACGACAGATCAATCAGTGTTGCCAGCGTGGCGTGAATAACGCATGGCGAGCCCATTCCTCGGCTAAAGAGAGGGGATCATAATTTGTGCTGGCGACGTTTGACGAAATCGCCATTCAGTAATATGTGGAACTTCGTTTGGGTTGTACCTCTCATTTATTTTACGTATTTTTCGTTTCTTGTAGTTTATCAACGCTCAGAAAACAAAATATTCCAACCCCTTGTCCGCATCTTCCTGAATACCCGTACTCGATTAATTTTGTTGTGCCGTCAAGTGCAAAGTGAGTTTTTTGTGTGCCATACGTGTTGCAATTATTAGTAAGATACCTATAAAGTAAATAGAAAAAACCAATTGCCGGACATAGAAGAAGATATGGACATCACCTTGGCCCGGTTAGAAAATTAAGTTTTTACCACTGAGCAGTTCCACTGAACGGGTTTAATACATCATTTCAAAACAGATATTTCGCCGTCCGCTTAGGTACCTGAAAAATAGAAAACCTTAAAAATCGCGGTGCCCGCCTTGCCATCATTAGAAACATACCACGTGTGAATGTGAATCGCGCTCGAACTAGTAATTTACGTCAAGACCGGAAAACACTAATTTTCGGTTGCGTGACGTACAATATTTTTTTTAAGACCGACACTTCGATATACTTACACTAAATTATTTTATATTATTTTTAAATACGTCGTATGACTTCTCGTAACGGGCTTTTGATTTTACTGGCAATATATCGTAAGTCGCTTTCCTTGCTGCTTCCAAAATTTCTTCTGAAATCTCATTTTCCGTGTCGGATAATTCAAAATCTGAATTCATATTGTTAAATTTGCGAACTCGCGAAACAAGTTTGACATAAACAACAAATTAAAAATCAACGAACTATCCCTCGACAATACATCGAAATGTTGTTGTCATAGTAACGAAATCAAGGTAGCTTGTATTATCAAAGAGCGATTGGAAAAACAAAAAACAGGGACCGGAAAAATCTTTTTTTAAAACCGACCAGAAAATTTACACTTTCTGGACAATTTTTCGCCTAGAAAATAACGTTTTTCCGATCGCAAGACCGGAAAAGTGACATTAGAGACCGAAAAATCTTTTCCGGACTCTAATGTCACTTTTCCGGTCTCTAATGTCACTGTCACCCTGTTTTTTGTTTTTCCAATCGCTCTTTGATAATACAAGATACCTTGATTTCGTTATTATGACAACAACATTTTGATGTATTGTCGAGTGACAGTTCGTTGATTTTTAATTTTGTCCTTTATGTCAAACTTGTTTCGCGTAGATTATAAAATATATCGAAGTGTCGGTCTTAAAAAAAATATTGTACGTCACGCAACCGAAAATTAGTGTTTTCCAGGTCTCTCCAAGCTTCCAGGACTCGCCTATGGCTCGCCCTGGAAATGCTTGTCTCGACCTGAAAAACACTACTTTCCGGTCTTGTAACGTAAATTACTATTTCCGGTCTCTAATGTCACTTTTCCGGTCTTGCGATCGGAAAAAGGGTATTTTCTAGACGAAAAATTATCTAGAAAGTGTATATTTTCTGGTCGGTTTTAAAAAAAGTATATTTTGTTTTAAAAGCTTCCATGTTAGTTCACGCTTGCTGTATATTATACCGATTTCGCAAAATAATATAGCAGCTTTCATCACCAAAACGGCTAGTTTTCGCAGTGTCACTTCCCAGCTTATTATTTTATTAAAATAAATAAATAAAGAAGTATTATTTATTTGTAACACTAAAGATCTGATAGGCTTGGGCGGCTCTTATACCTACTGTGAATTAGTTAGCTGTACTTACACACAATTGGTAGAAATTAGAAATATATCAACGATGTAGGTTACATTGCGTTCAGTCGACTAGTTTGTTTTTAATTATTTATAAAATGCACCCGTTGGCGTCCGTTTTATTCATGTGCCATATGCGTGATTCGGCGCTGCTTGCAATTTTGCTAGATGGACGAATTTAAAAATAGTGGCGTTCCGAACCGGTTTCAAAGGCACAATGTTAAAGCCCATATCAGCGTTTTTCGGGGAAAACGTTCAAAAGTGAGCTTTTCCATTGCAAATTTGATTTTCCTAAAATGCAAATAATGGAAGTACAGAGTTAAACCACCACCCTAACCATGTTTTGAAATGAAGCACAATTCAATTATATATGTGAGTATACGTGTTCCCGAAATAACAGTTTCAAAAAGGATAAAACAAAAAATTAGGTAATTAATACAACTTTTCAAGTCACCGAAAGGTTGTGCATTTATATTATTAACGTACCAGGTTTGGTAAATATTGTTACCGTTACTTTCTAAAGTACGATATACATTTGTTCAGTGATTTGACAGTTTTTAGCCCTACCTAACGGTTTTTCGCAAACTTTAACGGATGTCGTATAAACCCGAAATAATTACTTTACAAGAATATTAATTTTCGTTATCGAAAGAAACCAATTAGCAACTGCATCGCGGAAATAATCAGAACGCGGTGTTGAGTGGTATCGAGAGCAAACTTTCTATTTGAAGTTAGCGACAGTAATCGTTAAGGAAACTGAAATTTAGCGCCTGGAAGTTACAAGTATCGAAACCCACAACGTACAATCTAATCCCCGAGCGAAACTTACATTGTAACTTTCTAATAAGCTTTTATATTTAGAACAACCAGTACGTTTTACTGTAGTTGTTTTGAATTCGTAAACTCGTACTGTAACCAGTGATTTATTGTACTACCTTTTTCCGAAGTTTAGACGTTCAATATCTTCAACAAGACTATAAGAACTATATTTGTTCAATTCAACAAAGAATGTTTTAATTGCTTTTTATTAGAAATATTACACTCGGATTAATCAATAGGGATTAGGGTGAGAAGGAATGAAAGGGAGTATTTGAAATAAGATACAAGTATAATAATTTTATTTAATTAAAGTCTCTAAGATTACATATTCGTTAGGAGCCGACTTCAATTTAGCGTATATTTGGATTAGCACTGAGCAAAATGTATTCCATGATGTTCGGGCTTCTCTATTTTATGCTAAAGGTACCCGTTTAAATTATCTTCCATGTTTAATTTAATTTTAATATACCTCGGTAATAAGGTTTTAACTTCTGTAATTTGAAGAAGACGCGAGCTGGATAAACGGATTACCTAGCAAATATTGTATCCGTTTCATTTCGGGTCGTGATGAGATAAAGTAATTACAGAAAATCTAGGTGGGTAAACATATTTTAAACCTTATGGCTTACTACAAAAGTAGTCGGAGCTGAAACTTTGAATGGTTCTCAGTGGCGGTTCCTCCATAGAAGCACGTGCACCCCCATACTCCCCAAAGTAAAAATATTGTCCATTTAAAGGTAATCTTATACTATACGGTAATAAGGGGTTAAAATTCCTTAATATTTTATCGTACCTCTAAACAATCGAACCAAACGTGGTGTAATAGCTCTTGCTGAGCCATAAAAAGTCACAAGTCGCCACTGATGGTTCCTCCTTAGCAGCCCACGTGTGTAAATTAGTTATTTTTACCCTCATTCAACGCATTGTTGAGGAAAATCTTTCGGTGGAGTAGTTAAACGAGATATTAAGAATTGAGACTAGGGTGGTACTGGAAGTCCAACGAGTTAATAAAGAATTATGGGCTATTTAAAAAAAAAATCTTCTCTAATTCGCTAAAACGACCGAAAATAGCACATTGTGCAATGACAACATAAATACATTGCCTTTAAAATTTAACGCTTAGTCATCCGGCAATTTTGCAAACGGAAAAACATTATGGAATCAACAAACAGGACAAAGGCCAACCTGGCGGATACATTTGTAATTTCTAAAAGTGATACCGGATTAAAATACGCGTTAGTGCCTAATGCAGAAAACCTAAAAAAACAAATTCGCATCGAACTCCGCGTTTATTATTCAGCATTTAGATTCGAAGCAGAGAATGCGATGGCTTTGCCAGTAACGAGAATTTGAGATTTGAAAAAGCTTTTACGTTGAGCTAAATTAGTTTGGATTTGCAAGGAGACTGTTGTTGATGTCGAACTTTATTTTTTGTTTTTGCGTAGCGTAACCTATATGACCCATTTAGTAGGTATATGATGCCACCAAAAAAATGATCGATGAAACGATATCTTAATCTTTTTACACTACTTTTTCTTACCCTGTATAATATTACAAATGTTGGTCAATGGGTCTAGACGACCTCCGTAGATAAATCGTAAGACAAAATGAAATATGTTTAAGATTACTGCGGATTTTTGTCGGATTCGTTACTGCTGCCTGCTTTACTCAACAAACATTATATTCGAATAAAAACGTGCACAGTGCATGTTGTATAGTACAGGTAGCAGTAGCGTAGTAGCCTACAGACTGCAGGTTTAAAGTAGTAGTAGTAATTTAACCCACCTAAAAATTAAACTGAAATTTTATTTCTAATTTTTTTTTATTGGCTTTCTTTCTATCACAGTTCTGTGGGCTGTGATTAGAAAACATATCACTCAAATTGTCGAATAATAGCTGTCAAAATAGAACCGGAAAATTTTAAATCTTCGTAATATCTGCCTGCAGCAAGAAATCTTAAAGTTGCTGCAAGTCCGCTCATGAGGTAGGTATAATAGCTTGTATTAACTTGTTTGATAATAAGAGAGGTTACTAATTTTAAAAGAGTATATATAATAGATTTCGTAATTCATTCGTAAATTAATAAACTAATCTCCTGGTTTCAGTTTCAGCTCCTTTATTAAGTAAATATGAGATAACTTGTTTCCTTCAAAAGCTATTCCTTCTTTGTCCACTTTGCACTTTTCATTGTTGTTTTTAGGGCTTATGTTGACTTCACTGCACACAGATATTTTCTTCATAATTATAGTCCGCCTTACGAGTATGTGGCTACGACGCCTGTGATTCAATGCGTAAGTAAACAAGTCAATTATCATCAAACAAGATTCTCTTGAGCTTGACTTTGAGTAATATGTTTCCTAACTTGTAGCTTTTATTTACTCTTTACACATGCAATAGACCCTCGCCCAAAGAATCGTCTATGATACTTGCTTCTTGCTATAATCTATACCATATTATTAGTCTTCAATAATTTTCTTCTTAATTTTAGTTAACTTTTATCGATTTCCTTATGCACGACCGAACCTAAAAAGTCTCATCAGGGCAACATAAATTTGTACAAATACCGTTGCCCCGGGCTCTCTTAACCGTATAAAAATTAGCAGAAAACCAAAACAAAAATTTGCATGCTTTCGACAATTAACAAATGCAAATTACAACGTTTTAAATTCACCCAGCAAACAAATTTGCAAATGAATTAGCATCACGCGACCGACACACACATACAACAAAAGCAAAGAGCAAATTTTTTTTAATTTCCAGAATTGAGACTGAATGGAAATCAGCACTATCGCTGACGCCAACGGTCTAAACGCCAGTTTTCATTTCGGTTCGACGCGAAGTTTATATGAAAAGTTTAATTTAAAGCAGGAAATATGGACGGGTTTCTTTTGTTTGTATACAGCGAAAGAAAAAAAAACAAAATATTATCTAGAATTAAGGAGAAAACGGCCTAAAACTTGTAAACGGACCAGCAGAAAAGGGGTAGCAAAAAGTAAAAGAATTCGAGTATGTAAAATAATTTGAGGGTAATTAAACGCGAGGAACTACAAAACGAAGTTTTAAATATTTTTCCTACGACCACCTACGAAAATGACAATAACAGCACGGTTAACTTGGCTAGAAAGTGCTAAATATCACACGCGTGTTAAACAAAAATATTTCAACACGAGTGTGGAAATAAAAAGCACACTATATTTAATTTAAACAGATGTCAATTTGACAACCAAACTATTTATTAAAAATAACAAACTTACGGGACCCGTGGAGCGAATTGGGGTGCTGGGTGGGGTAAAGTACACTAGGGCATTACTGCAATTATAAAATTTTTTTTTTTTTTTTTCGTTATTTTTGGGAACCTAAGAGTATTTATGATAGAAATAATAATATATTAAAAAGGGGAAATATGTCAGGCAACCCATCAAACCTGTCACTGTCAACATTGTCAACTGAATTCAACCACAGAAAAAAAAGGGGCAGCTATAGACACAAGCTATAGAGCAGAAATATAATACCCTAGGAAATACCGATTTATAATTTTACAATTATTTCGGATAAAAATATCCATACAATGTTTAAGGATATGGGACAAGTGAATGTGCTTTAAGAAAGTAAATTTATTTTAGCAATATTCAAAACAAATCGAATATAGATAGAACTTTTATAAGTAGCAAGCTATCGATATTTAACTCCATCTCTATATTTCTATAATGTTGAGGTTATATTTTAGTTTTGTGTTTTGTTGTTTTTGTATGTATATTTAGGTATATTATTATTTTATTATTAAAAGAATGCAAGCAGCTAAAAAATTAGAAACGGAATTTATTAACTGTACATAGATAGTAGGTATGATGTGCGTAAGCAAATAGAAGAAAAAGTTATTATTTTTATTTAAATCTAGGTAAGTGGACATTGTTTTTATTTTTTCAACTCTAGAGTTGAAATAAATTTTTCAACCCTAGTGTTGAAAAAAATTGTGTAACACAATGGTGATACCTACAAACTATCAAAAACATATCAAACTCTTTTTGATTATTTTGTATGGTCGTAGGAAAAATTGTGTACATTACTCATGTGAAAGTGATTTTCTCACACTCGGAGAATTTCCGCACTCGGCTGACGCCTCGTGCTAAATACCTCCTTGTTTGAAAAATACCACTTTCAACCCTTGTTATGTAATATACTAATTCAATATTATCTGAATTTCTGTCGAGCTGTTTTCGCCAGCACAAATGATCCCCTCTCTTTGGCCAAGGGATCGTGAATGGTTTACTCATTTTTTTTTTGTTTAGAATGTGCCGTTTATTAAGAAATTTTTATCGGAATATTGTGCTAGTGGAGTGGACCCTGCCAATTTTAAAATATAATACCATTTCCTGCGATGTTCGCAAAGGCGTGTACGTGATCGAGAAATGGACGCCGGAATGATACATGGCAGAAGGGTTTTAAAGATAATGAAAATGAAATCGCCTGCTTGCCTCATGCACTCATATATAAAACGATATTTCGGTTCTTATCTTTATCGCCGTCTTTATATTTTGGTTACCCGCGGTGCTTGTGACCAACTTTTTGTATGAAAGACCAATAAGCTTTAACATTATCGGAAGACTAAATTTAAGGAGTTTGTCCCCGACCCAAAAGCGTTCATCGTTGTTGAGTGAATGATAGGTTATATCTCGACTGTTACGTAATCGTTAAAAATTATTTTATACTTTTAACACCCCTTAAAACTAGCATAGTTTTCAGTCAAATGGATCCGAACAACTAGTTTCTATGGCTACAATTAAACATAATTTGCAAATGTATGTTACTGGAAGTAGGGCTGGGCGATAAATATCGTTATTCGATATATCGATAAAAATATCGATATATCGAATTTTTGCCCAGCCCTAACTGGAAGGTTTCCCTTTGCCTTCGATCCTCTCTCAAATATAATCGTTTCGGAAAAATTATTGAACTAAAAAGCAAAAACAATCCCTGTATTTGAGGTCGGTGTTGGCCGCCAGCAGCGGTGTCGCGTACGTGTCAATATAAAACTGCTGAGGTCAATGATATATGGCGAAAACGTTTTAAAGATAATGAAAATAAATCTCTTCTTTAGTTATACCATAGACACAGATAGAATAATTTTGGAATATATTACTTTATCCATGATAAATTGTATTGAAGTAACATGCCCATTTTATTGTTAGAAATAGTTATTTAAATTAACTTGTTATAAATATTTTAAAAGCAATCTTTTTTGAACCCCAAAAAAACTATTTAGAAATAAGATTAAAACCGATAGCGTAGCTTTTTGATACTCGAATAACGATTGTAAGGTGGGAGTATCAACATGCTGGCCAACCTTTAACCTATTTCGCGAAGATTTATTTATGTTTTCTAGCTTTTATACAAAATTTAAAGAAAATCAGTATCGACTTGATATTCTATAGGTAATAATTGACATATTTAATAAATATCAAGGAATTTCATAACTTATTTTAGGAGAATTGTATAGCGAAAAATATCGGGTAAGATTTTTTTAAACATTATTATGTCATTGTCACCCATTGTCCTTTCAATATACAATTCTTCCAAAATTAGCAATGAAATAAATTGATATTTCTGTAATATATCAGATATTACCTAAGTAATGTGCCGACGATACTGATTTTATTTAAATGTTAGTTTAAAAAATAATAAACTTGAAAAAACAAAGCGAAATAGGTTATAGGTTGGCAATAAATTGAACGATGTTGAGAATTCAACCCTAATTAATTTTTTTTTTTGTCGCTGATTTTTCATATTAATTTTAGAATGTGAATACCAACCGAGATTTTTAGTTTAATTTTTTTTATTGCTATGTTTTCTGGAACAATTGCAAATAGAATATTCTGGGAGCAAACAAAGGGGCTTCTAAATATGTCCACTGTTAATTCCCAAAACAATTTCTCGCCAGGATTTGCGCAAATATGTTTTATTTATTCGGGAAAAATACGGACTAAAAAACTCTTGCAAAAATTGCAGTGAAGTAATTTACCCTTATATTATATATTATTATGTCACCTGTATAGGTGTTAAGTGTAGTTTACAGTTTATTATAGCAACGTGAAAACTTGTATATGTTAATACATTTAATCCACGACAGTGCCATTATGACGTATTTAGCATTATCATTTAGATATCATTATGACCTTCATAATAACATCCAAATGTTAAGATACAAAAACAAAAAGAAAGTCGGTGCAAACTATTTATTTGTTATTATTACTTAGAAAAACGGATTGCATTTATTTATTTTAAATATCCGAAGGGACACTTTCGGATTCAGAATCTCCCATATTTAAATTATTTTTGGCCAACACTTTGCATACAATAGAAAATTAGACGGCAATAATGACGTTGTCAAAATCGAAATTGAAACAATCAAAAATGCGGTTATCATGATATCGACTAATATGGACACTTGAAAATTTTAAAAATTACGAAAATGTTATCTGATATCAATGAAATTTAGACGAATAAAATCTATTTGCACTGTCGTAGAATAAATTTTGAATGATACACGTTCGATAATATAATATGATCTTTGTTATTGAAACTTGTGCAATTAAACCACTCGGCTAACGCCTCGTGGTTTAACGTTGCACACATTTCATTATAGTGTTCATATCGAACTAGTAGGTATCATTAATAACTATTATAACACAAACAGAACTTAAGGCGACAACACTGTCATTAGAAAATGTATTTTAATCGCATTTCTTCCCATTAAAGGGATGTTACATTTTTAAGGATATAAATGTATTTGGAACATTAAAGTAAACAAAAGGAAAGAGGCCATAAGGAAATAGAATCTCTTTGAAATCTTTTCGTCCGTCCGTCCGTCCAATATTTGGCACTTTTGGCATGGAGAGCAAAGGGGTTGCGTGGTACTAGTTTCTTCTGATCAATTCTCATAAATTACCAAAAAACTAAACTTTTATTCACAACGTGTCCTCTGAAGTCCCGATAAACAAAACCTTTTTTTCCAGGCCAATAAGTCCTTATTATTCCCAATGCAACCCGAGCCTGTTTATTAGACAACAGCTCTTCAGACATGCCAGTATTCAAGTGACATTTTGATAAATAAGTACGTGTAAGCGTTTTTATTCCGAGACAAATTGTCTTTCTTGACAAGTCGCTGTTGTATTGAAGACTGTTATGCTTTCTTTGACATATCTAACAAATGACCTTACATTTATCTCCGTAATGCGTCGGTTCGAGTTTTTATTTATATTCTTTAAAAGTTTTTAAAAAATCAATAGAACTTGTGAGATCTGGTCGATCTTAACGAAAAATCGTACAAAAATACATTTTCAATTAAAAAAAATGTATTGCACACGTTTCATTATAGTGTTCATATCGAACTAGTATCATTAATAACTATAATGGGATTCCCTTTCTTTTCATGCATTACCATTATATTTTATAAAGTATAATTATTATCACCCCATCCCTCCATGACTATACAGTGTCCGCAAGAAAGTTCGCATCAAATGGGAGTTTTTTTTATTATTAGGTATAGGTAAAAATTGAAAAAGCAGTTAGTTTTTGCTTACCTAAAAACCAAAAATGACGTATACTGAAGCAGCTGCACGACTTGCGTTACCTGTCAAATTTGACATTTTTAATAAAATAGGTTCAAAAATGCCCTTATTTATCAAAATATCGAAAAACTTTATTCGAGAAAGTTGTTTATTTAGGCATTTTTAGCCTCTGTACGAAATTTTGATAGTCTAATACAATTTTTATTTTTTGCCAAATTCTTGAAAATTTTGATCAACCCTCCTAGATTAACTTTTATACATCGATGTAAAACCATTTGCCTTTACTTCATTTGTAATCTTAATGCAATTTTGTGAAAAATTTTTGTTTCTAATTATTTATTTTGCTTCAAAAACTGAAATTGTTATTGATCAGTATGTAATGTTTGATGCAAAGTTTATCTAATTACATCAGTTTTGCCAAAACCGACGTTTCTCATTTTTCTTAAGTTAGTAAACAGATGTACAAAAAAAAATATTAGGAAGCTTTCGTTGAAATTTTACTTAATTAATATTAAATTAAATTAATTATATTAAACTATATTTTTTTTGAATAAAATGTTTCGAGCTATTAATATTTTTTCTTTTTGATCCAATATTAATTAAGTAAAATTTCAACGAAAGCTTCCTAATATTTTCTTTTTGTACATCTGTTTACTAACTTAAGAAAAATGAGAAACGCCGGTTTTGGCAAAACGGATGTAATTAGATAAACTTTGCATCAAACATTACATACTGGTCAATAACAATTTCAGTTTTTGAAGCAAAATAAATAATTGGAAACAAAAATTTTACATAAAATTGCATTAAGATTACAAATGAAGTAAAGGCAAATGGTTTTACATCGATGTATAAAAGTTATTCTACGAGGGTTGATCAAAATTTTCTAGAATCTGGCAAAAATTAAAAATTGTATTAGACTGTCAAAATTTCGTACAGAGGCTAAAAATGCCTAAATAAACAACTTTTTCGAATAAAGTTTTTCGATATTTTGATAAATAAGGACATTTTTGAACCTATTTTATTAAAAATGTCAAATTTGACAGGTAACGCAAGTCGTGCAGCTGCTTCAGTATACGTCATTTTTGGTTTTTAGGTAAGCAAAAACTAACTGCTTTTTCAATTTTTACCTATACCTAATAATAAACAAAAATCCCATTTGATGCGGACTTTCTTGCGGACACTGTATTATTGTCTTTCTTTGACGTTTCACATAATAACAGTATTAATGCTTGTAGTTCATGGAGTAAATAAAGGTATTCTTTTCATGTCTTTACACAATATTGTCATGTATGATTCGCCATTATCCTATATCTTCTACTATCATCAATACACTACAATAGTTTCGACTATGATGTACACTATGTAAATACCAATTATTAGATATAGTAGGTAGCTCTAGTAAAGTTTACTTTCCGCACTGCCGTGAATAAAAGGTATTATTACTTCTTTGGTGATCTGCATAATTTTTGAGTTATTTATAAATCTCCGACCATAACCTTACAAATTCTGTTACCTTAAGTAGGAATATGTAAACATACTCCTAGTAATGCGGTTTTATTTAGACGCGGCTTCTGTAATATTTACACCGCCGGCTGGATAATTTTCATGCTGCCTTTTTAAAATTTCATGGAGGGGCGTTTGATGTGGATTTATTAGCTGAAAATATGGTGTAACTGTACTGAAATTTTAATGCTGATACAGACAAGGACATTAATTATTTTCGATTAATTTTCTGCTTGCGTTAGGCTTAGGTACGTTCAGTTTTATTAAAAGTTTTATTAATACTTTTATCTTTGTTGTAAATATTTTAGTTCATACAGTTTCTTGAAAAATGGCAATTTAATGAACACGCATAATCATAATTTAGTAAACTATTTATTTAAAAGATTCAAAGAATTATATTATATAATATTTGTTTATTGCAGTTTCTGAAATACAGATATTCCTATAAAAATATTAACCCATGTTTGTACCCCCTTAGGGGTTGATTTTTGAAAAATCCCGTCTTAGTGGATGCCTGCGTTATAAAGAGAAGACATCCGTGAAATTTCATGATTCAAGGGTTGTGGGTTTAGGCTGGGCGTTGTTGAATGAGTCCGTTAGTCATTTTACAATTTTATATATAATATGTACCGGGTGGTCAAATAAGCGAGGATGTCGGCTTTATCTCGGAAGCCATTAATCGTACAACTTTCGGAAAGATTTTTTTATGAGTAAATTGGTCAAGAGAAATTCCTGGAAATTACTTTCAAGGTCCTCATTTCGCCGCAAGGGGCACAATTAAAAATTGTTTTTTTAAATTCTAAATTTGTCCGAAAATTCCCATATTAAGGTATGACTCTGATTACATCATTGGAAAGCTTAGACAATTCTGCATCATTTTGGTTTAAGGCTCATTGGCGTATCGACCTTGATAAGAGTGGGAGAAGCTATTGAAAGTGTAAATATTAAAATCGCTGTAACTTCTAAACGACTTATCCGATTTTACTAAATTTAAGCTTGTTTGGAAGTACCTTCAATTGTCGTATCTAATGGTACACGATAGTTTCTAATAAAATTGCTAGAGGGCGCAATTTGTATTAAAAATTATTGTTTTGGCAATAACTCTGAAACGAACAAAGATATCGAACTGCGGTCTTCACATCTTTTCTTGCAAATTTCATCTACTTTTCGATTATGATGTCATAGTTATACCGTATGATTTGAATTTTTGGGTTAAAATCGAAAAAACTGTTATTATTACAAATTGCGCCCTCTAGCAATTTTATTAAACACTATCGTCTACTGTTGGATACGGGAAATGAAGATGCTTATTTTCCCCTTTCAAACAAGCTTAAATTTAGTAAAATCGGATAAGTCGTTTAGAAGTTCCAGCGATTTTAATGTTTACACTTTCAATAGCTTCTCCCACTCTTATCAAGGTCGGTACGCCAATGAGCCTTAAACCAAAATGATGCAGAATTGTCTAAGCTTTCGAATGATGTAATCAGAGTTATGCCTTCTTAATATGGGAATTTTCGGAGAAATTTAGAATTTAAAAAAACAATGTTTAATTGTTCCCCCTTGCGGCGAAATGAGGAACTTAAAAATAATTTCCAGCAATTTCTCTTGACCACTTTACTCATAAACAAATCTTTCCGAAAGTTGTACGATTAATGGTTTCCGAGATAAAGCGACGTCCTCGCTTATTTGACCACCCGGTACATAGATATACCTTTTACCTGTTTTCCAGTATAATTGAGCAAATCAATTTAAAGAGAGAAACAATGGCCTGAAATTAAACACTTCGGTAATTGTATTCATAACCAAACCGGAGTGGAGGTGTTTTTGGAAACCAATTATCGAACTCTCGCGGAGTTTTACCGTAACAAAACAGTTGCCGTATTATTGTACAAAATTCCATTACAACTGCCACATAAATAGAGCATGTAATAGACGTCTGTTTTGAAATTGCCAAATTTCTACGTATTGTTTTGCCATATACATAATTTCAGCGCTCTGACACCCGCAATAGTTTAGAAGATCAACGAAATACATAATCAATAGAATAGTACCAGTCAGCAGGAAAATATAGGTTTTCAGGTAGCATTAATTAGATACTTCTCGACGGATAATTAATAGAGGAAGGTTGCCCATATTGGACCAATTTCCAGATTTCTTATCATAGATCCCGATAATAACGCAAAATCGATCTTGAAGCTATACCGTAGTATACTTTAGTATGTTGTTCAACTGCAGAATTTTTTACAGAATTTTATTTCAAAGTATCTAAAATATAAAA
This sequence comes from Polydrusus pterygomalis, assembly GCA_963969555.1. Taxonomy (NCBI): domain Eukaryota; kingdom Metazoa; phylum Arthropoda; class Insecta; order Coleoptera; family Curculionidae; genus Polydrusus; species Polydrusus pterygomalis. Next base: position 65,768,807 of record OZ018381.1, on the reverse strand, counting down.
AAAACTCTGCAAGTGGTTCAATATAGGAAACCGGTTCCCTAAATTGCACCTGCACCAAAATTGGACCGCATGATTTAAATCGGAAGCTTAGGTGTTAAATAAATAAATAAAAAATAAAATTGTTGGTATAGGAAGTTTTATACTTATGTTTCAAAAAAACATCAAATTTACAATCAAAATTTCGGTAGAAGACATCCTAATGCAAAAAAAAAGTACCTATTAGTTTCCTATATTGGACCAGTCATAGTTTTATTTTTTAACTCAAAGAAAAAGTATTTTAGCAATATTGAAATGGTGTTCGTTTATGACGTTAACTTATTTAAAGAGAAAATGTATTTTTGTACAATTTGGAAAAAGTGCCTAAATTGGACCGGTTCAATTTCGGCAATCACCCTGTAGTCCAATTTAAGCAACTACCACGTGTTTTACAAAACCACCCAGGAAGGAAACAAGAAAAAACAAATATGGCATGGTAATAGAAGAAATAGAAAGAGAAAACCTTACTTAATAACGTGCATAAAAAAGATTTTGCTTAGAGTTTTATTGTTCTAAGGTAAATTCTTAGGAAAATCCAAAAAATATTACATTAAAATTATGTAAATTACGTTTTCCTCTGTACACGCCACGCACTAACGGCCAACTAGTTGAGTTTGTTGCCGATAAAAGGTTCTGGGTGGAAGTATGTTACAGTGTTGCCAGATGATACGGCACTTGTTTAGTTTCAGAGAAATGTACTGTGGTCCAATTTAGGTAGCGGTTCAATATAGGCAACCTTCCCCTATGATTTTTCAATTTAAATTTTTTTTAAGTCCCTTGGCCCAAAAGTCGCAATCTATTTGTTTTAAAGTTCGTAAATCCTGCTGGACCCATATCAACTAACACGTTTTAGAAAACAATACGGAAAAGTCTGGAAAACTGTCCAGTGGATATTCCCAAAACAATTCCTAGGATAGAGTGGTACCCTTTTTAGGCAACGGAAAATTTAAATAAATTTGTGATATTTTATTTAAAGGATGTCCCGAACCAATGGAACAATAATATAATATTATTATTCATACAAAATAAAATACCAACCTTTTAAAGTAAAGTAAAAAAATTATTTTTAAATATATGTATATTGCGTGTCCCAAGCAATACTTTTAATATTCATCTACAAGTATAATTTTACTAGCCGATAATTTTATTCCATTTAGTTTGTCGCTTATTAAATTGCTCCTGTAAAAACAACATAAACTTATTTATCTTAATAAGTTTTCCTGCTCGAGGCTACAATTTACTTTGTTTATATTAGATTGAAATGAACCGGAATGGAATTGCCTCGGTGCAGTTTTAAATAAGGTTTAAAATGTAAATTGCCATTTTAATAAAGTGGCTTTAATGACTTTAAAACATTTTCTATTTTAATTTCGGTACTGGTATCAGAGTTATACAAAGCATTAAAAATATTTTACACACATTTAATTGCAAAAAGGTTTTTTTTTTATAAAAATTCAAATAAAAAAATATACGTTTAAAGTATAAGTTTTTAATATATTCGGCAAAAAATATTTAGAAATGTCGAGACATTTATATTTCTTGTTTAAATAAAATAAATTTAAAAACCAATTGTGCAATTCTAGCGAACGTAAACTGAGGTTTCATGCTTTCAAACATAAATAGGTATTACACTAGAAGTATTTTTATAGCATTATTACTCCATGTTCAGTTTATACTTGCAAATTTCAAAGGGAATAACAAATTTCGTTTCATCTCAGTTCTCAATTTTAGATCGTAATATGAACCTGACGACCGAACTGTGCATGGTATTTTAGGGGGGATACAATTTTAACGATTGCGTATTATTTTTCAAATATTAAAACGAACTTATTACCCACTCAAAAAGGTATTAAGGAAATAGTATTTCCGCTTTCTTTATTTTTGTTCCATTTAGCAATTTTCCTAGAGAATAAAATTGTATTTTTGTCTCCAAGCGTAGTACATATCATAGCTCTAATATTTATAAAATTATTACTAAAAGAATAAAATACCCTATTTCTTGAGCCGTTTTCATCCTCGGGGCTACAATTTACCTCTATCAGTTTAAACAGAAATGAACTGCTTCCACTGGGGCTCTAAGAAGGACTTTAAATATAAACGGATACTAGATATAATTTTTCGATTCTGAAGTTGTTCCACATAAAAACAACATTTTATACTGTAACAAGAAAAAATGTAAATAAATTTAGTTGCACTATTCTTATATGTAAACAATTCATTCACTATTAGTAAGTTTTCTAATCTCATTGTCCAATACACATTACTGAGGAACAAAATACTTCCCGGGGATGACCTTTTTTCTAATACTAATTTAATTGTTAATTTTCTTTTCTTACATTGCCGGACACGACCACGATCTCAGTAATTGGCCTTTTTCCATTCTTAAGACGCACAGAGGTAAACGTTCCTTAAAACTTGACCAAAATACTATTTAAAAAAAAATACTTCAAGTATATCAAAAGTTCTGTTTTCATAAAACAGCTTTTTTTGTGTTTATTAAAAATTTTATTATGAGAAAATAAATATATTTATTATAATCTTAATTTTATTGTAGCAATAAAACAATGACAGAAATCCACAAATATTGTTAATAAATCTCACCAATGAATGGATTTTACCAATAAACTTTTTAAAAGGCAGTTTACTTATGACCTTTGTTTATTTGGTTTGAGCAACAACCAAATAAAACTCCATATTATGATGCTTTTAGAGGGTATAAAAATACACTTATTTCCAGATACTAAACATGTAGAATAAAAGACTCGAGCAAGTGCCCATCGAACTGGCGTAGTATAGTATAGACCTGCTATTAAACTATTTTTATTTTTTATTTCCCACCTTATATAGCCAATCCGTGGGTCACAAGAAAAGGGGAATATTTAGATCGGACCTTCCTGCTGATGCGTATAGTATTTTTTTCTTCAAGAGACTTTATTGTAGATCATTTTGACCCATATTTCTCAACATTGTTTTAACAATATTAGAAAACCAGTTGCGTGACTGGAAGTTTGGAAATAAGATGGATAAAACTTAAAGTCTTCCCTAAAACCAGCAATAGCTTCATGGAAAGTGACTTTGTTAAAGCCGGTTTTGACTGAGTTTTTTAAAAAATGTGCCATTGTGCGGCGTTCTGTGTATTCGCAAACAACAGAAGACTTTAATCACAATAAAGCTCCCAGTTGGGGACCGACACGACGTGTTGCCGGACCATGTATCACATCTTACGGAGATGAAAGTTTAAAGTGGCGTAATTCACTGGGGAGCAAGACAAAGGATTAGAAGAGAAAATGGCCGCCGGCAATGGAAAATGGTGGAAATGGAAAGATTTATAAATCCCATATAATTTTAAAACATATTTCCTTCAGGGAAAAGTTATTTTACCGCAGGTATATGGCAGGATTGGTAGTACTATCTTAATATTTACTTCATTGATGTAACAAAAATTTTTAAAAAAATTTTGGTTACGCCTTATTTTCAAAATAATATAGTGTCTATATTTTATGTTGAAGTTTTTTAAATAAAGCTAAGCTGTTGCAGAATATTGATTTTTGCACCAGGTAGACGGTTACACAGAATCTTGATATAACGCCAATTTCCTTTCCGTGTAAGTTATATCTCATTTCATTTTAGACAACTAATAAATTGATAAGCCCTCGCTAATAGAGTGACAAGCGAGAGGAAGTTTAGACAGAAATCGATTTTGCTATGAACTCTACTACTGCGACTTAATCTGCTAGAAAAAAGAATTCGCCGTTTCTCTGTCTTCCTTATCATATTGATTTTCGATCATTTTCATTGTTTAGGAAGATTACAGGAGAATATTAGCTTTTCTCTAGGACGCGTCATCTTTTGATTGAAAAAACCCTAATGCGCAAAAAAAGGAATTTTCCAGGGAAGCGAAAATTCTTAACTAAATTATCTTAAATTTCTTTTATTGGGTAGCATTCGAATAATTTCAGCTTTCTGCATGTAGACACCACCAAAACGTCAATATCTGATAAAAAGTCATCAGTTGCTTGATGGAGCACATTCTTATACAGTATGTCTCCGTAAGTTTGCACCATATGGAAAACTTTTTTATTATTCATTTTACGAAAAAAAGTTATTCTTCATAAAAAGCTCTGCATGGTCTAAAACCTAAAATGCAACCATCAAATATCGAAATTTTCCAGTCATATACGAGGTTTGTCAAAAAATGTGAATTTTTTCCAAGAATGGGAATTTTTCCCAAGAGTAAAGTACCTTTATTTTTGACATTATCAAAAATCGTTATTAAAAAAAGTTGATCAGAACTAAAAACCACGTCTAAATATGCAATAACACGCATTAAATTAATTAAATAATAAAAAAATTAAATAATTAATAATAAATTAATAAAATAAATTTTCAACATAAATGCGTATAATTGCATAATTAAACGTGGTTATTAGTTCTGATCAAGTTTTTTTAATAACGATTTTTGATAATGTCAAAAATAAAGATTAGGAGAGAAAATATTTTTCAGGTGGTTAGAAAAATATTTTCTCTCCTTATATTTGTTACTACTACCTGACAAGTAGACTGTCTATATATATTATATCAAAAATAAAGGTACTTTACTCTTGGGAAAAATTCCCATTCTTGGGAAAAATTCACAATTTTTGACAAACCTCGTACATGACTGGAAAATTTCGATATTTGATGGTTGCATTTTAGGTTTTAGACCATGCAGAGCTTTTTAAGAAGAATAACTTTTTTTTCGTAAAATAAATAATAAAAAAGTTTTCCATATGGTGTAAACTTACGGAGACATACTGTATAATAATAATTACTCTTAGGCATGCTGAATTCATTATATTATTTAATCTCATTTTTCATAATATATAATTAAGAATATTTCTTTATTTCTCACAACAAAACGACAAAACAACCAGCATAAAAATTCTCCCGGCTTGTTTTCTTCCCCCGAATTTCGTCATTTAAAAAAGTTTAAACCTAATTTGTCTCATTTAAATTCCTGCCGGAATTCCCTCGCGTCCTCAGCCACATCGTTTAGTCGTGCCACCAAAACGCTCGCACAAAAAGCAGAAAATTATTTCGGAATTTGTACCCAAGATTTTTGCTTCACTTCGGGGTTTTCCCCGGCCGCAAACCTGAATTCTCCCGCGGGAAATCTCGGCCATTTCGCAATGATTAATATTTGGGTCAAATTACTCACTCTGACCTATTACGGTCATTATTTCAGACCGTTAAGGTAGACGGAACGGCATTAATTTCATAAGGAATAAGTGAAATAGTTTTGAATTCGTCCACCCCTGGGACTATTTTAATAAGCCCTTTTATAACAGTCAATTTTAATGGGGAACTTAAACATTACCGCTTGAACGATATTTGGTATTTTTTTACAGGCAAATAGATTCACATACACAGTTTTAATTTTTGCATTTTAAATCATCCTCATTGGTTGTTATTACTCCACCTCTGGCGTTCGGCCGTCCAGATATCCTATTTTCAACTTACCTGGATAAAAGACGGTCTCCCGACGCGTCGTGTAGTTCGCCTGGGGAATGTGCAGCTTGCAAGAAAATTCCTCTGGTTTGTCCAATTCTTGTAACGTGACCTGAGCCGAGATTTCATACAGGTTACTTAGTTGTCTAGACTGTACTGTGGCCTCTGGAATTTCTCTGAAATGTAACAAGTTATATTACTTTTTCTTAAACGTAACAATAGTTCTTTAGCTGAAAATAATAAAGACTTTTAGTGTTGAAATATAATCTTAACCGATAAAATATGAACTATAATAGACCCAAATAAGTAATTAGATACGGCCGAAATTAAAATTAAGAAACTGAAATAGTATTTTATGGTACAAGGCCGGTAGGTGACTTATTACAGTACGAGTCTGGAATATAAACGAGTGCTGTAATAATACCTAACGGACGAGTATCGTATGATTTTTTAATTCATTTCGTCATTATAATCCTTTTTAAAAAGATTTAATAAAAATGTTTATTACAAATTTTAAAATATTATTGGCAATATTAATTGGTATCACTGGATATAGTTTAAATAAAATAAAAATTACTAACTTTAGTTAAGCAAAATATTTAAAACATTGTAAAAGAGTGTCTATTTTGTAGTTGCGTAATAATTTTCATTTACTAAAGTTGGTAGAAAAAATATTTTTACAAGTTAAAGCATCTACACAAAGTTATTTGGTATCGATAGATATATTCAAAACAAAATAAAAAATACTAACTTTAGTTAAGCAAACTATTTAAAAAATTGTAAAAGAGAGCCTATTCTGTAGTTGCGTAACATTTTTCATTTACTAAAGTTGGTAGAAAAAGTATGTTATTTATAGTAAGACATGCTGCCAAAATAGCGATTTTCCAATAAATACTAGTCGGGGTGTGGAACGCATTTTTATAGTCGGCCATGATTGCCTTTATTTTGTTTTGAATTATGAGAGTTTTAAAAACTTATATAGGCATTATTATATTCCAAGTTTAATTTAGTTTAATGTATATATTATGATGAATTAAATAATTAATGCTCAATATGTGTACTTGAACATTTTGTTTCCTATAATTTTAAGTGACAACTTGTCAAAAATCCAAAGTAAAAAGTCATTATTTCTAAAAACAAAAGATGGTTGCTAGGCCATACTTTACAGTACCTGATACTGTAATGTTCCACTTGACGGCCGCAAATGAGTACAAGGTAAGTCGATTTACCGGACAAAATGAAATAAAGAACCATGCATGCATATTCTACCCATCTACCACAGTACAACGAACAAGTAAAACAAACCAACAAATAATAAAACCGGAACCGTATAGCTTATACGCCGGTAAAAGTAGAATAGATCATAAAATTCAAGTTGGCCGTAACCGCATTTATTCTCTACGTCTAAAACGGGCGAATAAATAAATCTGAGTTATATTCGCAATCAGCAATCATTTAAACTGATAATGTAGACCACGTTTCGAGCAATTTTATAACTCTGTTCAGTAATAGCGCCCTCCAAGATAAAATCTGGGTCCTAAATCGCGGCCATAGGCGCAACGCATAGAAGTTGAGGGGCAGGGGCCAGATTTATGATTCTTTGTAGCAAGCAGAACACGTTCTGCTGGTTAATTGCGGAAAATAGAGGCAAAGCCGACGATGAAGTGTTTTTGGAGCAGTGGCGGTTTTAAAAGACTTTAAATTTTTCAGTCCGAAAGCAGTATTGTGAGGATTGTAGAGGGTGTTGCAAATTTGTTTAGGGATTTAGTACAAGGTTGGAGACAAAGAAAATGTGTAAAAGAAATGGGGAGGATCGGCAATAATTATTTTTATTTCTCTTTTTCACAGCTTATTGTTGGTATTACTGGTATTTTTTACAGTATAGAGAAGAAATTCATCTTAACCTGTATTGTAATATTATTACTATTATTATTATTATTTTCAAAATGTTTTTAAAAATTGTATTGTATACTTTAGCTCTTTATTTTGGATTTTATACTTTGTAAGGAATAAACTTCCACCCTTTTTCCACTGTACAAAACGAATCGCTACCCTTTAAACATGGAGAGGAAAAGGTGAAATGCCACAAAACAAGTTGGTTACTCGAGTCTCAAGACAATAGACTTATGGGCAACTATAAATGTCGCTATTACAGGTTTTAGGGTTAAGGGTAGAAGAAATTCTGCTTACGTTTTCTGTTCCTAGAAATTTATTTTCTGCCGGTGTTTTCTAAGTTTATTTTACTTACATGTTCGGAATATCTCAATATGGTGTAGCCTGGTGTTGGTGTATATTGCGATGGAATATGGAACCTTTACGTTAGGACTTGTTTTTATTTTCTATTAATAAATTCATTGGTTACAAAAATATAATTATTTAATTTGAAGAAATAGTCTATGCTTAAAGTGGAGTTGAAAATATGGGAAAGAAAGAAGAAACTCAAAGTCTTCCTCCACAAAGTTTAATAGAATAAAAATATTCAATAAAAGTCTCTACATGTTTCGAACGTAGAAACGTTCATCATCAGGAGACAGAAAATATATTTGGTGCTGATGGTTTTAGCAAAGGAGAAAATTGTGTAGAACCTTGAATGGATCTTTTATTTAATTAAAATTTGATGTGTAAAATAGAGATAATATATAGAAATTGATGGTAGTTAAAACATACTGAGTATGTGAGAAGTCAGTAAATGGGATCTAAACCAACCAAATAAACTGGGGAAGAAAAAAACCCTTTCTAAAAGGTTAGAAGTAGGTAATTAAGGTAATGAATAAAAAAGAGAAGGCTCCTCTCTGGTTTTTTTATTCATTACCTTAATTACTTCTAATTTTTTTTCCACAATGTCTTATAGACACATACCCACTTAAAAATGTATTTTTTTATAAAAAAAAAAATTAAACAATTTTGGACAAATTTTTAGAAAGGGTTTTTTTCTTCCCCAGTTTATTTTGTTGGTTTAGACCCCATTTACTGACTTCTCACATACTCAGTATGTTTTAACTACCATCAATTTCTTTATATTATGTCTATTTTACACATTAAATTTTAATTAAATAAAAGCTCCATTAAGGTCCTACACCATTTTCTCTTTTGCTAAAACCATCAGCACCAAATATATTTTCTGTCTCCTGATGATGAACGTTTCTACGTTCGAAACATGTAGAGACTTTTATTGAATATTTTTATTCAATTAAACTTTGTGGAGGAAGACTTTGAGTTTTTTCTTTCTTTCCCATAATTATTTAAATTGTTAAATAATTTAGATAAACCGCTTCGTATTGTATTTTTAAGGAATATCACTAGGAGCTGGTTAAATTTAGGGATTTAAAGAGTAAATAGATTGGTTTCTTACAGACAATTCCGAAGGATTTTCGTCCTTAATGTATTTCTAGAAATAAATCAAACCATGGCCTACAAAAATGTCTGTATTTTTAGCAAAATGGGATATACTGTCCCAAGAAAACATTTGAGCGGCGTTCCCATACATCACCTCTTTATTCCATTTCGTCCCTCAAATTATAGCGGGCCGCTCGGGAACGCTTTTAGTGACCGCAGGGCGCGCTCTTATCTTTTCACACACCACTGAATCAAACTATTATGAAACGGACGAAAACGGGACGAAATCCTTCCATTTCCATGACAGCATTGACGCGATGGCCAAGAAAAATGTCCCGGGGCAATTTATTGCATGGAGACGATATTTTTCATTTTCTTGAGCGAGATTCTTAAGGATTTCTTCTTGCTACGTATATAAATAGAGCGAAAAATTTAATTAAACGATGTGATAATGATAAATTTGCCGGATATTGGTCAGTCGTACTGGACCTTGTAATTTAGTATCTTGGAAAATATGGCCATTTTACAGACGCTCCCGACTAAAAACCGACATATATGACGTTATAAAAGTAGTCCCACTGAATTTTTCTCCAGTGAATTCACACTTTTCAAGTTTGGGTCTAGTTTTTTTTATTTGAAGAAGTTTGAGGAGTTCATGTTTTTTTTTATTTTTAGGAAATTATCGAGCTTAAGGAATCAGTGGCGTGCAGTGACATTGGAAACAGGGTATAGGCATAAAAATTTGGCGGGGAAAAAGGAAAGCGAAAAATTTTTGATGCCACGCCCAAATTTCGTTAAAAATTCGGTCAACTATTATTAAATTTCTGAAATTAAATTAGATTAAATTGGGTTGTTTGAATATTTTTTGACAATAGTAAACACGGCCAACAGAACATTTTATTAACATGACTGCAACCCGTAAGCCACTTATGATTCTCATAAAACTTATCGCTAAAATACCTGTTGCAATTTTTCTTTTGCTGCACAATTTTAAGGGAGGGAACAGGAGGCCCCGTTAAAATTATGGCTTGTTTATTTTCAAAACTTCTGGACCGAAACGGAATTGTTTTTAGCCCTTGTACGCAATTTTCATTATCACTGCACTGACACTGCATTGTTATGGGTAACAGGGTAACAAACACTAATTATCTGTAAAATAAAAAATATACGGGACACTAAAAACGCAAAATTATTATTAAAAAAGAAATATCTTTATAACGCAATAATTGCAAATCGCGCACGTGTCCGGACTGCGTCGCTGAGCCGCGCTGGCTATAGTAAACAGTTAATTTCCGCAAAATCTCGAACGGAACTGTAAGACTCTATTTTAATAAAATTCCGTAAAAATATAAAAGCTGTATTACTGCACGACGGCTTTACAAAGACTAGAACTACCAACTACCTACTTCTATCCGTACCCTTGATACTTCTAAACCTCATAAAAATGGGTATGTTTATATACAGAAAACTAATTCTAAGCGTAACATGATACTTATATAGGCCTGAAGGCACCAAACTTTACTTATCAATAATGTCTTTGAAAATAATAATATAAAGTCAGTTCTACAGAACCGAAAACAATGGAACCTGTCGTTTCACACGTGACAAAATTAATTGCGCTACGACATTTGCCAATTGCTCTGTCTCGTTTTAACATAAGGCGCTACATCCCTGCCTTTAAATCCGTACTTGAAACCTAAAAATAGGTGCTGCCTTCAAACGAAGCTATAGCCTTTATAAAAAATGTTAAAACACCTTCGTCCTGCTCATATGGGCCACCTACAAAGGAAATATTATGCTGATTTCGGTCGGTATTAAATGCGATTATTACGTTTGTTTGATGATTTATGTTTATGTTGGGACAATCCTTGATACTATTATATGTTATAACTTTTTTTTTGTAAATTTATGATTTTACTAGGGTAGGCAATGCCTTTTTGCCTACATTGACTGCACGCCACTGTAAGGAATCAAGATGGGAAGACTGGAGCCCGGTAGTTGCTCCTTAGCAATGACTGGTTTACCATGACAAGGTATGTGATTGAACCGACATCAATAGAGCATTCTCTAACTTAGAATTTAACTCTGCCTCTTACTTTTTATAAACATTTCGCTGCTAATCTCGAAAAATTGAATTATTCCCTCTTATCTCGTAACTTTAATCCCATATGCCAGTCAAGTGTTCTTTTGTTAGGAAACGCATTCGCAGATTTATTTCTCAATTAAACGCGTGCCCCAATTCCGTTCCAGTAATCCCAGTCGGCCAGTCCGTCAGACTGGGCTTAACGTTTGCCTCATGACAGTCACAACCTTGCATTGTTGCCATGTTGCCTTGGAAATAAGGAAATGCTGTGATATTATACAAATAATTTTCTCTATAATTACAACATAACATTATTTGATCTCCTATGTACCAACGAACCCCTAAAGCTTGAATATGTTTGCTTAAATTCACATAGGTACCACATTCATTTTTTTTTATTTAAATTTTGAGAACCTCTTTTTACATTAACAAATAGTTAAAATTAAATACCCCTCGTTTGGTCGGTCGCCGCCCAATCGACATAAGCTGCTACTTAATAAAAATAAAAAAATTTAAAAAACGGACGACCTTTCCCGTTGCCATTTACCAGCGTAGCTGACAACTTGCGTGCCTCGTAGTATGAATAAAATTTGTGGCGATCACGACATAGACAATAATGAGTTTTACGAGCGGTGCTCCCTGTCACGTGACCCCGAGACGTCCAGGACGGCTAATTTACGACGGCCGCCCACTTCCTTCGCAGGAAGTTCTTAATTTCTTCCGAAACTGTACCCCTCGGCGCGTACGATGCGAAAGCAGGAAGCCAATTAAGTAATTAATGGCCGATATATGTGTGCTAAATGGGAACTTATTAGGTAGTTTGGAGCGAAATTGCCCTAGTTTTGTTGTTCGTTGAAAATAATAAACTCATGGGCCGTTTAGATGAATTAGGAAAGTTTTAATAAAGCTTATGCACCCTAACGATATGGATAATGTGTGTTGGCTCAAAACTCGTCGTCGACTCCACTACTAATCGTATAGCTGTAGATGTAAGAAGGCTCCAGGCAAGTAAACCTAGACAATCCTACCCCTGAATCTTTCCCCAACCATGCACCATAAGCACCTGGGGTCCAGGCTATAGGGTTAATCTCACCTTTATGGAGAACCGTCATCTACCGATGGTCCACAGATTCGATGCTATAATCTCCCAAGTGCTCCTTTTATAAGTTCCCAGTAAACCCAGTATCAATAAAATTAGTACTACATATTTTTGAAACTTGAAAAAAAAAAGAATTTGTTTTCTCAGACTATTTGGCTCATCCTGTATACTTAATTTTTCTTTATACTAATAGAATCTAAAAATACTTTTGTTTTATAACATTTTCAGCTAAATTGCTAATCTTGGACCGTTTCCATACATATCAGCGAACCCGTAAATAAAAAAGCAAAATTCTTTAATTTTCAAAACAATAAAAAATAATCGATATTAGAAAAGCCGGTACGAAATGTGTATTGCGATATTGTTGTGGACCTAAAACAGCATAACGAAACGTGCATCGTAATTTAATAAATTGTAACCAATAAAATGTAAAAAGGCAATAATAATATAAAAAACTGGTTTAATTTTAAATCGTAGAACGAGTGAAAATAATTAAACTCTGTTAAGTTTCTAGCAGGAAGCTTTGAAGTTTGACTAAACCCATTGAACTGCAAAGACCTTGTAACCTAATATTAATAAAAATAGTTGTCATAAAAAGTCAATAACTGTCGTATTTATTTAAAAGAGTTTTTAACTAATTTAGAGCTTCCTGCTAGAAATTTAACAAACACAAATTGATTAAACTACCTGTATGCAGGCGCGTGCTGGGGCAATTTTAGGGCCCGGGAAATAATTCCCTTATAGGGCCCCAGTGGCGGCTTGTGACGTATAGACGCGGGTAGGCGTAAAGTCCGCTGCAGGAGAAAAGCGCCGCAGACGAATTTTTTTTTGGACCACACCTAAATTTTAACGAATTTCGTCAATAATTTATAGCAAAATTTTTAAAATCGACGTATGTATGTACCTATAGCCATCAGAAGACGTTCTAGCTTTTTTTTACATATCTGGTGATTTTTGTCATATTATAAAAATAAAATAAAATCTAACAATTAAAAAAACACAAATTTTCAAATTTGGTATGTAAATAATAAGCAGTCCGCAGGCGCGTGCTGGACAATAGGGCCTACCCTCAACATCTTAAAAAGTTTTAAACCTAATAATAATAATTTAAATGTATATTTTTGTCATAAATTAACCTCTTTTCTATGGTTGTTTATTTAAAATAAAGAACAGGAGCTGAGTAAAAAAAAAATTGTTATGGGGGTATAGTGGGTGACTGAAAATCTGTTGGGGTATTGGTATTGTGGTACCTCTTCTCGGGTGTTACGCCGGCCAGTGAGACAGTGAGAGGGCCCTTGTGCCCAATTTATGGGAGGGCCCACCGGGAAACTCCCGGTAAACCGGTCGCCCAGCACGCGCCTGCCTGTATGTTATAATTAAATTAAGACAATCCTCTTTAGTAAATTTTTGTGTATGTTATGTTAGCTTTTTATTATTATTAGCTATTTAGCACACGCCCTATCAACGACATGGATAAGCAAACATGCTAAAACAGCAAAAAAATAAATCAAAAGCTGGTTTCGTGGCCCAGAAGTCAACGATCAAGTATAACAAGGTTTATATATTTTTGATTTATTACATGCTACCTATCGAGCTGTAACAGCCTTCAATTACTTCTTAATATAGCTTTGTTTTGACATATTTTCGTTTGTTTTTGGACATTGTTTGATAGCGTAGAATTATCTTATGATTGAGTGAATATTTTCAGATTTAATATTGTAATTCTAAAACAAACTTATTTACTTTCGGGAGCGCGTCTAGTGTTTCATATCGGTTTTTTTGTCTATAGTACCCCCTAACCGGGATATCAGCCTCCAAACCAAGAGATATACTTGTTTCTTATTAATTTTTAAACCACCTCGTGTTTTTATACAATTTTGATATTTTATTCAGTGGGTAGGTAACTGAAAAAAGGTACTACCAGTCAGGAAAGCTAAGAACGATCTTGCATTGTTTTTAAATACTATTTCCTGATACATATTTTTTTTCAGGTACCCTCCCCTCTATAAAAACCCAAAATTATTTGAAAGTTCTCTATACGCTACCGAGAGTTTTTCCCATACTTACCAGACATCCTGTATAACATACCACCAGTAAAATTTAACTAGACAATTATAAATTTGATTTCACTAGATTGTTAACTTTTTAAATATTGTTTGTCGCGTAGGAATATATTTTTAGAGCTGTCAGCAGAAGAAAATAATTCATAAAAATAGCCTATATATTATTTTATTTATTTTAAATTGAAGTAAAAAGTATATTATATTTTATGTGAAATCCATCCACATCGGAGGGCAAAAAAGGATTTATATTATTACAACTATTAATGAAAATAAACTCTTGAATACACATTTATGGCTAACTACATTTAATAATTCCGAAATATAAATTCGGAAACGTATTGTTCTTATTTTAAATAGTATGAATACACAAACGCTCTGTCCATATTTACTTATTTTAGCTAATGTTATTTCCGTGTTTGTAAGCTGTAACGCCATACCAGAATACAAACTTAATTCAATTCCGCCATCAGACTTAAAAGCATAATAGTCTCATTCCCTTTAACTACACGTTAGATACAGCAACCAATTACCTAGAAGGGGTCAATGTTGAGCAACATAAGGTGTTTATTAGCCTGCACAATTATAATCGCAACCCTTTGGAGTAAAACTTATGACCAGCTCGGGGAGAACCGAAAGCCTCGGAGAGCCGTCTGTTTATAAATAGGTTTGTAAATAGCTTAATATGATCAAAATTTACCGTGCGCCATTTCTAATGTGTTAGTTCGTTTAGAAATTCTTATATTATCTTTTTTATAATAAGTAAATCAATCGTTATGTTATGTAATTTTTCACAAATGTTTTTCAGAGGTCTCTTCTTCATAAAAATGGAAACAAAATAATTTTTACTTTGATGTAAGTACCTATATCTTAGGCCAGATTACATTAGGACAAGCGATACTCCTAAGTCTAAATTTGTACTTGAAAATAACACTTACCATTATTGTTTGTCGTTTATTGCAGGTATCAATTTTTTACGTCTAACTTTATGTCAACTCTGTTTTAATCCCCCAACAATAAATTCTAAACGATTGGTTTTAACCATATTCTTAATTTAATTCCACCAGACATAAAAGCATAACAACCTCTTTCCCCTTAAGTGGCCATCAAAAATAGTCTAATGGATTATTCCAGAGGGATCAATAAAGCCAGTAGAGCGGAACTTAAGGTGTTTATTCATTCATAAGATCTAGAAATTAAATAGTGACAGACAAATCATTTCAACAAATTGGGACGTAAGAGGTAATAATAATAATAATAATAATTTTAATATTAACCGTGTTCCTTTTAGTTACTTTTAAATAGCATAGCAAAGCCAACGGTTAAATTGAGCGTTTGTTTTAAAAATTTAATTCTCCCCCCAACAAGGGGTTTTTCCTTCCCCCTGGCCGGGGTTAAGTATGCCGTATACTTCTGATACGACCATACGAATAAGTCGTTCGCGAAGCGTTCCTTTAACAACTTACCTACGCAAAGCTTTTTACTTTGCTTTGTCGTAAAAGGAAAGTTAACCACCTAGCTTAAGTTTCCAGATATTGAAAGACTGCTCATTTTGTAACGGATTTTAGGATTTACCGCAATGTACATATACAATAATTTGTGTTAATGTAATCATAAGTCATCTTCAGGAATTATTATTTTCTCCCAATAAAAAAGGACAGACAACGATAGTGCCCTTTTTGAAGCGCAACTAATGTTAGTTTTTTGGGAGATTTACACACCAAAAGTTAACTTTATAATATTTTTTTTTCATAAGCTTCGTCTCACTTAGCCCCATTTAACCATATTTGTCTTTAATTTCCTTCTTAGCATATATTTTTTAAGGTGTAGCTAATGATGCCCTTCTCTAAGGTCGCACTTTTATGTCCTAATGTACTTCTCTTCTTCTCTCTTATTATGAGATACTAACGTACTAGTACTTTGTGATAGCACAACGACTGTAAATATTTTATTATAAATAAATACAAAGAGAATGCATCATTTAAGCTTCTGGGAGTTGGTTATACGATTTATCACAATACAATTATCAAAGAAAACATAGTCATCATGACGTATCGTAAATTAATAATTTGCGTCGTTAAACTTTAACTAATTTAATTTCACAAGACTTACGATAAAAGCATACTAACCCGTCCAATTTATGTAACTACCCCTTGGATGCAGCTGGCAATTATTCCAGAGAGGTCAATAAAGCCGATAAGGTGTCGGAATAAGGTGTTTACTAGCCAACATAATTAAAATTACCTTTGCTGCGAATGCAGGCTCATCACTGGCTTGGGGAATATTCCGTCTGCTCGGCATTGGACTCTTATGCAGCCCTCGTCGGCGCTTAGTCGTTTTAACTCGAAGAATTTTTCTGAAACTGGAAGAAAATATTATTATTTAGGGAAAATATAAAAGGTTATTTTTATATCCGTATCATCAAAATAATACCGACGAAATTATTGTTTTTTTGTAAACCTAGCAGAGAGAAAATCAGGTATTATTTACGTAGGTTATATTTGTATTAAATAATATGTCAGAATCAGCATAATGGGATAAATAACTATTTACGTCACCTAAAGTAATAAAATTTATTGATCTACATGTCTACAAATTACTAATAATTTTCCCTCGCGCCTCCGCAAATTAAAATGAGAAGCTATTTATGCATAAATACTCCAAGTTTATATTCCCCCTAATTGGTGTTTCTCTTTGGCAAACATTACTTCACCAGAAAACTTTATATATGCCCGTTTAGTTAATATTAATTTGAAAGTTCGGTGTCTACCTCAACAGTTTATTGAATAAATTTCTGTGTTAAGTTTAAAAGCCCGCCAGTGGCGGGTACTTGGGATTCGATAAACAAAAGTGAATTAACAACGGTAATTTCTAAAAACTACATCAATTCAAATAAACACTTGTCAAAAAATACATTCCTTTTAATTATTATCTAGTTTTTATGAGCTAAAATGTGTTTCGATTCTCAGTTTCAGCTTAAATTATAAAATCGGATAAATTTCGGGTAATAGATTGTCAAAAAGTTAAAAATTTGTATGTTTTATAATGGAATATTAAATAATTAAAAAACAAATAGAATGGCTATTAATATAACCATCAGTTGGTTATATAATAAATTAAAATTTGATTTATATATTCTTAATACGCCACTGGAATACGTTATGTATAATATTTAATACTTCGGTGTTATGTTTCGTGAGGGAGATATCAAAGTTTCCATAAAGATGCCCCGGTATTTTAATAAAACACTTAGACATCCAAAACGGAATTTAATTTACAAGGTAAGAATGCGAATGCCTTAATAAGCTTAGGTTTGTTTAAGTCCCTGAAAAGTTACATTTTCGTATTTCGAATATTTGCTAAGCGTGCTGAAGTAAATTAATAATATATTTTGTGTCGGAAATTAAAACCTTATAAGCTCGTTATAGGAAAGTGACCCTAGACATGTTTCTTGTAGTTCCGAAGCAAGTTAAGCGGTTTAAATGGAACTTATCGAATTTTTTATTTATTAATGCTTATTCGCGTAGATGCGCCTGATAGAAAAGCTATGTAGGTACACCAGAAAAACGACAAACTCCATCGATGTTAGGTTTGGTTTCTAAAAAACTAGGAATTAGCGAATTTTTTTAACACTTTACAAAAAAGTAAAAAAATGTTTGGATTTTGATTATTTCTACAACTCATTTGTATTTTATTTTCTAGATTTTTTGTGAGTTCAGAGAGTATTCTTGCTCTCCATAACTAACACCTGCACGCATGTAGCAGAACAAATTTCAATTACATATAAATATTACGGCTAAAGATTTATGATTAAATAATTTAGTGCGTACATATGGCGTAAAATGGAATACAAGACAGGTAATAATTAATATTAATACATTGTTCCGGAGGGTGCGAAGTAATTACATTACCTAATTATCATTAAATACATGTGACGTCAAATAAAGCTTAAATTATTAATATTTACATAACACAAAGAGAAACTTATGTTGAATATAAAGCATTGAAAATGTTAGCTTAGTTTTAGTCAAAAACTCATCGTCAATTAGATAAGATGAAGTTCGAGTCGAATTCGTGCCTATACCCCTATCTATACATAGGTATTTCAATGTGGACTTTTAGACGTCACTATATATATTTTATAAGTGTAGGAAAAGTGCTTTTCCTGCACGTTTGTAAAGAAAACACTAATTAACCCTTTGTATCAACGACAATTCCTTTAAACGTTTCTATATAATATTATTGATGAGAAACTATTTCCTCGACAACATAACCTCAAACTGCGACCAATCCGGCAAATGTTCTACCACAATAAAACCCCGGGAATTATTGTCAATTCGCAAAGTAACGAATAGAATTCGCCGAAACAAATCGCCACTCGGGTCCGTGATTCGTAAAATAACATTTCCGAAATGATTTGCTTGTCTCAGAAATCGAGCGACTCTACAAGACCCGAAAGTGTATTGGATAATAAAGCAAGGGGTCCCGATGCATGCGATGGCGCTGGGAAGTTGGCCGGCCAACAACGGCGAATCTATCAAAAAAAGACGGCCAAAACATTTTAAAAAAAACTTTAATTCGAGATGGTGGTTTAAAAAAAATAATGTTCTAATTGAACCAAGGCGAAAGAACCAACGCCGAGAAAGCAAAGATAGACACAAATCACTGTTCATAGAGGACATTTTATCATACTATTACATGTGACTTGTAAAATGAAAATCCTGGCACTACGTCAGTTACTTTTCAGACGTTTGGTTCCGTCTTGTATTATTATTGTTTTGTTATAGACAACACGTAAAAACGTTTAAATTTCATTTTTTATCATTATAATGTCAAAATTCAAAAATTGTTCTATTTCATTTTCTTATCTTCACTTGCCGCCGCTAGTTTGCCTCGTCTTCCGGACTCTATACCATGGTGGAGTATTCCGAATAATACACCTACTGTTCTGTCTGTAAAGTAGTGTCTGACCGAAACAAAATTTTCAGCCGAAACCGAAACTTATTTATGCATGTTAAAAATTCTATTGTATACTGAAATGTAATGTATTTTTTACATATACCGGGTGTCCAAGGAAGGTGGCTCGCCCCTCTAACTTTTTTGTTTTTCAAGATCATGAAATAAAATTCGGGGGATTTGTATACGACATAAAACTGCATTATTTGATAGGTGACTTAACATTATGGAACTTCCGGTTTAACCGGAAGTGACATAAACTTTCGATTTTTAGATGGGACACCTATACTTAAATTAAAAGAAGTATATTTTTCCTTTTCTGGACTCCATATGACATTCCAAATACAACGATGTGTCACTTGTCACTATTTGTCACCAAGAAAATATTTTTTTTCCAAATTTATTGTTTTATCTAGATGGCTATGAATACCTTAAAATCACTTATTTCAGTTCTCTAAACTTGGGAAAAATACAATTTTACTATTTTTGATCCAATGCTATGGGCTATGTAAAATTTAATCTTTAAAGTTGTATAACTAATTTTTTTTTAAAAGGCAACATGGTGGCTCGTCGGGTTAAGATGAAAGAGGATTTTATTACGATTATTTTGATACCATACACTATTAGGTTTTAGAAAAGCTCCATTAAAAAACTTTAAAAAGTTAACTTAGAACTTTCCTAAAATAAAGCATATTTTGAGAATAAATTTAAATTTAAATGCATCAAGTAGCCTGTGACCAGCAAAACTGATAAAAGAAAATCATACCTTGAAGAAAATTGAAATGCCAACAGCTTCTGCTAAAGTAAATTAGTTTGTTGTTTAAAAAACATGGAAAATAATAGTTTTACAAGGAGTGAAAAAGTTGAAAAAAACATTTTCTTGGTGACAAAAAGTGACAAGTGACACATCGTTGTATTTAGAATGTCATATGGAGTCAAATAAAGTAAAAATATACCATGTGTCCCATTTAAAAATCGAAAGTTTATGTCACTTCCGGTTAAACCGGAAGTTCCATAATGTTGAGTCACGTGTCAAAAAATGCAGTTTTATGTCGTATACAAATCCCCCGAATTTTATTTCATTATCTTGAAAAACAAAAAAGTTAGAGGGGAAAGCAACCTTCCGTGGACACCCAGTATATACGGACAGTGAACTCGTGTTAAATGAGATAAAAAATAATAATTATTGAAATATGTAACAAAGATATCTATTTATATAGAAAAAACTGCCTACAAACTCACCCAAAGTTTCCGCCGATTTTTTGCCGAAACTGAAACTGTAACCGAAACTAGATTTCTTGGCCGAAACCCAATCTTCGGTCGGTCGTTACTGTAAAGTTAAAATTTTAGTTGATTGCTGGCCAACCGATTGAACAGATTGCCTTGAACCTTGCATTATGCGCCTCCATATAGCAGTGGTAAATTCTTAATATGTAAAAATTAAGCTTAAATAAAACCCAAAAGGGGTAGTCTTTGGAGTCTGGGTCAACGCCGTATTATTCTAGATCTAAAATTGGTGTATATTTATTGTGGAACTCGCGAGGAACCTGGTTATTTGATTTGTCAAAAAAAACACAATAACATCATATTGGTACAGCAAATTAAACATCTTTTCGGGAAATATTGTAAATGGAAAGTGCTAGCCGTCTAGGCCTATACGATGCTTAGCACGAAGACGCAGACGCTCCTATCCCGTGCCGACGTTTGAGATTCAGAACTGGTGTTGATTCTTTACCGCAAGTTTAAGCTAATTCTATGCAGCCTAAAAAAAATATTATAGCTACTTTTGTCTATGTTTTCAAAGAATTTGACAACGTTGAATGTAATAAAGTTGAACGTGTTGAGAAGGACGAAAACTAAGGGAAAGGGTAATTGTGAACGGGAGCAACGTCTTCGGATAATGTATATTGAAATCCGTGATGTCAGCAAACACGACGTGATAACGATCTTGGACAAGACTTAACTGGCTGAATTCCATGTCAGAAATGAACCCTGTAGTCTCGAATTGTCCATTGAGCAAACATGAATAATGCAGATTGAGGTCAAAGTTCCGGTTTGTACAACAGTCGGTGGTCTCTTTCACTCAGTCGATATATAAATGGAGTCGCGAATGTCGGAACCATATCAGTTACCTATGTAGTTAAAAGTATTCATTTTATTTATTTGTTTTTCTATGTAAGCATTATTTTTATATGATTTAATTTATACCTATACAGCGTGTCCAGAGAAGTTCTAGACATATGGGAATTTTCTTTATTGTTGATTTTACGAAAAAAAGTTATTCTTTATAAAAAGTTCTGCGTGATGCGCAAATATTATTGACATATCAAATCTTAATATATCATGTACAGGGCGGCAAAAAAATATAGAAACACAGAATTACGTTAAGAGGGAAGTACCCTCAAGTTTTATTTTAGAGCGAATTGTTAAAAGAAAATTTTACTAAGGACTACAAAACGCGGTCAGATACAATTTTTCGTTGAAATATTTTAATTTCTAGGGTACCATCAAAAAGCCTTTGCAAAATATTTTTTTATTTTATTTCTTTAATTTTTACCTGCAACAATTTCGCAACAACTATGTGCAAGACTATAGTAACGAGTATTAATATGTTAGTCAAAAATCATTTAATATTTTTCGACTTTTTAACAAGAGATTTTTTGATGGTACCCTGTAAATTAAAATATTTCAACGAAAAATTGTATCTGACCGCGTTTTGTAGTCATTAGTAAAGTTTTCTTATAATAATTTGTTCTAAATTAAAAATCGAGGGTACTTCCCTCTTAACGTAATTCTTTGTTTCTATATTTTTTGCCGGCCTGTACATAATATCTTAAGTTTTGATATGTCAATATTATTTGCGCATCAGGCAGAACTTTTTATAAAAAATAACTTTTTTTCGTAAAATCAACAATAAAGAAAATTCCCATATGTCTAGAACTCCTCTGGACACGCTGTATGTATTCATGAAAAAAAAAATGTAAATTGAGCAGTAAAAATGATGCAGAGTTCAAATTTTTTTTTTACTGGGGTAAAAGACAAAATACCAAATTATTAACAACGGCTTTTCATTAATTTACATTTTGTGACTAATTACAGGACACATTTATAAATTTTTAACTCATTTTGTTGGGAAAAGGTAATTGGTAATTAAAATTCATTCGCATATGTCAAAAACTCACAAAAATATAAATACTAACAAGTCAAAACGTACAAGAGATAATTGCTGCGTGTTTAAACTCGATTCCTAAATCATTGCTTGTTTTATTTTGCTCTAGTTTGTTTCAACATAAATACTGAAAATTGAATTTCAAAAATTAAGCATTTTTAGTAAAATATGTCATGTTTCATAATAACGTTGATTCAGTTTGGAATAAAACGTTTTAAAATTTGAACTATTATACAGTGACCGGCAGAAAGTGCGCAGCATATTATGGAAAAGTTTTAACACTTTAACACCCATTAAATCCGATAAAAGTCTTATGGTAGGTATACATAGGAGGTAGGATCAAAAATTTGAAATTCCGGTAAGAGTAAAGTACCTCCATCTTTCAATTTAGAATATTTTTTTAAAAAGAATTATTGTTTTAATTTCAAAGTTATACTCAAATTCCAAATTTCGCTTATTTTAGACAAAAAAATGGATTTAATCGTGTTTTCTGAATAACACTATATAAAAAATAAATGGCAACCGAACAGTACGAAAATAAGATGTTCTGCATACTTTGTTAGAGATAACCGTCGATCATAAGTTTGATTAGTTTGTTTTCATGTTATTATGGCTTTTTAAAATAAAAACCTAAAAATATTAAATATTTTTGCTGCACACCGTATTTTAATTTCTGAGGAAACAAGTTAATTTTCTTCTAACTGATATATTTTGATGTACACCTAGTTTCACGACCAACTTCCAGGTGAATTAAAATCGCTTCAATTTCTAGCCGCAACGGCTTATATATTTTTACGTCCGGACACTTCGTCTTTTAGCCTCATTACCGTGCATAAGACAAAGAAAGAAACGCCTTTTATTACTATCGAACAAGTAAGTTCGATTTAATGCTTTGCAATGACTTAAAAATAGACTCGAAGATACGAGAATACGGGTAGAAAGAGGAGGGGGGGGGGGGGCTGAACTGTTAGAGTATGGAATTAATTAAAATTTATTTATTTATTTTGATTGGAGGAGTGATGGGTTACGTCCCGCGAAAAATTGTTTTTTTATTGCTTGTCCTTTTAGTAATATACAGGGGGTGGCGCACTATTGCATGGGCGTCCGAACAAACTTTTTCATGGAGGGGCCAACAGATAATCGACTAAATTGCGATTAAAAATATTTAAACCAATTAAAATAATATCCAGAAAATCGATTGGTAAAATTTGCTAGGTGCTATCAATGTCAAATTGTAAGGATAAGCGTTATTGATAAAAATATAGACGCATGAGGTGATGACTGGGAGTTTTTGAGAGAAGTAAATTTTACTGTCAAAAATTTAGCGCGTAAGTGATGTTGATAAAACAAACTATATGGAAGAATAGACTGTGCCCAGGTGATTTTGGGAAACATGCGCAAAAAATACAACGTAAGAGTTTGACAGGTGCTGTGGTCAAATTTTAATGAAAAGCGATATTGATACAATAAACTATGGAATCAAATACGGTGAATAAGTTACTTTAGAATATTAGCAAAAGCTTCTGTTATTAAAATTTAACAGGTGCTGTCAATGTCAATAGACTGTGACCGGAAAAGTTAGAAGAAAGAAATACGAAATTTTTTTGCAGCTCAATATCAAATTTTGATAATATTTTATTTCGATTTATTATATCAACAAACATGAAAATAATAACAAACATCTCATACCAAGCGGGGTGCAGAGTCTATTATCTCATTATCTCACATACAGTTCTTGCATAAGGTCCACCCCCCCCCCCCTTTGATAATTTGGGAATGGTTTCAGATATATTTAAAGTCGGTATGCGTAAATGATAGGTAAAAAATTTACTTTTGAGGAAAATTTTGTTGTTTTTTATTCAAAATGGCGGACATTCGCCATCTTGGAAAACGTTTTTAAATGGGAAGGGGATCGAGTAATACTTCAGTTAAAGGTCTTTTATGCCTGATATAGGTAGATAACCTTGTAATTTTTAATGTTCTAAAATGTGCCGTTTCAAAATGACGATTCCGAAAAATATGAGAAAACAACCATATTTTTGGAAGATCTCATCATCTTGAAAAACAAATCAATAATTTTATAAGTGTAAATTATAAGTAAGCTACTTAAATTTTTTGAAATATTGTTGCTTTGGGAGCGAAGGAAAAATAAGTCTTCTCCACAATTTTATTTTTGTTTTTCTTTCATTCCCATATTTGCAACTCCATTTTAAGCATGGAGTGTTACTGCCAATTAATGTTGTTTTGTTATTCAACATGGCGGAGATCGCCGAATATATTTATGTTTCCTTGCATAATTTCCGATTCGCCATGTTAAAGCGGAACATTTTGGAACACAATAAAAATTGTAAGGTTAAATTGGACGTGAAATACCTTTAAAATGAAGTATCACCAGACCTCCTTTTCCAGTTAAAAATATGTTCCATGTTTCCGCCACCTTGAATAACAAAACAATTCTCCTTAAAAGTAAGTATTTTGCCTATTATTTACGCCTACCGAATTTAAACAATATATCTCAAGCCGTTTATACAAGGAGAGGGGGGGAGATGGCTTTGTGCAATCACCGTTTAATTAAAAAAATAAACGTTTATTAAACAGATATATGCAGAAATTGGCACGAAAATACAAATCTACCGCTACACAGAAAATTAGTTGTCACAAAAAAACTGTCGAAATGGTCTTTGTGCATCAAAGGCCATTTCGATAGTTTTGCAGATGCACTCTGCACCCCATAGGTATTATAATACTTAAAATGCTGTTATCTGTAAAATATTCCTATTTTTTCAATAGTATTAAAACTTCTAAAAAAAAAATTAAAATTTGCTACACACATGGAAAAGTCTATTCGCGCAGCTACAAAATTTGCCAGGGTGGAAAAATCACAAGTTCGAAAAACAAGGTCTTAACCAAGGCCAGCATAAAAATAGCACGGCAGACGATCGCGCAAGAACGTCTAGGCAAGACGAGACAATTTGCTGGCCAGCGCAAACATCGGAGCAGTGTTGCCAGACTGGCCAACGAATTATTCTGCCGAGTATGTCAAAAAATCTGCTGAATTCTTTACCACAGTCGTAGTATCAGAAATTTTTGTATTTATCTGTTGCCCCTACTTCGACCTCCAATAGGTATATATATCAACATTTTTGTAAAAAAACACTCTTTTTAACATTATTTTTGGTTTGTTATTTTTTATATATTTTCATTGAATATTATATTTTTTAAATCTATTTGGTAAATACATAGTAATTCCTTATTTATTAAAAATTCTTTAAAAGTCTGCAAATTACGAAATTATTTTGCAACTTTGCAAAAAATACGATTTCAAAAATTTTGCTAAATGCAGAAAAGACTGCTGTTCTGGCAATACTGAATCGGGGTAAATTAATATATTAAAATTGTTGCCAGGTCAAAAATAAGGAAAGCAGTCTGACATAAAAAAGCGATAGATTTAAAAATATTACGCTAAATATATTATATTGAAAACAATTAATAAATTATTTTATTAGTTAAAAAAGTATACATATTTTCAAACAATGGCCAATAATCTTCACTTTAAACGGATGATAATTAGACATATTATTCTATAATATTACAGCACAGCTACCAGAAATATTGAAAAGAAGAGTACGCGTCCAAAATGTCAAACCTAATCACAGAATGGAGAAGAGAGAGAGAGAAGATTAGCATGCCTATTTTAAAAGCGTAAACTAAATCGAGTGTAATGTTAAGCGGAAGAAATGGTTAGCATAGCGATAAAACGGTAGTTCATCCATCAAAATAGTGGATCAACCGCAAAAACGATATACCTGGCAACATTGCACATTATCAATATTAAAAACATCATTGACTCGCTGCCAGTGTTGCCAAAACTCACGATTAATCGTGAGATTACACGGTTTTGGGAATTATCTCACGATTTCATGAATCACGTCGCGTTTCTCACGATTTTTTATCGTATGTCAAACATAAGTAACTAAAAATAATTCATAACAAACGTCACAAATTTATTGCATTTACATAAAAATCCTCGTATGATTTTCTACGTTACTACTTTCGCTACTATTACTGCCGCTACTGGAGTCATATTTGCATAAAAAAGATGATTCCAGCAATTCGGATTTTGATTAACTACCTACTACATTTTTTAATACTACATAATAACGCAAGTTTTTTTTTTACTTTTTAAGTTTTTAGAAATGTGTTTGGTTTTTAAATACAGAAAGTAATTATATATTTGTTGTTTATAAGCTTTCATTCTTTTCTTTAAACTACCTAGGTAGTTTTTAAAGAATTTTTTTAAATATTACGAATCTCAGGATTTTAAGTATCCGAGTCTTACGATTTATCTTAGAACATTTTGGCAACACTGCTCGCTGCATTCCGTTCTGATCTTCCAAGAATTAATATTCGGTATTCGGTTACACTTGGCAGTATATAGTGCGTTTTATATGATCAATCCACCATATTTTCAATATTTCACCTGGAAGTTGGTCGTGAAACTAGGTGTACATTGACTTAAAGCATCTTCTAAATAGTTTTTTTTTTATACAATGAAGTATGCATAGAATTTTTTTTATGTTTTTATTTTAAAAAGCCATAATATTATGAAATCAAACTAATCGGACTTATGATCGACGGTAATCTCTAACAAATTCTGCAGAAAATCTTATTTTCGTAGTGTTCGGTTGCCATTTATTTTTTATACAGCACGATTAAATCCATTTTTTTGTCCAAATTAAGCGAAATTTGGAATTTGGGTATAACTTTGAAATAAAAACAATAATTCTTAGTAAAAAATATTCTAAAATGAAAGATAGAGGTACTTTACTCTTACCGGAATTTCAAATTTTTGATCCTACCTCGTATACCATAATACTTTTACCGGATTTAATGGGTGTTATTTTGGTTTCAATGCAGAACCTATCTAAAATAAAATTAATATTCTAAACTTAAAGATAAAAAAACTTTCCCATATGCTGCGCACTTTCTGCCGGTCACTGTATACAAAATATGGAGAATTTTGAAAAACAATTTAAAACGTTCTACCGAGGTGAAAATACCTTGGGAGATGAATTGGTCAAAGATTTTAAAAAAATAATTTAGAGCCAGCATTTTTTTCTAAAATATTCTGGGTTTGTGCTCCCTCCTTGTGCATGCATTAATAACGTGAAAGACGTACATTTTACGTATACGGTGGGTCGGGAGGTCGCCGGGTCGGTCACCAGAATTATGTCCAGAACTTCAAGGCACTTTTTATTTCTAGTCCCTTAGGTTGCGGGCTCATTTTTCCTTTTAAATGGTGTTAAATTAATCAAAAAAATATTCCATAATTTACCTTTATTTTGATACTTTGGATTTACATTATTTTTTGGAAAAAAAGCTTAGTAATTTTATCTCGAAATGACCTATTAAGGGTTCCTGGTCAAAAACCATTTGGTTCGGCGTGTAAGCGTAATGTTCATCGGGGGAAACGATAAATAATATCCCTGCAAATGGCTGCAGTTTCCGCTTACACCTATCTATTAATATCAATAAAAATGAACGTCGACCGTGCGTGCGCCAAGGTAATTTATTCGTGTTAGACGGCTTTATAAACAATGTTCCAGTAAGAGAATGAGTAAAATTGTTATATATGAGAGACGGTAGGAATGCGTGTCGTAATTGAACAAAAATTTGTATTGTTTCGTTTTCTGTTCTTATACAGTTAAAACCATGTATTTTTTTTATTACAGAAATCGGTTTATTTTTCTTTATAAATGCATATTATGCTTATAAAATATTAGTTTTTTACGTACGGTTGTTTTTAATGGTCTATCATTTAATCTATACCTTACAGGTATTATCAATTCCATGAAAATAATAGTTTTGAGTGAAGGTTTTGAAACTTTTAAGACTAAAAAAGACATTTTATATTTATAATTATGGCTGTGGAGTAGTTTTCACTACCATTTTTGTATCATTTTAAAACCAGACCTGGTCAGTAGAGTAATAAACTTTCTATAATTTTTTTAAGCGCTTTCGTTTTAAGTTTCACAAAGCCGAATTCATCGGAAGCGTCATATACAGTATCACCAGTAAAGTCCGCATCATATATCATTTTATTAACAGCTTCATTCGAAATTTGACTTTGGAATCAAGTTCTGCTTCGATCAAGATGAAAATTAAGCAAAAAAATAGTAGTCACGTAATTCGTACAGTCAAATTTTAATTTTTTCCCAAAAGTAATTCAAAAGTGGGGTTATTTCTGAAAATATCGAAAAAAGTTATTAGAAAAAGTTTTTTTAAATACAGTTTCTAGCTTGATTGCAAAAATTTCAGCTGCATAAGATAATTTTGATTTTTTACCTATATTTTGTAAATTGCACCACTTTTGCAAAATAAGACTCAACGCAACCTACATAAAACTTCTTAGTTTTGACAATGCTTTATTTCAGATACATTTTCTTTAAAGTAGCGCCATATTAAATGTGTGTTTTTCTACCGACACAAACTACGTTTCAAAAATACTTATTTTATGAAGTTACCTTACACAGGGTCGAAAACAAATAAACTTTGCATCACATGCGACCCAATTTTAATAGCCCAATTTTGGCTTTGTAGAAAAACACACATTTAATATGGCGCTACTTTAAAGAAAATGTATGTATCTGAAATAAAGCATTGTCGAAGCGAAGCGAACTTACTCGCAGAACTCTTTGCTTTACACTCCACGGTGGACTTTCAGGGAAAAACACCCCCGAACATTCCAGCAGTTCGATCGGAAATGACTGATATCGTATTCCGTCAGCGTCCTGTCAAACGAATTCTGAAGGGGCTCGATGCCAAAAAAGCTTCTGGTCCAGATGAAATTCCTATTATAGTGCTCACGAAATGCGCCGATGAACTCACACCAGTATTTTGTAGACTTTTTAACTTATCCTACAAAAAAGGAATATTTCCATCTTGCTGGAAAAAGGCGCGAGTCCAGCCTATACCAAAGAAAGGCAAGAAAACCCTGCCAAACAACTATCGACCAGTCGCATTGCTTTCAGTTATATCAAAGGTGATGGAGAAAGCTATTAACCAACAACTTCTAAAATACCTGGAAGGCCTTAAAATTATCAGCGACCATCAGTATGGATTTCGTAAGTCCAGATCAACAGGAGACCTGCTAGCCTATGTCACTCATCTTTGGAGCAACGCAATCGAACATCATGGGGAGTCCCAGGCTATTGCACTGGACATCTCTAAAGCCTTTGACCGTGTCTGGCACGAGGGGCTCCTAAGCAAACTGCGTTCTTATGGTATGCCCGGCCGATTTTGTTCATGGTTGTCTAGCTTCCTCAAGGACCGCTCTCTGCAAGTGGCGATTGACGGGTTTCTCTCAGACACCTTCACCATCAATGCTGGTGTTCCTCAAGGGTCCATATTATCCCCCACTCTCTTCTTACTGTACATTAACGACCTTCTAGCGAAAACAGAAAATCCATTATATTGCTTTGCTGACGACAGCACACTTATCTCATCTTTTACTTTGAAATCTCAAACATCGGCTGCTGACGCACATCTTCGCAGACAACATGAGGTATCACGCCTCAATAAAGACCTGGAAGAAATTTTGTCTTGGGGTGACAGTAACCAAGTCGAATTTAACGCTCAAAAAACCCAGGCTGCAGTTTTCTCTAAGAAGGTCAACATTGCAGAACCCGATATCGTTATGGCAGGACACGCAATTCCACTGACTTCGTCTATTAATTTGCTGGGTGTCAACCTGGGAGGAAATATGTCTTGGCATAATCACGTTGTGGCAATCGCCAGAGCAGCTTCTCAGAAGCTCGGTATACTTTTCCGTACCAAAAAGTTGTATACACCTCAACAACTTTTGACACTCTATAAAGCCCAGATTCGACCATCACTGGAATACTGCTCTCATATCTGGAGTTCGGCACCGAAGCATACCCTTCGGTTGTTGGATTCCATCCAAAGGAGAGCCGTTCGTCTAATCGGCGACCACGAGCTGACTAAGAACCTCGACAGCTTAAAACATCGAAGACAGGTTGGTGATTTGACTCTCTTCTACAGATATTTTCATGGCAAGTGCTCGACAGATATTGCCCGCTCGATGCCACCTAGAGTAATGCATAGCA
This sequence comes from Polydrusus pterygomalis, assembly GCA_963969555.1. Lineage (NCBI taxonomy): Eukaryota > Metazoa > Arthropoda > Insecta > Coleoptera > Curculionidae > Polydrusus > Polydrusus pterygomalis. Next base: position 65,738,455 of record OZ018381.1, on the reverse strand, counting down.
GAAACACACGACGAACCACTGCCGCCCATCCCTATGTGGTTCAAATTAGTACACCCCGAACATCATTGTTTCAGAACTCTTTCATTTGGAGGACGTCATCTTTGTGGAACGGCCTTTCTGAGACAGTGTTTCCAACCGAATATAACCTCCAACGATTCAAGAAAAACGTGAATCGCTTTCTTCGCACACGCACCGCTCCCAGAGCGCCTTAAAGGATTTTTCCTATAGTGCCTGTGCTCGATCATAAAAAAAAAAAAAAAATTGTCAAAACTAAGAACTTTTATGTAGGCTGCGTTGAGTCTTATTTTGCAAAAGTGGTGTAATTTACAAAAAATAGGTATAAAATCAAAATTAGCTTATGCAGCTGAAATTTTGCATGTGGGCTAGAAACTGCATTTAAAAAACTTTTCCTTATAACTTTTTTCGGTATTTTCTGAAATAACCCCACTTTTGAATTATTTTTTGGAAAAAATTAAAACTTGACAGATAATGCGAATCACGTGACTACTATTTTTTTGCTTAATTTTCATCTCGATCGAAGCAGAACTTGATGCCAAAGTCAAATTTCGATTAAAGCTGTTAATAAAAAAAAATCCCATATGATGCGAACTTAACTGATGGTGACACTGTATAGTGTTAATTTTGGGATCTTGTCGCACGTACTATATAAACTAAATATAACGTTTCACTTAGTGACCCGTGAACATTTTGGGTCGCGCTTGAAAATGTACAACGCCAAAATCTGTTAAACCAATTTTGGTGGCGGTTATCAGCGGAACAGCGTGTTTTATGCTTTGTGCCCAAACGGCGGATAAATACACATGCAGCTACATGATTTATACATCTGTTTTAGTGGTACGACAACGTTCGGGGGTTAATAAATAAAATATATATGCATTCACAATACATCTGCATTAGCTAAAATTGTTTTAATGACCGCTCTAGTTATAAATATTTATTTATTTTTAATATTGCCCTGCATTTATTTTAATATAAAATAATATTTAAAAGTCGAAAATTTAGATTATGTCGGTTATTTATAATTATTGCTTATTCGAACTGGAATATATTTTAATTCAAGATAATTAAGCCGTCTATTTATGGCATAATAAATAATTTTTCAAATATTAAATAATTTAAATAGTTCGGAATTATATAGGAATTGTTAGGATTAAAAAATCACAAAGGAATTATAAAAAATAGGTACCTATATTACTATTTGCATAACATAATCCAGGAAAAAAATTAATACGCATTTACTTGTTTGAAAAAAAAAATACCGAATTTTTATTTCTATATTCTTTTGAAGTCCGTACAATGCTTTTATTTCTACGCTACGTATAGTTCTCTGATCTTTTCAGCCTTTCGCTGAATTGAATTATTCAACAAACCGTCTCGATTAAACCGTATAATAGTAAACTCATAAATATCTTAGAAGCAATTAGTAGTTTCCAGGGTCGTGCCGCCCATACGAAAAAATATTTTCCTTAAGAAATAAGCATTAAGAACCTAAAAATTACACCTTTTCTTTTACTATAGAATATCTAAAGATATTCATAATCATGAGTACCTAATTTTATTCATTATTCTACGGCATGAAGTAATAAGTGCATAGCTAAACAGATTTGAGGTTAATCGAAAATTTTAGTACACAACATATTAACAAACATTACGAATTGAAGCCAGGCGCGTATCTGGGGGGGTAATGATTCTGGTGGGGGTGGGGGTTTATGAATTTTTTTTTTAATGATACAGTTTTTTTTACAAGAAAATCAATCAAAATTTATTGCTCTCGATTTCCACCTGTCCGATTAAAAAAAATATTAAGTTAAAAAAATAAATGGCTCATGGAGGGGGTAACTACGTCCATTAACCTCCCCCTCAAATACGCGCCTGATTGAAGCAATCGTAGCGAAATATAAATGCCTACTAGCTGTACTAGAAATTAAAAGCTTACTTGTCACAAGTTTAAGAGGTATATTTTTTTCCACGAGAATAAAGAAGGTCAATGTTTACGAAGTGTACATATTACAAAATGATAAACTAAAATATTATTATAATATATTTATTTAAAATAAAGGAGTCTTTTTCTTGCGTCTCTTTTCGTACGCTACTGATGTTTCCATTTTCTGTCAAAGCTGTGCCTGTTCCTTTTTAAGTTTATAATTTCAGCATTTTAAATCACATATTTCACAGTGTCCTGCAAGTTATAAGGCATTTTATAACAGACTAATTGGCTATTACGTAGTCTAGTTTCTTGCAATAATTTAAAAGCAAAAATATACAGTCACTTTTAATGAAAGTTTATATATTTTAGGAAGTTTTACACAATTGTTTCTATAGTTTTGATCCACTTCCAGTTAGTTCTGGGTTTCTTTAGGTATAGTAAAAAGTTGATCCTTGATGGAAAACGAAGGAAATATCAATATTAAGGAAAGGTACTTGAAATATGCCTTGAATCTTTATTCCTTTCAAGCAATTTTGATAAAAAAAAAGCACAGAGAGACTGCACCACTACTGGGTATTTTATTACTGTTAACTCGTCTCTAGGCATACAGTTTTATCTTTTTCTTTACTTTGACCAACATAGGTACATGCTTTTATTTTAAAACCTCCTACATTCTTGTATATAACAATGACCAACCTTTCAAAAAGAAACCTTTTCATGTTACCTGCTCCATCTACACTCGCCTTATTTTTACTTTGCCTTTGAGGTGCTTAAAGTTATTTCAAGTTTTATCTGCTCCAGAGGAAAGTTTAAAGTGCTAAACAATTTAAGTTTTGATGAACAACTTAAGAAGTTGATGTTTCAGTGATAAAAGGCAGAGCTTTGGATACTAGTATTTTCAACTTTAGTTTCTATAATATTTAGCGATACTTTTAACTTGTTATAAAGTTGGATGGTGCCGACTTTCGAATTAGGTTTTCGTTTTAAAATAGAATATGACTGCCTACTGTTATAATGTGGCAGCATTAAAAAAATTTAAGAAATAATATTTATTAATGTTATTCTAAACAAAACCAATGCCCACTGAAATATACATAGACCAGGGCTAAAGCATTTGAAAATGGTAAAAAGTGAAAAAAAAATAATAGTAGGATGAAACCCATTGGGAAAGGAAGAGAATATAACAAAAATGAATGGAAAAATAAATTACGGGCGATCCGAGGTTGGAAAGTGGAAGGGGGCAGTTTTTAAGGGTAGAAAACGATTTATCTCGATTTCCGGCAAAACTACAAGTCCTATGGAAATACGTTAAATGGCAAGTTGTAGGTAATAAAAAGATCTACAACTTTTGTATTTGCACTTTTTCACATAACCTCAAAATTTATTTGAAAAGTTCAAATAACCAAGTTTTTGGTTTTTAATGTTTACCTTTTACAAGGAATTTTTTTTTTCACGAAATTTGGTGAAAACTTACCTTTGTATGTCCCAAATACACTGTAGTTTTTTTGATTTAAAATATTTATTTTTTCACCTTATTTTGACTTAATATCGAAAAAGCACCCTAATTTTCAATCGAAAATTCTCACGTCAAAATATCTGCTTTTTTAAAAAAGTCGGTGGGCTTTTTGTTCGTTAAAATCTCTACTTTCTGATGGTGTTAAAAAATATACATTACTATAGTAAATGTGATGAAATCCCCTTTAAATCCTACCTTTAACTATATTTAGAACAACTATTTTCGCATATTTTTTGCGATCTTTATGTTTTATGGATTTGTAATTTTTTTGTTCATCAATGTAACCTGGAATTTTACGTTTTTCGAGAAATTAAAGTAAACATTTTAATAAATAGCTCAAAATTATACATAATAATAAAAAAAAAAAATCGGATTCGAGTTTTTTTTGTTTCTTTGCATTTTTTGAGAATATTTACCACAGTAAATGTATATATTTTTTAAACCGTCAGGAAGTAGATATTTCAACGAACAAAAAGCCCACCGAATTTTTTAAAAAAGCAGATATTTTGACGTGAGAATTTTCGATTGAAATTTAGGGTGCTTTTTCGATGTTAAGTCAAAATAAGGTGAAGAAATAAATATTTTAAATCAAAAAAAATCACAGTGTATTTGGGACATAAAGGGTAAGTTTTCATTAAATTTCGTGAAAATAAAAATTTTCTTGTAAAAGATAAAAATAAAAAAACCAAAAACTTGGTGATTTGAATTTTTTACATAATTTTTGAGGTTATGTGAAAAAAGTGTAAATACAAAAGTTGTAGATCTTTTTATTGCCTACAACTTTGCCATTTAACGTTTTTCCATAGGAGTTGTAGTTTTGCCGAAAATCGAGATAAATCGTTTTCTACCCTTAAAAACTCACCCCCTTCGACTTCCCGACCTCGGATCGCTCGTAATTTATTTTTCCTTTAATTTTTGTTATATTCTCTTCCTTTTCCAATGGGTTTCATCCTACTATTATTTTTTTTTTGGTTCGAAAATTATCGTCCCTGGTCTAACAACCCATCACACTGTACGACTTAAATAAAAGTCACGTGGTAAAAGTAAAAAATCGCTTTTTCTAAGAGAAAGGACAGCAAATACCAATGTCCTGAAAACATTTAAGGTCTGGGAAATCTCGAACAAAGCCCGTCGTGCTCTAGTTGGCTTGAACTCTGTCACAGGATTTTACAATCAGATATTGTGCTTAACTTACTGGAAAGGTCAGTTATTGGATCGGGCTTTAATGGCGCAGATACTTTTAGGGATTTTCGTATAAAATTTTGAGTAATATTTATGTAATAATTAACCGAGGTCCGTCACACACTCTTTCGCAGAAATCCTTCAATGTGGGGAGTTGTAATTTGGCAGAAACAACGTTATATTAACACATTCTATTGTCTTCATGTTTATTCCTATAAGTATGTATGATGTTATTTTTTTAAAAGGAATTCTCAGTTTCCAACCACTTACGAGTACAAGTCAGCCTTGTCACTTTCTGAGAAATGTAACGGGCATTTGTCCAATGGAAAGCAAGGCGAGTCGTGATCACGCTATTTACGTAAGCATGGACTTTTGACTTTAAATAGGCAACAGTCATATTTTTAAAAGTAATCACCAAAATAGTAATATGGGTGTCATATTCGTAAAAGTAGTCGCCATAATAGTAATATGTGTGTCATATTCGTAAAAGTAGTTACCAAAATAATAAGTAAGTATATTTGAAAAGTAATAAAAACAAATGAATGCTACTGATAATAAATATCAAATTATAATAAAATAGACCGGTAACTACTTTACAATTCAAATTTTCGATCATTCTATGAAACTGGAAGTAAAAATTAGTTCTTTATGTTCCAAAAATTTATTTTCACTCCAAATAAAAGTAAAATCTGTTATTAACGGCGACATTCAGTTCGGTCAATAAACATTAGTACTAAATAAACAGATAAATAATAGTTCATTTATGGAGCATCGGTTTTAATCGATAGTCAGCAATAATTATAGTCTGTTGATTGTCTAAACATTCTGAGTTATTGCAGACAACAAAGATTATTATTATTGATGTGTTGCGTGATCGCCTTTATATTAACAAAGCAAGTAATATCGACCTTGTCGTATTTTACAAGTTAGTAACTCTCTCGAGGAATTACCGTTTATTTAAGACTACATTTACTTAACAAATTTATTACCTGTGAAAAAAGTTTGCTAAATCGTTAAACTAAAGTAGCAACTACTAAACGCGAAAATATATTTCAAGATTTTTGATTTTTTTTCAGCTGGATTTAATCAAATGATGATATTTTAATGCTTCGATTGGTTCAGGTTAATTCACCCGGTGGATAGACCGTAACTGATGTTTTAAATATTTAATGTTTTTAATGTGAAGGCTGCTTCCTGAATATTAATTAACCAATATAGTAGTACTAAACAAATATTGACGTTTCTGTTACTCGGATATTGTTTTAAAGATAAATGTTGACACAGCCAGCCCTGCGACAATATTTTGATTATAAATTTTATCGTCTATAAAGTTCATTTAATTTTTGATCTATTGAAGTTTTGCGGGAGCATTAGGTATAGTATAATAAAACATTTCCAGCTACTACATGTTAAAGATTCCAATAAACTATACTGTATTATAGAAAAAAGAAAAGCACAAAGTCTTTCTCCACAATTTTTTATTCAAAAAAACTAGGCGAACCTAGAATAATTCATAATAGAATTGAATCGACATGTTTCGAGTGTAGAAACACTCATTATCAGGAAAACAAAGTAAATGGTACAAAGCTGATGTTATTAGCAGCAGAGAAAATAAAAAAATGGGACTATATTATTATAAGCTTTAATGGAGCTTTTAATGGTAAACACGGGGAGTGAAAAAATTTTTTATAGTCAAAAGACAGAAAAGATTTCAGCATACTGAAAAGTCAGTGCAAAGCCACTGTGGTTGGGAAATAAAGAGAAAAAAGAAAAATTAGGGATTTTTTTTTTAAAAAACTTTGTAAAAATCATCTTCAATCATCTGCTAGTAACATCAGCTTTGTACCATTTACTTTGTTTTCCTGATGATGAGTGTTTCTACACTCGAAACATGTCGATTCAATTCTATTATGAATCATTCTAGGTTCGCCTAGGTTTTTGAATAAAAAATTGTGGAGAAAGGCTTTTCTTTTTTCTATATCATTCAACTCCACTTTGAGTATGGACCACTTCTTCAAAATTATACTGTATTAATTTATATTTTTTAAAAATCGGTTCTGATTTGAAACTCTAACCAAAATTTTTCCTGTAGTTAATTTGTCAATAATAATTACTGTAAAAAAGAATATATAATTATTTAATTAGAAAAAGGTTTGATGCAATTAAAGAGGCATTAATTACAAAATAAAGATTTTTACAGCACTAAACTTTAACAGGCATTAAACAAACTTTATTAACTGAACTACAGAATCAGCTAATAAAACTTTCGCTGAAATCTTTTCTTTGTTGTTGGGGTTTGTTCGTTTAAGTTTAGTTAAGAAGAAAAGATGTTTAATTGAATTATTTTTTGGGCTAAATAAATATTATTATAAACAAGTCTATTCACTAGTAAGTTTATATAATATCATTAAACTGGTCTGTTAACTATTCAATAAAACAATATTAATTTGAACTTTACACTAGTAAAAATTTAAATATCTCTGACGGAAAAATCTGACAGACGAAAATAAAATGCATAAATTTCCTCTGGCTTACATCTTGATGCAGCTTTATATATTTACTTACTTACATTCGGAGGTTGTAAAAGTAAACGTCAAAGTAAATATGGTGGAATCAAAAGAATGTAGCTGATTTGAATGGTTAACCTTAAAGTTCTCGTAGCAGAGTAAATATAGCATGTTTTACTGGGATGTTATCGCTACTATGTTTTAAAATGTATTATAATTTTTAATATACTATGAGTTATAATAATAATAATAATAATAATAATAATAATAATAATAATAATATTTATAATTTTTAGGACACTTTGAAGACGTTACACAAGCGGCGATCACAACGTAGAGGTAAGTTAAAATAGTAAACAACAAAAGGAGTAGCTAAGAAATTTTATTGTCCAACGTTTGAGAAAGAATTTTTCTAATGTATTTTAAATTGTGTTACGCCACAATAAACCTTACTACCCCACTAAACTTAAACAAATGTTGGAGTAACTTTTGTAACCGAAATAAACAATCAGGCCCCGAAAAGTTTTCCTGTTGTTCCACAAAATGTTGCTGCAACCTTTTCCTTCCTGCTTGGTAAACTTCTGCTCAAATTGTATAGAGTGAGCTCAAGGCTTTCCGTCTTTGGTTTGCGGCTGATTAAACTTCAAAAGCAAAAGAGAAATACTTTTAAATAGAATAAAATTATTCCGATACAATAGATATTTTCAAATATCTTATTTGGTACCTACCCAAAAAAAAAACTTTTCAATTTGAAAAAAAAATCAAATTTATTTAATAATGCCGAGTATGATTACTTCGATAATGAGAAATTTGAGCATTTCGGAAATTTATAGTCACGAGCATTTTCGCGTTTCTCTATTTATTATGCAACTCGCTGGGTCAGGAAATACGAAAAAACACGTTAAGTTGCATACATACAATTAGCTTGTAAGACGTGGAGGTCTCCGTTAAATCCAGAAAGTATTTATAGGTATACAGGGTCGACAATTATTATTATTGTAGATGGGATGAACAGTCATATAATGTTTATTTAAATACAATAATATTATTATCAGGAAAATATTGTTTATTCAAATTTGAAATGCTCTGTACCCAGAAATGTCAAGTTGGCATATAATAATATCTGTGTCTGTTGCTTGAAAATATTTTTTTCAAATTCGCAATTGAATCTACAGAATAAATATTTGCCTACGTTATTTAAAATGATCCTGTTAAAATTTGTTTTAAATGCTTGTTTAAAATTAATTAAAATCTAATTTAACTGGATACGAATTGTAAATTTTAGAATCACCAGCACTACTAAAACAAAAATTCCCATGTTTTAAAACCAACAATTCAAAAACGTTTGATTATTATCCTTGAATATTTTCAAACAATTACGGAAAATTAAAAGCTAACATTTAAAACCTCTTTGTTCAAATTTGTTTCCAAAGAGTGAAATTACAAAAGAGGCAGGAACAATAGAAAATAATTAACTATTTCCTATTAAATATTTGTAGCAAAGAGAAATTACTAGCAATAAAGCGACCTTAATGGGAATATACATTTTAGTGTGTTAAATGGAATTTTTTGATATTTTCAGACAAAACTGTACTTTAATAATAGAATCATATTACTTGAATCAAATATTACATTACTTGTTTAGTCAATATTATTTTTTCATATGCAGGGTGCAGCTGGCGGTCAAGACCTGTATCTGTGTAATTTTCTAAGAGTGTACATATATTTTCGTTTTATAATTTAAATTATAAAAGTAAATTTTATTCTACCAAAATCCTGTTCACAATAATTTTCTGAAAGCGAGTTCATATATCTCACTAATGAACGAAATTAAATGCTAACGTTTTAAAGTCCTTCAAAAGATTAAAATAACAAAAGAGGCCGAAACAATGGGTAATAATTATCTGCCTTTCACCGTTTACGTGTAGCTTACCTAATTTACCATAAATAAAACACCTTTAATTAAAAATAGGTTTTCATTTGTTTAAATAATTATTACCATATATTCTATGAAATATAGGACACCCTTAATATAATAAAGTGTCGGATTACGTCTAAAAATAGAAGGCTTTCAGCAGTTAATTACTTAGTTAAGTACACGTATTTAATTAATTTACATGGTGTAATCAAAATGACATCTATTTTCCTGTCCGAATAAAGGAAACATTTTTCTTTTAGCTGCAGCAATTATGTATTGCTTAATTTCGGTAAATTTATTAATGGTTGTTTACATATTATCAAGGTGTGAAAAATACATATGACGCACGCAAGGAGGGACATATTTATAATTTAGAATATTTACCTTTGACTACTTCTTAAAGCACAACTTATAACAAAGAAATAATCAATAGTACGATTTACTGCATTTTCAATATATTTTTCGCTACCGACATATTTACCGAAAGTCTGTTTGACTAAACCAATAGATACAACACAATTCAAATGTATTTTTAATGTTCAAAATCATGGTCATGGATGACGGATGACGTCTGGATAATAATTTGTCCTGGCTTTAATTGGTTTCTCTCGTTGCTAATTTTATAAATATAGTTCTGAATTAACGATACAAAATCTAATTTTGGTTCGCAACTATAAAATAACTGACTACGCTATGATAGGCCGCCCGCCCATGGATTTTGAATATTTTACCACGTTAAAAAATGTACCATAAAAACAATAATTCCTTCTTCTGGTAAACCATATCGCATGAGTTTATGCCGCGCATTGTGTATATTTTAGAACACAATGTATTGCAGTTGACGTTTAGAAACAAAAATGAATAGCGTGCTAACCCTTGAAAAGTATATTGTAGAAAAATGGGTATGCTGGGCGAAACGAATCACGCAATATTCTTGGCTGTATTATAATAATTGGGTAACACGTCTGTACTCGCCAATCTGAAATTGCTGTAATTGCTTAATTAAAAGTTGAAAAATAAAATATTTGCAAATTTAACCTTTTGTAGTTCTCAATAAAATATAAATGTAACTTAGGCGCGCACACAGAAATTTATCTTTATGGGTCAAGCCATGCTTTTCAAGGAAGATAAATTGAGCGCCGAAGGTGAAACATTCTTCAAAAACGACCAATATTGTTTGTTATCATCAATTTAACGATAACTTTTAAAGTTTTGAGACTTCGTTTCATTCCAAGCGTTACATGATGAACACCTGCGTCGAAGAAGAAATTTCTTCTTGTCCGAAATGAAAATTATTATTTTCTCTTAACAGACCGTGGAAAACTTTGGCCATTTAGACAAAAATTTTAACGCCGTTGAAGCTGCATTATTTTGACAGAACAATTAAATCCTGATTAGAGCTTATTCTGACGGAATGAACGAAAAATTAAGTTAATTAAAACTTCCAAATATAATTAAGTTTATTAGACAAGTTGTTTCGTTATTCGGAAAAGTTTTCCTTAATAAAATAGCAGAGGGATTTTTGGTAAAACTCGATTTTTTTTTAAAGTTTTGGTGAATATTGGACTAGCAAAATTATTTAGGTCACAAATATTGCCTGTTATGGTCAACGATGAACATTTTATAGGACCGTAACATCCTCTAGGCCAGGGATGCACAGACTTATAGGGAACAGGGGCCACTCGGGAAAAATATAAGCCAAGGACGGGCCACTACAAACAATACTTATTAACACAAAAAAAATTTTTAAATAGTATGAAATACAATGATAAAAATAAAAGAACCTTCAAAAATCTTTGTTATAATTATGTAATCATAAGGTAATCTAATCATTACAATGTAATATTTCATGTTTTATTATTTTGATGCATGACATTGCATTGAACTGAGTTTTTTTTTATTTGGCTCTACATTACTTGTCGCCGCACGTGAAAATTTTCCAAATTTTCATTTGCCAGACGGTTTAGGTTTTTCGTTTTATTAAGTTTCATCATACACTGAAAACGTTTGTTCACAAATATACGTTGATCCAAATAAGCTTGCTCATTTCAATGCATTTATTCGCAACTCTTTATAAGCGTTTTTATCAACGCAATGGTAGAATTTTAGTAAATTACATTCATTAAATTTGTTTCGTAAATTATCATCATTTTGAGAGTCTATTAATTCCAGCTGCATTAATTCCGGCGCATTTTTGGGTGAAATGTTAAAAGGATTGCTGAAAATGTCCAATAGAGGTTTAACTTTTTTAAAGTCTACAAAAAAATATCGCTTTTAAAATTCGTTGGCGGGCCCCATACATACCAACAGAGGGCCGCATGCGGCCCGCGGGCCGCGGTTTGTGCATCCCTGCTCTAGGCTATTCTAATTAGAAATGTAAAGTACAACCTTTGGAATTATTTTTGCACAGAAGAAGATCCCAACGATCTTAGTCATGTATTAGATTTTTAAATAGAGGCTCTTATTGAGAAAAAATAATCTCCTGGTCTTTTCATACTAGCGGGGTTCAATTCAAATTAGAGGGGTAATTGTTAAGATATTTTTAGGTTAGTCGGCGCAGAAAAGTCCTTTCTATCCTATTATATTTTATACATACAGTATTGGCAAGCCTGGACTTAACGTAAGGAAATTAATACAAAATGAACCTGGTGCGAGTTAAAAAATAGATCCATTAAGATTCAACGTTGCTAACTTCTCTTCGAACGCTATTTACATTCCACTTTTACTGCATTCCCCCTCCATAGCAACAAATAAGCAATTACTTTTGTATGTAATATCACGTTAGCGAAGCGCCCACCGCGATGTTTAATGTTTTCTATCTGGGCTGAATTTTTTGGGTAAGCGTACGGTGAAGTATTTATTTTGAAGTGAACATCACCAGAGGAACTGCTCGGTGGTAAAAATGTATTTTCTATACAGGCCAAAGTGCTCTTGATGGTGTCTATCTCTTCTGTAATTTCCGGCATTTTTTTTCTATTTATTTAAGGCATCTTGTGTTAAACATAAAAATTATATATTAAGTCTAATGAATAAAAATTAAGCAACTCCTTTTGTATGTAATATCACGTTAGCAAAGCGCCCACCGCGATGTTTAATGTTTTCTATCTGGGCTGAATTTTTTGGGTAAGCGTACGGTGAAGTATTTATTTTGAAGTGAACATAACCAGAGGAACTGCTCAGTGGTAAAAATGTATTTTCTATACAGGCCAAAGTGCTCTTGATGGTGTCTATCTCTTCTGTAATGTCCGGCATTTTTTTTCTATTTATTTAAGGCATCTTGTGTTAAACATAATATTGAGTCTAATGAATAAAAATTAAGCAACTCCTTTTGTATGTAATATCACGTTAGCGAAGCGCCCACCGCAATGTTTAATGTTTTCTATCTGGGCTGAATTTTTTGGGTAAGCGTACGGTGAAGTATTTATTTTGAAGTGAACATAACCAGAGGAACTGCTCAGTGGTAAAAATGTATTTTCTATACAGGCCAAAGTGCTCTTGATGGTGTCTATCTCTTCTGTAATGTCCGGCATTTCTTTTCTATTTATTTAAGGCATCTTGTGTTAAACATAAAAATTATATATTGAGTCTAATGAATAAAAATTAAGCAATTACTTTTGTATGTAATATCACGTTAGCGAAGCGCCCACCGCGATGTTTAATGTTTTCTATCTGGGCTGAATTTTTTGGGTAAGCGTACGGTGAAGTATTTATTTTGAAGTGAACATAACCAGAGGAACTGCTCTGTGGTAAAAATGTATTTTCTATACAGGCCAAAGTGCTCTTGATGGTGTCTATCTCTTCTGTAATGTCCGGCATTTCTTTTCTATTTATTTAAGGCATCTTGTGTTAAACATAAAAATTATATATTGAGTCTAATGAATAAAAATTAAGCAATTACTTTTGTATGTAATATCACGTTAGCGAAGCGCCCACCGCGATGTTTAATGTTTTCTATCTGGGCTGAATTTTTTGGGTAAGCGTACGGTGAAGTATTTATTTTGAAGTGAACATAACCAGAGGAACTGCTCAGTGGTAAAAATGTATTTTCTATACAGGCCAAAGTGCTCTTGATGGTGTCTATCTCTTCTGTAATGTCCGGCATTTCTTTTCTATTTATTTAAGGCATCTTGTGTTAAACATAAAAATTATATATTGAGTCTAATGAATAAAAATTAGGCAATTACTTTTGTATGTAATATCACGTTAGCGAAGCGCCCACCGCGATGTTTAATGTTTTCTATCTGGGCTGAATTTTTTGGGTAAGCGTACGGTGAAGTATTTATTTTGAAGTGAACATAACCAGAGGAACTGCTCAGTGGTAAAAATGTATTTTCTATACAGGCCAAAGTGCTCTTGATGGTGTCTATCTATTCTGTAATGTCCGGCATTTCTTTTCTATTTATTTAAGGCATCTTGTGTTAAACATAAAAATTATATATTGAGTCTAATGAATAAAAATTAAGCAATTACTTAAAGCAATTACTTTTTAGTAGAAGCAATTGCTTGATTAGCAAATGCTATAAGTAAAAGCAATTGCTAGATCTGGATATGAATAAAATTTTTAAGCAATTGCTATTTTTCTTACACCTCTGTAGCAAATTCTTATTCAACACAAGTTTAGACGTGGCTTATCCACAAGTTCAGATTATAGATTTCATGTTCAGTTTCGTGCCTAATTTGCAAAAGAGTTGAGGTAAATACAACAACGTTGGTCTATTTATTTAGTACAATAGTAATTTGTTACTTTTTGTGGAAAATAAGAAACTTATATTTGTGATATGGCAGATTTCAGTGAAAATGAATAAAGTGATAGTAGTGATGAAGTGAAGAAATTAAAGACAAGCAATTGATATTCATTCACAAATTAAAGGAACCTAAATAAATCTCTCTGATCACAACCGTTTAGCTTCCACAACAGCTTCAGCACTTGTAGAAAATTTAATAAAAATATTGGCCTTCTCCAAAACTGCATCCATTACAGAAGTCTTATAGACAGTAGTTTGGTGAACACCGAGTTCTTTACTTGCAGAATTTTGAAAGCCCGGATCCGACAATTTCCGCAGAAAGACTTTAATCATATTTAAAGGCGACAGTGCACCCCCTCGCCTTTTACCAGTATCAGTCAAAAAATAATTTGCCAATTACTCAACATTTTCGCAGTCAAATCGATATAACTTTCTGAAATCATCATATCTGCAATTTTTACGTACACTGTAGATTTTTCTTTTACGGACATTCATATATTCAGCCATAATTGAATACACAAATTAAGAGCAACGCACGTGTATGCCGCGGAGAACTAGAGTTGACTGCTTGAAGCAAATGATGCAGGGGTCGACCTACCTTAAAAAGTTGAAGGCGATTGCTACACTAGAAAAAGCAATTTCTTAATTTATTTATCACATTTTAAGCAAACGATAGCAAATTGCTTCTATTTTTTAAGAAAAAGCATTGTCTAGAAGCAATTCCTGCACTTTTAAGCAATTGCTAGACGCAAAAGCAATAATTACTTTAGTTTTTATTCATTGGCTTTCAAGAAATTACTTCGAATTTAAAAGAAAAAGCAATTGCTACATTTTTATTCATTAGACTCAATCACTGTACACTCGACGGCTATAGAAGAAGTTATATTTAACTCTTAACATGGAGAAATTTATAGCAACAAAACAGAAAAACACTCTTATCCGAAAAGAAATGGCATATAATTTCAGTTACCCCCCACGTGATTACATTTACCCCACTCTCCGCCTTTCTGCCTTAAGCATGACGAAATTGAACGGGTCCCACCGATCAACCTCTTCGATAAGCTCCACACAACATCTGATAATAAAATCCTGTGACAAAGTTCAGGGCAACTAGGTCAGAGCAGGCTTTGTCCGAGGTTTTCCTTCCCGAAAATGTTTTCCGTACATTGTAAATGGTTATCTCTTCCGCCACAAAAAGACTTTTCTTTTTGATAGAAAACATTAAACATGTAAGCTGGTCGTATGTACTGGGTGTGCATTTTTCAATGATGAGATGCATAAGTCGTAAACATCTTGGAAATGTTGTGTTTCTTTTTGGTCCCCTCGTTGACGCGCTAGTATTTTAAATCCCCACATACTACAAGGCAGTTAAACTCTCCTTGTTTTCAACTAAGCACCGTAATATTTATAATGGGGAACTTGGAGTATATTTACTAGGTGTCATGTTTACATAATTCCAAAACGAGCTTCCTCGGCCATTAAAATTTCCGCCGTACCAAATTCGTGACAAAACATAATTACAACCCAGCCCGGCTTCAACTACATAATAACAGGCTTTTTGTCAGTAAGTAATGTTAAATGTAGCCGAACGGAAACGACAATGTTGCCACGTCATAAAGGTAAGTCCAATTTGGACTTTTTGTACTTTATATTGGTATAAGCAATGCGTACGGTTATGTACCCGCTAGGGTATTTCCGATGTTTGGGTTTGTTCGGATATTTTAGAGTATTGTAAATTTTAGTTTTATGGTGGTAATATTCATTCGTAGATAAGATACGCTTCCCCTATATTAAAAAAAACTGTATTATCATTGAGATTGTTAAGAATCCACGAACGCTAAATATTTGACCGCTCAGGAGCAGAAAAATTAATATTAGGCACGCGCGTCTCAAAACTTCTAGACTTAATTAAATTTGCAAACTTTGCAGATATGAAGAAAAAGTTTTAATAAATTTAAATTTTAGTGACGTTTCGTCAGGCCGAAGTAACTTTTGAATAACTAAATATTTTATGGTTCTTTTAATAATAGTAATTCATTAAGAAATCGACAAATTATTTTTCAAAGTAATAAAAATAGGATTTACAGAAATATTTTGGAGAAAAGTCATGGAAAATGAGATAAATACCAAAAACGATTTCCTAATCTCATTTTTTTCAAATTTAAAATATTACTATATTATTATATTCTTCCAAAAAATAGCTTCCTAAGCACTGTCTTTTATCTAACGAAAACGATATTTCATAAAATTTGTTGTATATGAAAAAATGCACTATTTTTAATATCAGTACTTACAGGAATGTAATAAAGAAGTCAAAGTAAAAAATATTTTAATATTCAACTACCTATATTGTTGTATTTTTAATGAAAATAAAGCTTTGTTCCTGTTTTATTATACCTACATTTCCAAAAAAATATTATGCATAAAAATATTTAATAAAAAATATTCAGTTTTCTATCTCTGGAAAATATTTTGTGGATAGAATATTTTTCTCAATAATAATTGTTTTTAACTTATGAAATAGTAGAATTTTTAAAATTATAAAATTTTATTTCCTGAAATATAAATTCCAACCATGATTAATTCTGTAACTTACACCATTACAAAGAACAGTCTAAGTCAAATAAAGAGAAAAATATCTTGACTTTCTCAGCAAACTTCTCTGTGAATTTGTAATAAAAGATAAACAAAACTTTTTACTTCCTTCTGGTAGTGAATTTATGCAAAGATAAATATTTCCGGAATAATGAATTTATTAACAAAATTAAATAAACAGTTTTATTCAAATTTGAATATTTAATGCTGTAAAAATTCTCTAAAATATAAGAACCACCATTGTTTCCTAATTTAATTTTAAATGTGGACAAATGCGTGCGATCGGAAACTAGGACGATTTATTATTTGCAAAAATAATACCTGAGAAGAAATAAACTATGATCGTATTTAAATTTTATTTTTAATAGTAAAAAATGTAATAAAAGCTTAAGTGAACTGATAGTGCCTATATTACCGAAATATAAATCTTAAAAAGTACACCGAAATGTATAAATTTAATAGTTAACAGTTTTACCTTTTTGCTCACCTAAAAAAGTTCAAAGCTATATCAAAAATTTAAAGCTCGTTCAAAAACTTCGTAATTGCTACACCCAGAAAACTTTCGGCTCAGGAATGTTAGTACGTAGTTAGAAACATATATGAAAAATTCTCTGGCTTTGTTATATTACGAGAAAACTTCGGGAAATAAATTTTTTCCATTGGCAAAGTTTCGGATAAAGGGAAAGAAAATGGAAAAATATTGAAGGAAAAAAGATTAGATCGAAGATAAATACTGAAAATTTTCCTTTCTTATTATCACCTTTTTAATTGTGAAATACGTCTTTGGGAAGTAATTTGATAAAAATTTATTAAAGATAAGGAAACAATAGATATTATGATTACCAAATTAATGTGATATTAATTTTGGTGAAGGGTTTTTATGCCAAAAACCATTTGCTGAGTATTTTTTTTTACCTAATCGCTTTTGAGTATTTTCCATTGTGCACTGCATTTATAGTGTTTGCACAAAAACGACTAGGGTGTTTATTGTGAGAAAATAATTTCTAAAAATGGTCATCATAAATTATTACTGAATATTTCGTAAATGTGAAAGTCCATTAGGTACAGGAAAACACAATTTAAGGACTCATCTTTCAATATACTATATCCCAATTTGGAGATATTTAATAACTGCGGAGGGCATAAAAGACGTAGATTGTACGGGCGATGGTAAAATTTCAACCAGTAAATCGTCGATTAATATTAATCCACTAACGATCCTCCATCTTTAATATCATCCGAATTTTCCCGAGCAGACTTCCTTTAATATTCTTCCTTTCTAAGTAAACTTTGTTTTCTGCTTAATTGCGAAAGATAAACAAAATTTTATCTCCCTTTTGACTTTATGACGTAAATAGATCTGCATTTCTCGATTGAGAAATGTAATAATGAATAATTCAACGAAATGAAATTGACCCCTTAAAAATTATTCATTCTGCCCGAAATGGGAAAAATGAATATTCAACTGGCGTAATCTAGGCTTTAAGCTTTATTGAAAACTGCAATTTGGAGAGTTAGAATATTTGCAGATATGTGAGAGAACTTTAAATGAGGCTGGGTTCAATAGCTTCTCAAGCAGGAAAGTGATTTTATGGACGATCAACTGAAAAAATCAACATTAGAACCATTTTTAAACTAAATGAAAAGTTATCATTAATAATAATTGATCACGTTATAATATCTACGCTGCACTCATGCACAGAGTTAATTTACGTATTAAATCGATATAAGGCAATGTTTCAGTTTGCCAAGTTTTATTCTTGCATTCCATAAACTCCTGTATTGTTCCCCATATTGTTCCTATTAATAGAATGATCAATTAAATGATAAAACAAATTAATCCAATCATAAACAAGACGCTTTAAAATAGTTTTACTGCAGGACAGTCGGCTCATATATCGCCAGTGTTAATGTTCAATTAAATCATTGAACAATGCTTCACATTAATTATGGGCTTGTGATGGAATGCTCTAGAAATGCATTGTGTCCCGAATTTGCTATTCTCCATAGTTGAGGGCTCAATGGTGCCAAATTGTTACCCTAAATCGAATGTTACAATGCCAAATTAGTAGGATTGTGTTTTTTTTTAATTTGTAGGTAACTAAAATAAAGCAACTTAGGAAATTAATAATTTAATTGCTTCGGTCAGTATTTGTGTGCAGTTTTATAAAATCATTTTTTGGTCCACAAATGCAATGGATATTTTAAAGAAAATGTGAACTTTTTTAATTGTAGAATGACGTTCATGTAAAACTTATGTTAAACGCCATTTTATGACTAAAACTCCTTGAAAAATATTGCAACTCACCTATTGATCTACCGGAATACTCCAGAAATTCGTATCATTAGGCCCTTGACAACACAACAACAGGGAACACTAAATCCTGACGATTATGCATTCCACTGCCACTCACGAATGGTAGGTATGCATTGTTTAATAATTTAACTGATTATTAACATGGACAAATTATTATTTACTGGGGGAGTTCCGAATAGAATAATTTCGTAATAATAAAAGCGGGCAAGCAGTTTTACTTGACAATAATTATACACAAGACATGTTATGCAATAGTGGCACTATTTTAATTATATGAATTAAATTCTATCACAGTTACAACACTGTTTACACTTGATATGCGTAATAGAAGGCATATTAAATGTTCAATTTAAGATTTGGCTTGAAATGGCGTTCGTATTTATTACCATTTGAATTAATTGCATTTGTAATTTAATATGTTTCAACCAATCTGTATAATACGCTTTGATAATGTTATAGTCAGTGTGGTGAGGTTGAAAATGAGGTTTTCTCATTATTTTTAAATATTTGTTGATTGGTAATAAACATATTTTTATAATTACTATATTTAAGATTAGGAAATATTCAATTTAATCGAATACTATAATTTTCCTTTCGTACGAAGTAGAATTAACTATTTTAATATCAATACAATGTTTCACTTATACTATTGGTTTAAATAACTCTGAAAAGATACAGTTGTTACATAACACGAGACCATGTAGGCAACAACATCTGACCCTTAAATGTATGGATTTTAAACTTTGTAGATTGATGGTATATTAGGGAGCAAAAGCATCTTATTTTATTAGATACCGTAAACTCAATATATAATTTGGATTGTGTCCGTGATAAATGCGATGCGACGTAAATATAAAAGTGCCAATCTATTTTACAGAGATATTCAACAAGGAAATGTATTCGGGTATAAATTTCGAAATAAAATGCGATTGCGATAAAATCACGCGCCATATATACGAAATGTATTCCGGATCCGAGTCGCTCGACGGGATTCCCTTGAAATGTCGCGTATTTTTTAGAAATTTTGCATATACGAGGGAGCCCCGTCATTTATCGTCCTTGATTTAAGAGGATTTCTTTGACAAATAAATAAGTACCACGAAATAGCAAAAAATTGGGGCGATATTCGATCGTAGCAAAACACAAAGAGTCAACAATAAAGGCTGTGCTTACAGCTTAAACGATTCGAATCAAGATTCTGTTTTAGTTTTGAAGGGAGAAAATGAAAATATGCATTAGATACTGATCGACATAAAGTCTTGAAAATTTAACACAGTTAATATTTATAAAACTCCAATTTTATTTCGAATATTTACTTTAGTTTAAACAAGCTACGCGGAAGAATTGTTTTGGAGCCCAGTGTATGGTATCAAATGAAAAGAGGTAATAATTTAAGAAATACTTTGGTTAAATTGTATTTTACGTATTTCCAGAGTGCATTATTTGTCTTTTGTGTTTCCTTTCACCACTTCCGCATAATAGATGTATCTTAGATGTAGTTTTATAATAAAGGTTTACGACATTAATGTAGAAAATGAAAAAAATCCCCTGTACCATTTTCTATTTGCATTATTTAACCATTATAAAGTTTCTTTGCCCCTGCAAAACCCTTAACTATTGGAAAAGAATAAAAAGTGAATTAAAAAAACGTGTGACGACATAAAGAAAAAAAAAAGTTTGTTTTATTTTAGCCGAACGTTTTCTTGGTTTGTATATAAAATGTTTGAAATAAAAATGGTTAATTTAGTATTCACGAATCCCGATTAGCAACAATGTTCTAGCCTAATAAAAACATTAGGAATAATTCACGAACCTAGCTGAAAACCGCCAAAGTTCTTTTATTACTGTAGAATATAAAGTTTGATAACATTTTTAGATAACTTTGTATCTTATTCCACAAGTACATCCGTCTTCCGTATACGTTTTCACTCCTTATTTCGCCTCATCGTGGATTTACTTAGCTAATAAACTTTTACGACATAAATGCAGAAAAGTAGAACAGTTTATACTTTTACGAGTTTGCTCAGTCTCACATCGGGACACATCCTGGGATATTTACGTGAAGAGTTTTTTTTTCGGAAAATTGCGTTGCCACCTTCCAGATGTAAATAGCTTTTATTTTTCCTACGCCATAATATACTTCTTAAAAATACATCTGGAGTTAGTAAAACTGCACTATGCCGTCTCGAGATGAGTTTTAGGGAAATGTAAAAATGGTGTAATGCTTTACATTTATACCATATTACATTTCCCGTAAAAATGGTGTAATGCTTTTGGAAAAAATTTTACTTTATATTCTTTTTCACTGTTTCATAGTACAAATTCCTAGTAACGACCTGCTATTATTTGCCGATATTTTATTATACGTGCATTAAAACATTAATGTCAATTTAAATTTGACAGATTTACTCCCATTGTCATTAAGATCTCTTTGTATTAGTTGGCATGTTTTCAATAAATCCTTGTATTCAAAATTATCGAATGTTGGCAATAAGAAACCGGAAATAATAAAACCCTTTTTGAATAAAAAATGTCCCGCCACAATCTACCAAGACAGTGTGTAAACACAATTATGCCGCTCCACCGCCGCTATTCTGGCTGCAATATCCCTTTAAAATTTCATAAGAGGAGATCAGCCCGAAATTGCCAATTATGCGTCCTGGTTCACAGAGGCGGCGGCGGCGGCGACTCCCTTTCAAGATATTCGGTTGCCTGATATTTTTTTGTTCTGAAGAAAATTTTATTAAATTTATTAAGACTGTATTATTTTTTGTTTTAAAAAGGAACGGGAATGCCCTTTATTGCATTAAGGAAAAAAAATAGGGGATAGTTCTATTGTAGAGTTTATGGCCGCATTTTTTCGCCCTCTGTTGGCTATTTTAATGTTTAGCAAACACCTTTCAAAACCTTTATCTATCCAGTGATGCCAAATCTGTGCTTGTTAATAATTTAATTTTATTATTGATCCTAGAATCATGAAATTTCAAGGATGTCTTTACTAAGAATGGATTTTGCGAAAATCGACCTCTAAGGGAGTAGAAACGGAGGGTTGAAATTTTCATAGGAATTTCTGTACCTGAGAAACTAAAACTGGTTGAGGTTAAAAAATTGATATGTAAGTTCCTTTAATAAAATAATAAAGGGTTTCGTCATTTACTCAAAATTCACTTTGGGGTTGAAAAAAGCTGGTGTGTAGCCTATTTTGAGTACGAAGGGTACTGTCTATAATTCTAAGCTATGTTACTGAAAATTGCTATGTTTACATATTATTATTATTATATATTACAAGTAAAAATAATCATGTGAATGTTTTGGGAAATTTTGCCTTCGGAGAATAAATGGGGTTATAAAGATTTATAATGGAAAAAAATGTTGACGTACTTTTTGACGTATGTATGTATTTCATTATTTCAATAAATTTTGTATTTTTCATTTCGCATAAAAGAACTAAACAAATATTTATTTTTATTTTTTCCCCGACTCTGTCATGTTCCTGTCATTCCTTGTTTATTGGCCGATCACATCGATTTCCTGCGTAAAAATCTCCGCCGTTATGAAATTAATTCCGACGCCTACTTGGATCGAATTTAACACAGCTTAGCCCATCAGATTTACACAAAATTATGGTACTTAATGGAAAATATATTTTGACGAGAGAAATGGGATTTAGTGGGGGTGTTAAAATTTTAGCGGCCTTGTTAGGGGAGATATTGAATGTTATTGGGGCTCTAATCTTGGGCTTTCAGGCCAGGCGCATTTAAATTTTAAATCGGTAGTCGTGAGCGGGAAATAATACAAAATAAAAATACGTATTTCGGAAAATTTATAGTGAAGCAACAATAAGTATATTTTACGGAATAGGCAAGGTATAATAGAAGATAGATTTTGGGTATTCATCATATCACTCCTTTTATAGCTTTTTGTAAGCGTTTCCCACGTTTTTCTTTCTATTTATCCACCTCAAAACTTTTATTTCCCATATTTTTAGAAAATGCACCTTATTTCTTATCAGAACCCAATCCAGGTCTCACAAGCAGGAGTCACTGTCTTACTCTGACTTTCCACGGTATTATTTTTGAACCTTTCATACTTTATAATCAATTTCTTTATAGAGTATAGAATACAGACTCGAGTACAGATATAATAGATGTTATAAATTTTTTCATTAATTTCACACCTGAAACTGAGTCACCCTGTATATGCACCCTAAAATAACCACTATGCTGGTGTCTAAATTTTACATTGGCTGTTGTGCCGCAATCGATAGGCATTATACTACGCCTTCGACAGGGCTACATAAAGGGTTTAGTTACGCAATTAAAACACCTACCATTGGTAATAATGCCAAATAAAATGGAATAATCTACATAAACTTCATTGCGTTTAAATTAACTAATAATGGTAAAAGCATGATTAGAATTTACCTTTGCCATGTTAAAATAAATAACAATTGCCTACACGTACTGTTATTGTGCCAGTGCAGCTTATTTTATTACATTATTAGTTACTAGGTATTGTGCTTTTTCAACTATAAAAAGTGAATTTATACATTTTCTAGTCTAATAAATCGAATATGAAAGTTGCGACGTCTTCTAATGACATACAAAACTGCATTCTTTACGAAAACTCTTTAGAGCTATGTTTATTTATTTCTTAATTAATATCTTTTTGTAGACTAAAGGTTCCATAATCTTTTAACAAATTTATTTCCTTTGTTAACAAGCCTATTTTAAATTCTGTGTGAAATGCTACCCCGCCTTTGGTTGATTATTATGTACGTTGATTTGCTACACAAAGCCCGTGACATTACATCGACGTCGCGGCCATATTATGTTAATGTATTCGAGCTGGTGAAATGACAAATGCAGCCATCAAAAGCAGTGCTACATTATTTTACCAGAATTTATTTCACATTTTACAAAACTGGTGATTTGTAAGTTATGGTAATTTGTATCCAAATTAGCTTCTTTCGTCAAACTATTGGCTTAACAATTAATTACCGATGTCATTTATTAACTCTATCCAAGGGCGTCCATAGGGGGGGGGCAAAACGGGCACTTGCCCCCCCCCCCCCCCCCTAGGCGCCCACATTACTATTTTATTTCATAATTCAGTATAAATATTGAATAGTACAGTGGTTAGTTAGTAGACCAACAAATCACTAAACGGAACAATTACATAATAAAAACATATCAATAAATTAATACATTAGGCATAAGTTAAACTAGACTGGGTACATATCGCTAATCGTCAGCCGAGAGTGCATCTAATATTAGTACTAAAAAGATTTACAAAAATTTACAATAAAAAAATACTTTTCTTTTCTTTTTTTCTATTTACTATTGCTTTTTTTGCCTCACCTTTCTGCGGAACGTGAAGGGAAAACATATCGCCAAATTGTCATTATAACAACTGACCAAAACTACACAATGGTGCAAAATTTCCGTTTTCTTGTATAGATAGGTAGTTTTCTGAGACGGCGCCGTATAGGTGCTCTTTAAACTCGCACACCTTTGTGCAATGTGGGATATACTTTCCATATTTGCTCTATAAAAATATGTAAGTATTCAATCGATTAAAACATAAGCAAAAAATTATTCTTACATGGAAGCTATCAATTATCAGCTAATAAATTTGTAGAAATATTATTGTGCCGAGCCAATACGTCCCTTATTATCGCTTTTAGAATAGAAATCAATATAACCTTTTATCTGGACCATAGAAAAAGGCAACTTTTTTATTTGAAGAGGTTCTATCTAAGCTTTATCAGTTTCGAGATATTGGCTAATATATGAAAACCACTTTTAATTCCATATCTCAAAAACTATAAGATGTACAAAAAATTTCTGAGAACTTAAAGTAAAGATCTCTTAAGGATGCTACTTATTAGTTATATACATTGTTGCCGTATCTCTTTCAGTTTCCGAGGAAAATGGTCTTTTATGGATTTCATAGCCTTTTCCTGAGCATATACATGGAAAAAATGCCAAAATTTAAAATTCGCAAATAAGTCAATTTTTCGGTACATTTCCATCAAAAATAACGTAAAACCCGAAAATAGCGAAGAAAATATGATAAATAACAATTCTATGAATTTTTTAAAAAAATCCAGAAAACTCGGATTTTTTGGTCGGTTTTCACAGTTTCCTCAATACGTCCCTTATTACGGCCTTTGGAACAAAAGTTAATATAACGTTTTATCTGGACAATAGAAAAAGGCAACTTTTTTATTTAAAGAGTTTCTATCTAAGTTCTATCAGTTTCGCATATTGGCAAATACATGAAAACCACTTTTAATTCCATATCTCAAAAACTATAAGACCTACAAAAAATTTCTAAGAACTTAAAGTGAAGATCTCATAAAGATGCTACTTATTAGTTATATACATTGTTGCTTTTTTTGCCTCACCTTCCTGCGGAACGTGAAGGGGAAACATATCGCCAAATTGTCATTATAACAACTGACAAAAACTAAAAAATAAAAATAACGGGTGCAAAATTTCCGTTTTCTTGTATAGATAGGTAGTTTTTGAAGACGGCATCGTATAGTGCTCGATGTCCCGTTTCCAATTCCGTCTCGCTCGATTCGCTACGACTTTTCGTTACGAAAATATATGATATTTAATATTATGATATTGATATTAACATTGAACCCATCAGCACCGGCTTTTTTTAAAATTGCACAGCAAACGTATCAATGTGGAATATACTTTCCAAGTTTGTTCTATAAAAATATGTATTCAATCGATTTAAACATAAGTAAAGAAACTATTCTTACATTGATAGCTGATAAATTAGTTTAAAAGCTTATTTTGCCGAGCCCTTACGGCACGGCACTGTTCCAATTCGTTTATTTTATTTCATACTTTTTACAAAACCATTTGTTAGCAACCTTTAATAATTGCCTAAAGGATTATCCAAACCGAATGTCGATCGGATGGACCCAATTCGACTTATTAACGATTCAATAGGTACCTGTTTAGTCCCATATTTAACTTTGAAAAAATTTAAAAAATTATTTCCAAACTTTCGATCGCGCTCACAAACAATAGGGGTCTGTAGCCTACGGTCGTCTACGCGTCGAAAAAGTTTAAATCGAAAAAAATAATTTTTGTGGCCTGTACCGAATGACAACGAGACTCCGATAATTATCAACTTTAAAAATTAATAACTTTTTTCCCGTACACCCTGTATATTCAAAATTTTTACACATTGTACCCCCACTATTCCTCTCTAAACTGAAAAAGTTTCAATCGTCCCACTCTTACCGTTTCCGAGAAAAGAAATCGCAAATGTGAAAATGTCGAAACTGACGACGACAACTTATTTTAAATGTAGCCGCCGTATATAATACTAGACTGGGTACATATCGCTAATCGTCAGCCGAGAGTGCATCTAATATTAGTACTAAAAATATTTACAAAAATTTACAATAAAAAAATACTTTTCTTTTCTTTTTTTCTATTTACTATTGCTTTTTTTGCCTCACCTTCCTGCGGAACGTGAAGGGAAAACATATCGCCAAATTGTCATTATAACAACTGACCAAAACTACACAATGGTGCAAAATTTCCGTTTTCTCGTATAGATAGGTAGTTTTCTGAGACGGCGCCGTATAGGTGCTCTTTAAACTCGCACACCTTTGTGCAATGTGGGATATACTTTCCATATTTGCTCTATAAAAATATGTAAGTATTCAATCGATTAAAACATAAGCAAAAAATTATTCTTACATGGGAGCTATCAATTATCAGCTAATAAATTTGTAGAAATATTATTGTGCCGAGCCCTTCGGGCACAGCACTGTTCTAGTTCGTTCGTTTAATTATACGAGAGCTGTCACTTTGACAGGTAAGTGTCATTTTTTTTAGCTTTTTCGTAGCGAGGGTTATAGCTGTAAGAATTCGAAATTAAAAAATTTTCAGGTACCTAAATAAGAATGTTTTATACGATTGCTGTCAAATTTTGACAGGTAGAAGTCAGTTTTTTTTTTAGCCTTTTCGTAGCGAGGGTTATCGCTGTAAAAATCCTAAAGTGAAAAATTTTTCAGATCCTAAATAACAAAGTTCTATACGACAGCTGTCATTTTGACAGGTAAATGTCAATTTTTTTTTAAGCTTTTCTTGTATCTAGGATTAAAGCTGTAAGAATCCAAAATTAAAAAAAAAATCAGTAGTTAAATAACAAAGTTCTATACGACAGCTGTCAAATTTTGACAGGTAAGTTAAAAAAATTTTTTTAGATTTTTCGTAGCGAGATTTATAGCTGTAAGAATCCTAAATGAAAAATTTTTCAGTTCCCAAATAACAAAGTTATATACGACAGCTGTCATTTTGACAGGTAAATTGCAAGTTTTTTTTTAAGCTTTTCTTGTATCTAGGATTATAGCTGTAAGAATTCGAAATTTAAAAAAAATTCAGTACCTAAATAACAAAGTTCTATACGACAGCTGTCAGATTTTGACAGGTAAGTGTCAATTTTTTTTTAGCTTTTTCGTAGCGACGGTTATAGCTGTAAGAATCCCAAATTTAAAAAAAATTCAGTACCTAGATAACAAAGTTTTATACGATACCTGTCAGATTTTGACAGGTAAGTGTCAATTTATTTTAGCTTTTTTCGTAGCGAGGGTTAAAGCTGTAATAAAACTAAATTAAAAAAATTTTCAGTACCAAAATAACAAAGTTCTATACGACAGCTGTCAAATTATATATACTTAAATAGTAATTCTTATTTTTTATAATTTGCTACCATTTCTATGCTGTTTAGGTATAGAATAATATATTTGAAAAAAGTAGTATTTGAGATGACCTAAACGAATATCCAAACCAAAAGTATATCGGACGCACCCAATTCGATTTATTAACGATCCAATATGACCCTACATTGATTTTAAAAAAATCAAAAAAATTACTTCCCAACTTTCGATCGCGTTCGCAAACAACAGTGTTTTGTAGCCCAACGTCGTCTACATGTCGAAAAAGTTTAAATCGATTAAAATAATTTTTGCCACCTGTATCGCCCTACAACGGAAAAAAACATATTTTTTAACTTTGACGTTAATAACTTTTTTCTGGTACACCCTGTATATTTGAAATTGTTCCCAGAACGTGCCCCGACTATTCCTCTCTACGTCCAGAAAGTTTGAATCGTTTTGCTCTAACCGTTTCCGAAAAAAAAATTTGCGAATATCGAAATGTCGAATAACCTTCTACCACGTGGCGACGGATTATCAATGTCGAAACGCCATCTTTAAAATCGAGATTACAACCATTTCTGAAACATTTTGGGCAAATATTTTGGTCAGTAAAATTAGCAGAAGGTTCAAGGTAGATATTCCACCCGATTTAAAATCTGGAAATGTTCTTATTATTCTAGCAAGTCACGCTGAAAACACCCATTTTTCGCCATTTTTGACAGCCGGATTTTTAGATTTAATAATTAATTTAGATACATCAATATCAAGGCACTCTTAGTCAAAATTGAATGGTGTTAGAATTTGTAAAGATTGCCTGTTTCCGCACCCAAAAAATCGACTTTTCTCAATTTTGCGAATATATTTTAATGATTTTGAATATGTAGAGGTGTTGCGAAGTAATCAGCGCATTTTTTGAGAAAAAAATAAAACGGTTTTGTTAAAAATTGAATAAGCTACAGTCGATATAGTAAAAAAAAAGCTGCCGTTTTTTCCGTATTAAAGATGAAGAAACGAAAAAATATCTCTTAAATACAATTTGACGAGCTCTATCCGCTAAAGTTTACAACGTTTCGATCAAAAGTCGTTTTCAGTACGAAAAAAAATAAAAACCGTGAAAAAATCAGGCCTAACTTTATGATTTCCACTTTCTTACAATTTTCGGCAATTTCCATTCCAGTTAGGTATAGAACGATATATTGGAAAAAGGTAGATTTTGAGATGGCCTAACCGATTATCCAAACCGTATGTCGATTGGATGCACCCAATTCGACTTATTAGCGATCCAAGAGGTACCATTTTCGACCAAATTTTGACTTTGAAAAAATCAAAAAAATTACTTCCAAACTTTCGATCGCGCTCACAAACAATAGGGTTCTGTAGCCCACGGTCGCCTACGCGTCGAAAAAGTTTAAATCGAAAAAACTAATTTTTGTGGCCTGTATCGTGTGCCAACGAGATCCCGATATTTCTCGACTTTAAAAATTAATAACTTTTTTCCGGCACACCCTGTATATTCGAAATTTTTACACAACGTACCCCTACTATTCCTCTCTAAACTAAAAAAGTTTCAATCGTCCCACTCTAACCGTTTCCGAGAAAAAAAATCGCAAATGTGAAAATGTCGAAACTGACGGCGGCGGCGACGACGACGACGACGACGCCGACAACATACGCACATTATTTTCACCGAAGCGCCGTATAACATATCGCGGTGTAGCGCGATATGTAATAAATAGTCTTATACAGTGTCACCAGTAAAGTCCGCATCATATGGTATTTTTTTTATTAATATCTTTATTCAAAATTTGACTTTGGCATCAAGTTCTGCATCGATCGAGATGAAAATTAGGCAATTAAATAGTAGTCACGTGATTCGCATTATCTGTCAAATTTTTTTTCAACAAATAATTCAAAAGTGGGGTTATTTCTGAAAATATCGAAAAAAGTTATAATTTTTTTTAAATGCAGTTTCTAATCCACATGCAAAATTTCAACTGGATAAGATAATTTTGCTTTTTTACCTATATTTTGTAAATTGCACCACTTTTGCAAAATAAGACTCAACGCAACCTACATAAAACTTCTCAGTTTTAACAAGGCTTTATTTCAGATACATTTTCTTTAAACTAGCGTCATATTAAATGGTGTTTTTCTACAAAATCAAAATTGGGCTATTAAAATTTGGTCGCATGTGATGCAAAGTTCATCTGTTTTTGACCCTGTATAAGGCAACTTCATAAAATACGTATTTTTGAAAACGTAGTTTGTGACTGAAAGTAAAAAAATAAAAAATAAAATAAAGAGATTTTAAATTAAATCGTTGAAAATAGATAAACTTTCCGTTGGGTTAAGCAAAAATATGTATTATTATGTATGCATTATATGTGTATTACTTTCAGACACAAACTATGTTTTCAAAAATACTTATTTTATGAAGTTACCTTATACAGGGTCAATAACAAATGAACTTTGCATCACATGCGACCAAATTTTAATAGCCCTATTTTGATTTCGTAGAAAAACACACATTTAATATAACGCTACTTTAAAAAAAAAGTATCTGAAATAAAGCATTGTCAAAACTAAGAAGTTTTATGTAGGTTGCGTTGAGTATTATTTTGCAAAAGTGGTGCAATTTACAAAATATGGGTAAAAAATAAAAATTATCTTATCCAGTTGAAATTTTGCATGTGGGCTAGAAACTGCATTTAAAAAAACTTTTCTATAACTTTTTTTGATATTTTCAGAAATAACCCCACTTTTGAATTATTTTTAGAAACAAATTAAAATTTGACAGATAATGCGAATCACGTGACTACTATTTTTTTGCTTAATTTTCATCTCGATCGAAGCAAAACTTGATGCCAAAGTAAACTTTTGAATAAAGCTATTTAATAAAAAAAAATCCCATATGATGCGGACTTTACTGGTGATACTGTATATAAAAAAGTATTGTTTAAGTTTTTGCCCCCCCTGAAAAACGCTCTATGGACGCCCTTGACTCTATCTCAAATTGATATACAGCTGTTATAATAAGTCATGAATAAACATACAGCTTTGGTACGAGTACAATTAAATAAAAATTGTATACGTAATATACTTTTCCACAATATTTAAAACAAATCATTGTTGTAACGTTAAAAGTATTTTGTTGTTTGTTGAATGTTCAATGTTCACTATACCAACTAGCTAATGTGTCCCATTAGAAATTCCGCATATCACAAACTTAGTTTCTACTTCAGGGACTAAACTTTGAAAACTACTGATCCCAAGGATTCATATTCATTTAAATATTTATGACAAACCTTTCCCGTGAAACTATAAACTTCGCTTTTAATACTATTAACAACAAATTTAAAGTACTTAGAGGAACATGGGTACATAAAAATCGTACAAATTTGTAAACTTACAGGTGGGCTATAGAATATATTTTTTTTCAATTAAATATAGCTAATGACAGCATTATTTGGTCGCTGGCTTTATAAAACCAACAGATACAAGTTTCCAAGTGTGATTATTAAGGAAGGCCTAAAAGTGATTGACATAAATAATAAAAAGTGTTGTATTTTTCAATTTAAGTAGGTTTAAATGGGTTTTTTTACATCAACTTACCGAAATATGAGTAACCAATGTAAATAGGTTTATTTGAATAAACACAAATCACCTGTCGTTACTTATATCGCCTTAATATTTCCAATATCCGCTGAATATTATTAACTCTAAAAGCTCGTACGCTGATAGTATTAATTTTGAAGGCTCCGCAGGGCGAAGGCAAACAATATTTGAAATATACAAATAAAGCCACTGCGTAAACTTGACCTACTTCAAGCCACAACTGATAACAGAAAATGACATTTTGGTTAAAATATTTGTATGGGGAACACCCAAACAAAAACCCATAACTGAGACCCTGGGATTATGATGGCAGTCGAATTTACAGAAATAGGATTTTGTTATTTAATTTATATTCATTAAATTATTAAATACTTGTGCCAGTATAAAGAGAGATTATCTGCACAGAGTAGATTTTTTTTTTTTGGATGAATATTGGCAAGCTCAAACGTACATTGGGATTTTATGTGAGTATGAGGGAGTAAATACTATGTTTATATGGGTGCAAGAACGACAATAGATCAATCAGTGTTAAAAATAAAATATTAAACCCAAATAGATTCATGGTTATTGAAATTTAATTTTTTATTTGGCATACACTTTTTGCCATTTACTGTAAAAACTCGCACTCACAAAACTAATTTACCTCCAGTGTAATAGTAAATAAACATACATGGCTCTTAGTAATTTGAATTTTTAATATTATCTGCATGCTGATGTATTCAATTCCAATAATTGCACCATTACTGAATTTTAATGATGTTATTAACACTGGAAAGTGTATGTTTGCTTTTACTATAAACGTCGCTAATGGGCTTAGTGAATTAAAAAAATAGATAGTTTTAACGTTTTTAAAGCAAATATAGAGTTACAGGAGGTTTATAAAATACGAATTATATTAAAATTAAGAAATTTATGGTGCATCGTGTCTTTTTTGATCAAAAAACGTTACAATTTTTTAAGTTGAATCCTTGAACCTGTTCTCAAAATTTTGTAACTTTGTAACCCCTCTATTTACACCAAAGATTTAGGAAAAAGATACGGATATTCAAACAAAGAGGACCTACTGACAACGTTATTCGACTGCCTGAATAACATTTCGCCAATTGGGTCATGAAACTTAATCGGATAGATGGTATCGATGCTGCTTTAAGCCTGATCTCACTTTGTCAAAACTCCACTCAGTGAGAAACTAAAATCATTTCCTGGCGACTCCGGAGTTAAACTGGAAGTCGGGTTACGGCGTAATTAAAAACAAACAAAACAGAACTGATAATAATGACTTTCTTAATTGCGTTTTAACAGTGGCCAATAGAAAACAGAAGACAAAATAACCTAAAAAAAGGTGTCTACTTATTTAAAAAAATAAGTATTGTTACATAAAGAATACTGGCCAATTTGATATTGATCAACTTTTATCAATGATTTGACCATTCCAAATGTCTGCTTAAAATAATCGTGTACCAAGTGGGTTAATCAAGTCAGAAAATATCATTCCTTAAACTTAAAAATATAATAGTACTTATATTGCACAGGAAAAAAAAATAATAACTACTTGTTATGTTTCACAAATTTAATCAGTTTCCTGACACGTGTTTCTGCCCTTTCGGGTCATTTTCAAAGGAGTACATTAATTATAAGTAAGTAAGTTTTACTTACTTTAAGTTTAAGTTTATTATAAGAGTAAATTAATTATATAATAGTATATAATTTTCAGCATTAAAACAATTTTATAAACGCTGCTTCTACCCCAACTTAATCAGAAAAAGTTTTTTTTTATATCGGGTATAAAATGCCGACATTTTATATGGTATATAAAAGACGTTTTTAATGCCGACCTAAGAGTTAATCCAGAGTCAAGTTAAAGCGTGGTTAAAACAAAACACAATGAAGATAATCATCAATTCAGTAATTATGCTTTAACAGGACCGCTTGTTAAAAGGAAAAGGGACAAAGTATCAGATAACTAAAAAGTTACCCGAGCCTTATTACCTTTCATAGTATGCCCGAATATTGTTATATTAACGAAAATACATTATAAAATAAATGTGAAATTATTTACGAAGCTTTATGGTAGATAAAAAAATAGGTATACAGGGTTGGGCAAATGTTTCGGAACGGCTTAATTACAGGCGAATGAAAAGTGATATCGGATCCGAGTTTTGGGCAATCTATAGGACTAAAATTTTACTATTTGACTATTATACCGTATGTCAGTAATGTCACCAACTGTCAAGTGTTGACGTTATTATTTTTTTTTTAAATGGAACACCCTGTATATTTTTACATTTTTAAATTCCACATAAAATTATAATTATTTTTTATTGAATGCCCTATTAGTCTATACTTTATAGTTTCCGAGATATTGATTCTCGAAAAGTGACATTTTTGAACTTTGACAGCTTATAACTTTCTAACAGTACGTCTTAGAGCAAAACGGCTTACATGTCCCTATCTTTAATTTTTATTATCTTTCCAAAAAAATCTACTTCCAGTTAAACCGGAACAATTATATTTCCTGCTTTCGAGTTACATCCGGTTTAACCGGAAGTTGATTTTTTTGGGAAGATAATAAAAATTGAAGATGGGGACATGTAAGCCGTTTTGCTCTAAGACGTACTGTTAGAAAGTTATAAGCTGTCAAAGTTCAAAAATGTCACTTTTCGAGAGTCAATATCTCGGAAACTATGAAGTATAGACTAATAGTGCATTTAATAAAAAATAATTATAATTTTATGTGGAATTTAAAAATGTAAAAATATACAGGGTGTTCCATTAAAAAAAAAATAACGTCAACACTTGACAGTTGGTGACATTACTGACATATGGTATAATAATCAAATAGTAAAATTTTAGTCCTATAGATTGCCCAAAACCCGGATCCGATATCACTTTTCGTTCGCCTGTAATTAAACCGTTCCGGAACATTTGCCCAACCCTGTATAATATACGGTGTTTCAAACGACATGCGTCGACTTAAAATAAAATAGTTACAACATGTTTTTGGCTACCTAAAAACCACCAGAAAGGTTATTTTAAAAATATTTCCACGCCATTTTTTTTTTCATCGACAATAATTAAAAATTAACTTTATTTAAATAATGTAATGTTTTTTGATTGCGCGCGTATTTTCCATTTTTTAAATTGTCTAAATAATTTAAACGTAATTACCGAGCTTAGTAAAGACGCAAATAAAATATTCAAAGCTGTGTAAAACAAAATGAATAATTAGGTTGTACCTGGTTTCTTCGTTAAAGGGTAAAAGGGACACAAAAAAAGGGTCAGATTAAAAAGCACAAAGTTTAAAAAAGCTCTTGTACGCAAGAAAACCAAAAGCGCTGCTAAATTCTTAATATCGCAATTTTAAAAGTAAATTAGTTTTTAGACAAAGAATAACGAGGAAATAAACAAATAGAAACAACTTTCTAGTTAAGGTACAACGAACGTCAAGTAAAAGCAATGCTTCTATTTTTTGTAACATAAATTCTTTAGCGCCTTTAACTGTTTTAAGAAAAAGTTGATATTAATAAATGACCCACATTATTATCCTCTCCAAAGTCCGCAATTAAAAATAACGATCCTTCCGATACACAGGAGGTTGTAATCCAACAAATCCCAGAATGGATATTGTGTGTAATTTGGCCGATTCGCGCTTCGGATGACCGGTCGAATTAGACCCATTATTTAGCAGTCAAGCCAAAGTATTTTTCGGAAAAGTAGTTTTAATTTGTCTTTTTAAGCTTTGCCGCATCGAGGCGTGAGTTTATTGGATTTTTAGAATCAATTTGAAAATTTCAAAAAGCTCTAAAATTACTTTTTAGTTGCCTTTGCAATTAGGACAAAGGGCTATTATAGTGGCATGCACTGTTAACGTTGGAAACATTGGACCAAAGTAAAAGAATAAAATCATTACAAATATTTTATTTTATTGCTTAATTACTAATAGACCAGGGCTGAAGCCTTTGAAAATGGTAAAAAGTGAATAAAATAATAATAGGATGAAACCCATTGGAAAAGGAAGAGAATATAACAACAATGAAAGGAAAAATAATTTACGGGCGATCGGAGGTCGGGAAGTGGAAAGGGGGTGAGTTTTTTAGGGTAGAAAACGATTTATCTCGATTTCCGGCAAAACTACAAGTCCTATGGAAAAAGGTTAAATGGCAAAGTTGTAGGTAATAAAAAGATATACAACT
Source organism: Polydrusus pterygomalis (assembly GCA_963969555.1). Classification (NCBI taxonomy): domain Eukaryota; kingdom Metazoa; phylum Arthropoda; class Insecta; order Coleoptera; family Curculionidae; genus Polydrusus; species Polydrusus pterygomalis. The sequence goes on along the minus strand of OZ018381.1, from coordinate 65,703,224 downwards.
TTTGCATTTACACTTTTTTCACATAACCTCAAAATTTATGTGAAAAATTCAAATAACCAAGTTTTTGGTTTTTTATTTTTATCTTTTACAAAAAAATATTTTTTCCACGAAATTTGGTGAAAACTTACCTTTTTATGTCCCAAACACACTGTAATTTTTTTGATTTAAAATATTTATTTTTTCACCTTATTTTGACTTAATATCGAAAAAGCACCCTACTTTTCAATCGAAAATTCTCACGTCAAATATCTGCTTTTTTTAAAAAGTCTGTGGGCTTTTTGTTCGTTGAAATCTCTACTTTCTGATGGTGTAAAAAAATATACATTACTCTGGTAAATGTTCTCAAAAAATGCAAAGAATCCTACTTTTAATTATATTTAAAACAACTATTTTTGCATGTTTTTTGCGATCTTTATGTTTTATGGATTTGTAATTTTTTTGTTTATCAATGTAACATGAAATCTTACGTTTTTCGAGTAATTAAAGTATACATTTTAATAAATAGCTCAAAAGTGTACATAATGATTAAAAAAAAATTTCGGATTCGAGTGTTTTTCGTTTCTTTGCATTTTTTGAGAACTATTTACCATAGTAATGTATATGTATGTTTTTTATACCATCAGAAAGTAGAGATTTCAACGAACAAAAAGCTCGCCGACTTTTTTAAAAAAGCAGATATTTTGACGTGAGAATTTTCGATTGAAAATTAGGGTGCTTTTTCGATATTAAGTCAAAATAAGGTGAAAAAAGAAATATTTTAAATCAAAAAAATTGCAGTGTGTTTGGGACATAAAAAGGTAAGTTTTCACCCAATTTCGTAAAAAAATATTTTTTTTGTAAAAGAAAAATTAAAAACCAAAAACTTGGTCATTTGAATTTTTCACATAAATTTTGAGGTTATGTGAAAAAAGTGTAAATACAAAAGTTGTAGACCTTTTTATTACCTACAACTTTGCTATTTAACATTTTTCCATAGGACTTGTAGTTTTGCCGGAAATCGAGATATATCGTTTTCTACCCTTAAAAACTCACCCCCTTCCACTTCCCGACCTCGGACCGCCCGTAAATTATTTTTCCTTTCATTTTTGTTATATTCTCTTCCTTTTCCAATGGGTTTCATCCTACTATTATTTTTTTTGGTTTCAAAAATTATTGACCCCTGGTCTATAAAACTACGCAGTGCATTTTCATATACTGACCAAAGAAAACACATCGTTCTCATACGTTTAGTTAGTTTGTGTCTTATCTACAGTAAAAAAAAAAATTCAAGACCCATTTCTAACTACTAATCTAGAAAATCTAGCGGATGGATATTTATGTTATTCGGTCTAGCGCCCGGTCTGATTGGTGCCATAAATAACGGTCCAGTCCAAAGTATTTTCCGGAAAAGTGGGTAGTTTTAATTTGTCTTGCTAAGCTTTGGCAGATCGGACCAAGCACTAATTGAGCGTTCGATAAGCGGGATTGTAAGAACATGCTGCTGTGTGTTTTTTCTTTTTTACACGTGATTGGAAAGCCTCGCCTCGAGAAACTCATTAATCTCGTTTAATGCAAAGTTCTACGCTGTATTATTTTTTTTAACTGTTATAGGTATGAAATTTATAAAATATAGGAGCTTTAAAGACATTGAGCCTAATAAATAAAAATGTAGCAATTGCTTTTTTTTATAAAATCGAAGTTATTTCTTGAAAGCCAATGAATAAAAATTAAAGTAAATGCTTTTGCGTTGCTTCTAGTCTATACTTTTTCTTAAAAAATAGAAGCAATTTGCTATCGTTTGCTTAAAATGTGATAAATAAATTAAGAAATTGCTTTTTCTAGTGTAGCAATCGCCTTCAACTTTTTAAGGTAGGTCGACCCCTGCATCATTTGCTTGGTAGCAGTCAACTTTAGTTCTCCGCGGCATACACGTGCGTCGCTCTTAATTTGTGTCTTCAATTATGGCTGAATATATGAACGTCCGTAAAAGAAAAATCTACAGTGAACGTAAAAATTGCAGATAATATGATGATTTCAGAAAGTTATATCGATTTGACTACGAAAATGTTGAGTGGTTGACAAATTATTTTTTGACTGATACTGGTAAAAGGCGAGGTTGTGCACTGTCGCCTTTAAATGAGATTAAAGTTTTTCTGCGGAAATTGACGAATCCGGGCTTTCAAAATTATGTAGGTGAAGAACTCGGTGTTCACCAAGCTACTGTCTGTAAGATATACACTTATGTAATGGATGCAGTTTTGGAGAAGGCCAATATTTTTATTAAATTTCCTACAAGTGCTGAAGCTGTTGTGGAAGCTAAACGGTTGTGGTCCGAGAGATTTATTTATGTTCCTTCAATTTGTGAACGAATATCAATTGCTTGTCTTTAATTTCTTCATCACTACTATCACTTTCCTCATTTTCACTGAAATCTGCCATATCACAAATATAAGTTTCCGATTTTCCACAAAAATATAACAGATTACTATTGTACTAAATAAATAGATCAACGTTGTTGTATTTACGTCAACTCTTTTGCAAATTAGGCACCAAATTGAACATGAAATCTATAATCTGAACAAGTGGCTAAGCCACGTCTGAACTTGTGTTGAATACCTAAGCATTTGCTACAGAGGTGTAAGAAAAACAGCAATTGCTTCAAAATTTTATTCATATCCAGATCTAGCAATTGCTTTTACTTATAGCATTTGCCAGTCAAGCAATTGCTTTTACTAAAAAGTAATTGCTTAATTTTTATTCATTAGGCTACTATAATTGCGAGTTAAAGTGATATTATTATTAATCAACTTTAATAATTTTTAGTCCATGCATTTCCCAGTGTTTATCTTCGTTTAATAACATTTAAACCATAGTGCATCGTCGACAAAACCTAATTCACTCAGAAAGTTAAAAACTAATAATCTAAGTATTTTTATAAGATAATCTTGCACGGGGTTTGGCAGAAGTTAAATTTTTTTTTTTTTACTTTTATCCCCGGTATTAGAACGGCGAATTACATCGACTAAGGGCATATTTAATGAAAAATGGGGTACGGGGTGAATACGGTCGGATTAGGACAAAAACATGGCATAGCTGTAAAAGAAAATAGGTAGAAATCGGATTAGATTAAATTAGAGTTTAGTTATTTTAGGTTTATCAAAGCAACGGATGTTTATTTTATTATTTTGTAATGTACTTGATACTAAAACAAGACTATAACAGAAAAATTGAAAAATATATTACTCAACGAGGTGCAGTAATTTGCTTAATTTTTTTAATTCATGGCAGACCTCTCATCCGTTGTTTAAAACCACAATTGATTTATAGCACATGTGACTATAGTACAATTATTATTTCCAAGATAGACTGATATGGCCCGCCTATTTTAAATTATTAATGTCCGATCGGCCAGTAAGAATATATCCTGATGAGCAATGATATGGCGAAACGTTTCAAAGGATGGATCTGACGAAATTAAAGGAAACATTTTCTTCTGTCAATAAGAATATAAGCTGGTGGAAGCTCGACCTGATCGCTTGATCGCGTAGGGTTACCATTTACATCGGTCTACCTTGGACATTTTTTCTGTATAGGTGCATATGAATTTGGACAACTACCTTGCCTGATCTAGCAACAGAAAGACCTAAGAAGTGGGTGTTAATAATTTTTATAGCACGCTTTTTATTATATTTTAAACTGATCTTGTATTTTAAAAATTCCCGTAAAAAATTTTACAATTTTTGTACATAATTTTGGTCACACGATGGACAAAGTTTTGCATTTAAATTGAATATTATGTACTTTTGATGGAACTTGGGAAACTACGAATATTTGATAAAGATTCCGCTATTCGCCTAAGAAGTTTCAACAGAAATTCAACACTATTCTTAAGACAAGAACAATACAAGGAAATATAATTTATTCGTTTTGAGCAATGGTAAAAACCTTTTCTACGACACTTTAATAAACTAATGTTTTTACGTCATTATTGGGAAATGCAATTAACCAATATTTGACTGGAGTAAAGTACACTATGCCAGATCTGCATTAATTGTACATTGAAGGAGACTATAGGTTTTGGCCTCGAGAGGCAATATCGACCTAAAAAGACTTTAAGATCTAGTTCTGTAGATAGAATTACTTCTAGCAGAAATACATCGTTAAAATGTCTTAAATAGTTAAATTAGACACTGTTATATTTAGTTCTTTGCTGTTATTGTGGTTTTAGAGAAACACCTCACTACTACGTCCCTGTTTTGTGGCTTTTATTGTTATTGTTGTTCTTGTAAAAACCTAGAACACCTTAAATATACCTACATACCCTATTTTTGTGTTTTTGGAGGTTTAAGAAAATCGTTTTAAACAGCTACACCAGACTTTGATAAAGCAAAAAGAACTCAACCAAAAATACAAAAAACTTGCAATTCTTTTAAGCACCTCATTATTATCTTACTAATTGCAATGTTAACTTTTCCATATTCTTTTCGAACAATATTTCTTGCAATTTAGAGCTTTCGAAACCTATTTTTCTTATTCCCAGAAAAATTACAAATATTTAATGAATTTTTTCTTTATTAATGCCCGTGAAAGAAAAAAGAGAAGAGAATAATTAATTACGAAGGCATTAGTCGATGCGTAAAAATTAATTATTTAGGATCTTGAAAGCTCTTAATGAAAAAAAGTTCCAGGCAATAATTAGTATACCGAGAAAATCTAAGAAATTAAAACTTTATTTAAAACTAGGAAACTTTTTATTTGTGGGATTTGAGGTTTAAAAGATTTATGAAATCTATTGAGAAAAAGGCATTCATCTGTGCCGAGCTGTATTTTTTAAAAGATGATAAATAATATTAACAAAATATTCAACTTTAAAAACTGAGCATTTTATGAAGTCCAAAGCCTTTTTATTATGCAAGGTTAAAGCAATCTTATTTAAAACTTGAATTAAGTGCAAACACCAGGATCGCATTCGCCATTTCATTTGCTTATAAATATTTCATTTACTTTTCGTTATCTCCAAAAAGCGGCAAATACCCATTTTTGGGTAGCCATTGCCTAAAGTTTTAGGTTTAAAACAAATTAATTGATAAATCAAAAAGGGCAAAAAATGAAATTGTTTTCAAATTTGCGCATATTTCTTTTCTGCTTTTATTAATTTATAAATACAACCTTTTTTTAACCTAAAACTGATAGGTACTTGGCCGATTTTTGGATAAAATGAAGAAGAAACGAAATATTAAACAAAAAAGGAAATAGCAAATGCGTTACCTACTAGGTAGTTGCTCTTAAGGCAATAATAGAGATTTAAAAAATTTAGTATAACACAATTACCGACGGGCTAAAAGTTAAATTTTTAAGGCTCCTTGTTAGTGTATTATGTAAAGTATCAAAAAAAAATTGTAAGGTCAAAAATACTGACGTACACAACGTACCATTCATTAGAAATTGGAACAGCCCCCGACGGCTTTTCCTTAAAGAAAGCACAAAATATATATTTCACTTTATTGACAAAGTTTCGCGTCCCTTCATTACACTTAATATTTGTATCCCTTTGTAGTTAAAACGTCGCCGAACAACGCTGGTAAATAAAAAGTGCTAAAAACTTACTTAGTCGTGTTTTTTTATTATAGTGCTATGCCGCTGCGCTCAGTTGAAAATTAAATGTAACAAGTTAACGTATTTTTCTCCGAGCTTTAATTAAAACGAAACCGACGGTATAAATTTTTATTTGCTAATTCCAAGCAAGTCCGTAAATCCTTTAATTTGGAAAGAAACAAACGCTTTTGTTAATCTAAATGTAAATAATCGAATTTCCCTAATTAATATTTATGTGTATTTTTCTTGCAAAAATTACACTTTTCGAGATTTTTGCGTATCGTGATCATGAAAAATGATACTTTACATTTCCGTTGATCTGTCCTTTTGTCTGTTGCCTCCACAGCTTAAAGCGAACACGACACGAAAGGACGAACTTTTCTATATGGATTTGTCTAAACCGATTTTCATTGCCTTCATTTGTTTCTACTGGTAAAGCAAGGTAACTGCAGCTCTATTTATACAAGCACTTGAAGCATGACTGAGTTGGATTTATGCTTCAGTGCGCGTAGCTAGTATAAATAGAGCTGCATTGTCACCTTACTTATATAGTATTTCCCCGAAGATGACTGGAGATACATACCAGTTGAAACGTTGTGATTTAAAACAAATAAAGACATGATGACATTAATGCGCAAATAATATTGACATTTTAAAACTTAAGGTGGGAGTATCAACATGCTTGCCAACCTATAACCTATTTCGCGTAGATTTATTTACGTTTTCTAGCTTTTATACAAAATTTAAAGAAAATTAGTATCGACTTGATATTCTATAGGTAATAATTGACATATTTAATAAATATCAAGGAATTTCATAACTTATTTTAGGAGAATTGTATAGCGAAAAATATCGGGTAAGATTTTTTTTAACATTATTATGTCATTCTTTTTTTACTATAATTCTCCCAAAATTAGCAATGAAATAAATTGATATTTTTGTAATATATCAGATATTACCTAAATATTGTACCGACAATACTGATTTTATTTAAATGTTAGTTTAAAAAATAATCAACTTGAAAAAACAAAGCGAAATAGGTTATAGGTTGGCAATAAATTGAACGAAGTTGAGAATTCAACCTTAGGATATCATGTACAGGGCGGCAAAAAAAATATAGAAACACAGAATTACGTTAAGAGGAAAGTACCCTCGATTTTTATTTTAGAACAACTTATTATCAGAAAACTTTACTAAGGACTACAAAACGCGGTCAGATACAATTTTTCGTTGAAATATTTTAATTTACAGGGTACCATCAAAAACACGATGAGTATTCATTACCTCTTGTTGGAAATATTAAATGATTTTTGACTAACATGTTAATATTCGTTACTATAGTATTGCACATAGTTGTTGCGAAATTGTTGCAGATAAAAATTAAAGAAATAAAATTAAAAAAAAAATTGCAAAGGCTTTTTGATGGTACCCTGTAAATTAAAATATTTCAACGAAAAATTGTATCTGACCGCGTTCTGTAGTCCTTAGGAAAAAATTCTTATAACAATTAGCTCTAAAATAAAAATTGAGGGTGCTTCCCTCTTAACGTAATTCCGTATTTCTATATTTTTTTGCCGCCGCCCTGTACATGATATATAAAGATTTGATATATCAATAATATTTGCGCATCAAGAAGAACTTTTTATAAAGAATAACTTTTTTTCTACAATCAACAATAAAGAAAATTCCCATACCTATGTCTAGAACTTCTCTGGACACGCTGTATATTATGCAATAATAATGATTACAGCTTATTTTGTGCTTTACCAAAATTACTCATAGTCATAATTATTTTTGTAAAATAAAATATTCCTCAAATAAATTTAGACTTATTTCAGACTTCCTTTTAAAGTAAAACAGTATTCTACCATCAAAATTAAAAACATGCTGAGGAGCATTTAATTTAATTTTCCTAAAACACATAACTGCTCACACTAATTTGGTAAGTTTTCCTTCTTGAGGTCGGTCGTATGGAAATGGAAAACTTTAGACTTTCCGGCAGCCATTTTGCGAGTGTTTTTACAGTGGCGGATAGAGAGACAAATTAAATAAAGCCCTGTTTTCTCTAATATGTTCAATTAAATGTTATCTGCTTTCTTGACCTTAATTATATAACATTTTAAATTAAATATTTCTATATTTTACCAAATACGCTACTTGCTTCGGTTTAGCTATTTTGACTAGGCTAATTGCTGTAGCAGCTGCGACTAAATCTAAAGAAAAAAAATGTTTTTGAAAATGCCATTTACAGAAATGACAGAGTGTGCGTTTCTAGATCTCGTTTTATACAAGATTGCATAATATGTTTAGCTATACTATGTCACCTTCGGCATTGATATAGACGTATTTATTGAGTAAAATTACAGTATGTAACATAGTATATACATTTATTATACTACATTTTGTAATTAGATAAACCGCCTGTAAATTTTTTTAACGGTTTAAAAATATTTGGAAATTGGCGGCGATTTTTCTAAATTTTATGTAAAACTCAGATCCGCCACTGTGTTTTAATTACTTTAACTTGAAAACATTACTGTGTGGCATTTTGACCACGGAATGTCGCCGCGAAAAATAAACCAGCGCGGCGCGGCAAGACGGGTCGGCTGGGATTAAATTTAAAGCTCTGTGCGGCCTTATTGTGTGAAACAAAACTTCTGCGGATAATTTAAACCCGAAAGTGAAGCCTTTTTAACTCTGGGTTTTGACCACCTATCTTTATTAGAAATTTTAAAATTTTAGCAATATCTTTCTTGGAAATCTATTTTTACTGTTTTGTACCAAAGTTTGAAAAACGAATCTCTTGCCTGCAGGATAATATTGCATGTGAGCATTAATGCGATGTAATAATTTATTTAATCTACAGCAGTGCCATTATGACGTATTTAGCATTATTATTTAGATGTCATTATGACCTTCATAATAGCACTAAGTGCCATTATGAATTCATAATAACATCCAAATGTTAAGATTTAAAAACAAAAAGAAAGTCGGTGCAAACTATTTATTTGTTCTTATTACTTAGAAAAACGGATTGCATTTATTTATTGTAAATATCCGAAGGGACACTTTCGGATTCAGAATCTCCCATATTTAAATTATTTTTGGCCAACACTTTGCATACAATAGAAAATTAGACGGCAATAATGACATTGTCAAAATCGAAATTGTATAAACAATCAAAAATGCGGTTACCATGATATCGACTAATAGGGACACCTGAAAATTTTAAAAATTACGAAAACGTTATCTGATATCAATGAAATTTAGACGAATAAAATCTATTTGCACTATCGTAGATTACATTTTAAATGATACACGTTCGATGTGAACTTTGTTAATGAAACTTGTGCAATTAAATCACTCGGCTAACGCCTCGTGGTTTAACGTTGCACACGTTTCATTATAGTGTTCATATCGAACTAGTATCATTAATAACTATAATTATTTTAGTGCGTAGTATTAATCCTAAAGTTATTTGATTAGTGATTGTGTTCAAATAGCTTATATTAATAAACTTGATTATTACATAAATTTCGAATCAATGCTTAAACGTGAATTACAAAAACCTTATTTTTCTCGAAAACCGCTAATTCCATGAAGACAAATGTAGAATACCTTTTTTAAATAAAAATAACTAAAGTATTTAAAAAATCAGTTTTAAGGTGGGAGTATCAACATACTTACCAACCTATAACCTATTTCGCATAGATTTATTTATGTTTCCTAGCTTTTACATAAAATTTAAATAAAATCAGTATAGACTTGATATTCTATAGGTGATAATTGACATATTTAATAAATATCAAGGAATTTCATAACTTATTTTAGGAGAATTGTATAGCGAAAAATATTGGGTAAGATTTTTTTTAACATTATTATGTTGTTCTTTCACTAGGTAATATTTATCTAAAATATCCCAAAATTAGCAATAAAATAAATTGATATTTTGTAATATATCACATATTACCTAAGTAATGTGCTGACGATACTGATTTTATTTAAATGTTAGTTTAAAAAATAATAAACTTGAAAAAACAAAGCGAAATAGGTTATAGGTTGGCAATAAATTGGACGACGTTGAGAATTCCACCTTAAGCTCTGTAAAATGACACCTGTCAAAATTTTGGCCCAACGAGTGTGGTGGCAAGTCCGTTCCTGACTTCCCTGAAGATGTAATACATCTAATGTAGTACAGTTTTATGAGTCTCTATGGCCTACACAAAATACTTCATTAAATTATATGTGCCGGTTCAAAAGTTAGAGCCGAAAAGGTAAGTCGCTGGGTACCTTTTTGGGGCCCTTTAGGTTACTTTTATATGACAAAGTGGAGTTATTTTGACCTTACCAGACACCCTGTATATCTACCTAAATACATAAAATACACCCCCGTTCACCAATAAATATACTTGTCAGCGAATATAGCCTCAATAAAAATATTTCTCCCATTCTATCGGACGCAACGTTCCAAAGCAAATATTTTATTTTTCCCCGCTTACCGTCTAACCCTACTATTTTTTCTTGCTGATGTATGTTACTGGCCTATTCCTTCTAGACCCAAAATATTTTTATATATGCGGGTCCAGGCCGTTCCGTCCCTCCTAACTATGTTTGCATTTGCATTTTTCTGAATAAATAACTTTGAAATAGACTTCGGAAAGCCCAAATGTTGCCGTTTTGATCCCGTTAAGACCACGTTAGAGATATATGAAACGGTGTGATAATAGTTTAAGAATAGTTTATTGGAGAGGAAAGAGTAATAAATAATAGAATATGAATTTTGGGGAATATTATTTTTTATTATTATTGACATGTTTATTTTCTGGGGGTTTGAGTTATCAATTGTTCGAATTCACTGTGAAATTTGTTCTGTCTCTGTCGTTTCTGTTAACCATATTTCCACAACAACAAAAAATCTTTGGCGGAAGGAAATTTGATATTTAAGCTAGGCTAAAAAATTCAATTTTATTTAATGTGTATTTGCTTGTTTTATATTCAAACTTCAATGGTTTTCTAATCCGGCTTATTTTACCTTTCATAAAATATGCTTTCAGTTAACGCTATTTTCTTTTTTACCTTTAGTATTATAGAGCCGGAGATAAAAGGCAAAAAATAAAAAAAATCATTCAGCAGGATGTTGGCCCAACATGTAAATGGGCTTATCTCTCTTTTTTACATTTTCCTGTATACATTTTTTGTTAAAAATAATAATCAAGCTTTTTACTCTATATTAATGAAAATACAAATTATAAAATTATTATTAGGAACTGTAAGTTTGTAATGTAGCAAAATTTTTAGGAATTACGAAAATATTGTAGGGGATATCCGAGTAAGATGACGATACTAAGGGAAAATGAAAATTCCAAAAAAATTAATTTATTTGAACGATAAATACGTATTAGAACAAACATGATTAAGACTATGTGTAATGTTGATCTTATCGAAAGTATAAAAATATAAATGCATTTTCTGCAAACAAACAAAAAACAAAAAATTTAATTTTCGTCAACTTACATTTTTTTAAATTCTGTGAACTATCAATGTTTTTCTCCTTATTACTAAGGGTAAGTTGACGAACCTTTTGGGGTAAGATGACTATGTACAAAAATCACAATGAAAACTGCCAAAACCCTCATAGCAGCTGCATGCTTCATGCCACCATAATAGACAATGACAACATTGCAACCAATTTTGAGATGAAGGGTCACTATATTTTTCCTGACATGCAGGACATAAATATGAAATCTCACTACTGGGACCTGCAATATCAGCAGCACTGGACAATGTCTTTCGATGTTTTTGTGGTCGGCTTTCTTGAACTGTAGATTTATTTGTAGTTTTAATGTTTCTTTTCTTGTTTTAATTTTTTTTTTGTTTCTCTTTCTCTTCAATATCAGTTTGTTTTCTTTTTAGTTCTAACTTGATTGGAGTTTCACTTATAACAGCAGAATTTTTTTTACATTGCTTGCTTAGGGTAAGATGACGAATTCGTCATCTTACCTCCGTCAATTTGCCCCCGGTGTGTAAATTTATTCAATTTTTATGTTAAAATTTAAATAGGAAAAAAACATAAATAATATTACTACTGGCAGTAACAATTATATATTAACGAATTGCTGGTAACAAATTAAGCTTATTTACTTGCTTGAGAAAGGCAAAAATCGTTATTTAATTTGATAAAATTTGACAAGCGATACTATCACAACGGCTGTTTACGTATGACTGCCGCAGTAGTGAGCGGACCGGACAACTGCGCAATAATTTTAATGCGGGGCATTGGTACCTAGATGGCGCCAGTAGTAGCACTTCAAAATTTAATTATTTAATTTAAATATAGGAGTTTATCATCTTACCCCTTTCGTCATCTTACCCCGATCTCCCCTTCTACTTTTAGCGGATATATAAATGATATTAATTGTATTCTCTAATTTTCTATGTTCCCATGACATTTTTTTAAATTCTGTGAACTATCAATGTTTTTCTCCTTATTAATTTTTTATAGATTTTCGTCTGCTGCATATACTCCCAAGTAAGGCTTTTTTGATTTATCAAAGGCTTTTAAAATTGCATGCAGCCTTTCACCGCTTAATTAAAAGAAGCCATTCTCTGTAGATCAGTTATTAATTACAAGAAGGACGCTAAAACCGGAAGCTGGTAATAAAAGAAAATTTCATTTAAAGACTGCTCTAATGAATGGCTTTCCTTAATAAGACCTAATTATATTTAATTATGTTTTCTAAAGCTTATTGTAGGCTGGAAAAGTGGGTCGTCTTAAGGACTTATTGAATTTATTTAAAGGAAAATTGTTTAGCTTACCACAATATTATTTTGCAAAATTGACTTGAGGTAGAGTTTACTTGAATCGACAAAGTGGTCGACTTTAATATTGCTATTAGCATGTACCACTTTAGAGATGTTAACAGAAACTTTAATTTATTGTTTATCCGTAAAATGGCGCATCCAGTAGTTTAAATAAAAGCAAAAAACTATAATTCTAAATTAATTTATTGTAATTTTAATTACAAAATTTCCCTTATAATATAACAAAGTAAAACGAAATTTCTACATGGCGTAATTGAAAGGAAAATAGAGCTTCTGGTTTTAATTAAAGGAACCAGATCGGTTATTAATTAGGAAGGAGTTTTTTACTAACTTTACTTAAGCGACGCGTTAGAAAAATATTGTGATCGAACACGGTTTTGATGAATAGTTTTCTCCTAATGGCATCTAATTACTTTTGATAACATTTACTTAGATATCGGTTTGTTTTTTTCGGAACTTTAAATGATAATAGTGTATTTTAAAATAGCCGTTGCAAAATTAGACCAGGGTCGATAATTTTTGAAACCAAAAGATATAATAGTAGGATGAAACCCATTGAAAAAGGAAGAAAATATAGCAACAATGAAAGGAAAAATAATTTACGGGCGGTCCGAGGTCGGGAAGTGGAAGGGGGTGAGTATTTAAGGGTAGAAAACGATTTATCTCGATTTTCTGCAAAACTACAAGTCCTATGGAAAAACGTTAAATGGCAAGGTAGGTAATAAAAAGATTTACATCTTTTTTATTTACACTTTTTTCACATAACCTCAAAATTTATATGAAAAATTTAAATAACCAAGTTTTGGGTTTTTTATTAATTTTTTTCTTACGAAATTTGGTGAAAAAAATGCAAAGAAACGAAAAAACCTCGAATCCGAATTTTTTTTTTATGATTATGTACAATTTTGAGCTACTTATTAAAATTTATACTTTAATTACTCGAAAAACGTAATATTCCATGTTACATTGATAAACATTAACATTAAGTAAACATTAATAAATAGCTCAAAATTGTAGGTACATAATTATTAAAAAAAAAAATTCGGATTCGAGTTTCTTCGTTTCTTTGCATTTTTTGAGAACATTTACCATAGTAATGTATATTTTTTACACCATCAGAAAGTAGAGATTTCAACGAACAAAAAGCCCACCGACTTTTTTAAAAAAGCGGATATTTTGACGTGAGAATTTTCGATTGAAAATTAGGGTGCTTTTTCAATATTAAGTCAAAATAAGGTGAAAAATAAATATTTTAAATCAAAAAAATTACAGTGTGTTTGGGACATAAAAAAGTAAGTTTTCACCAAATTTCGTGAAAAAAAAAATTTTTTTGTAAAAGATAAAAATAAAAAACCCAAAACTTGGTTATTTTAATTTTTTACATAAATTTTGAGGTTGTTGTGAAAAAAGTGTACATACAAAAGTTGTAGATCTTTTTATTGCCTATAACTTTGCCATTTAACGTATTTCCATAGAACTTGTAGTTTTGCCGAAAATCAAGATAAATCGTTTTCTACCCTTAAATACTCACCCCCTTCCACTTCCCGACCTCGGATCGCCCGTAAATTATTTTTCCTTTCATTTTTGTTATATTCTCTTCCTTTTCCAATAGGTTTCATCCTACCATTATTTTTTTCACTTTTTACCATTTTCAAAGGCTTCAAGCCCTGGTCTATATTATTCATACCTACTTATAGTAAAAGTATCAGAGGATTTTCTAGCTTTGTTGAAAAACGATTTTTAAAAAAATGCGCGCCTGTTTCCCTTTCGTCTGGTCTTTTCATATTAAGTAAAATAACAATATCCACAAGAACAATGCAGCAGCAGAACAGAGGAACTTTACATTCGCAACAATGACCACGCCTGGGAATCGCCGGCTTAATGAAATACCCTCATAGAGGGTGCCACCAGCCGGCTTTATTATGCACTTTTTGTTTTTATGCTTGACAATATTGCCAACTCTGGATGGGACGCTGAAAAATGGCTCGCAAGTTGACAGTTAACTCGGTCCGACGGCAAAATTAAAGAGGTGAAAATGTGGTTGGAAAACCGGAATGGAAAAATTAAATGTGTGGGCTATATTGTGCTGGCGAAGAGCGAACACATATTTTAAATTAGCGATGAGGTAGTTATTTTTACATTCAGGAACGATAACATCTTCATGGTTTATAATTGCGAATCGCTGCACTGTTCCATTATTTTAGTTTGACTATGGAAATAATACGTTCTTCTATGTCACTGATTTGATCCAAAAGGCTAGAAATAACTTTTAGTGATTAGCTTTAATTAATATTACATCAGGGAACGGAGGGCGGGATCAAGTGACCTCATCGGGAAAGTGGTGGGGATAGCACACGTAACTAAATGCGTTATCATCTACTAAACATGTTTCACCGCCATAGTAGGTTTGTTTGGAGCTTCTTAAGTTAACTTAGATTGCTGTAAAATTTATCATGCATACAAGATCAATAAGTTAAAATATTTTGGAGGGTACTTATGTACTTATGAACTTATGACCTTAATTTTTTTAAAGTACCTTCTACGTCTTTTTAAAATGGACTACAGGATGAGTTCTCCTTATATTCGTCTATTTATATTTTGGGAAGTCTATTATTTGACAAACGATTTTATTAAAGTTTTTATTATACCTCCTTACCGAACTAAAACCACCGTATAAATCAAGCAGAAAGTACAAATTCAAGGCAAATGTTTTTATACTCGTTAGGTAGGAATAATTTAAGACTTCGTGGTATTAAAGTTATAAAATTTAGATATCTCCAGTGCTGAACCTTATGCATGAGGTAGAGCGCAGCGGTTTTTTGAGAACTTCCGGAACTTTCATCCTAGGAGAGTCATTATTCAAATTTTGCCAAAACTAACTCTGGCTGCTCTTTTGTCTCTATAATGAAGTTGTGGATTTCTTAATTTTCTGCTATTTAATTTCAGAACTGAAGGGAACACGACGAAAATTTCGGGTTACTAACTTCTATGTTACTAAGTGTATCGGGTAACAGGAAAAAAATACGTTGGATGGTAAAAGGTATGAACTGTACATGCTGTGTAATTGAAATCTACTCTCTCTATAATATCATTATAGTTAGTAAATGTAATGAAAAAAGAGATTTTTTATACAAAAAATTACATCTGTTTTTTAAACTATTATGTTTGAAAAAATAACATAAATATAAAAAGAGTTTTTTGAAATTAATAAGCGAAAGTCAAGACGTTTCAAAAAAAATTTGTCACTTTTAAAATTCGCGAAAGAATTTTAACGTGAAACAGAAAAAGGAAAATACGAATAAAATCCAACATTTCGGTAAAGTTCCCGGGATGATCTATTACGTTTCATGACAGGCTCATGAAAGTAGATGAAGACACGATGCAAAATTGCTTTGCAGGCTATAAGGTTATAATAAACATTTTTCCTTAAAGAAACAAATAAAATTGTGTAATGATTTTCTAATATTCTTTATAATATACCAAATATTTCTAACTCTAATTATTATTGTAAAATAATTCCTCCTTGCTGTATAGAGCCGTGACTGATAGAAAGACGAACGAAAAAACAAGGAATTACATAGATAAAGATTTACAATCGTTAAAATGCATTTTGTATTCCAATTTTATTTCTAAGCGTGAAATGATAATTTAAACAAGAATTTTGTAAAAAGATAGCTTTCGTTTCTTTTAAAATGCAAATGAGCCAAGTTATATTAAACAGAACAATAGACGGAAGTGTTTTCTGTAGGAGCAAATATCAGCAAACTTCCAAGATTCCTGTTTGCTTTTATTAACGCTTCGGAACACTTTTGTTTGAATTTATTTTGTACACCGAATATTTTAACAATGCCTTAAAGGTTAATAATATTCTTGTTTTATATCAATAGGATGATTTTCGTACTGTATAATATTAAGGATGTTCCATCGTTTGAGGGTATTTTGCACTTATAATGTTTACTCAAAAATTACTAATTATTGTCGAAAAGTTGTGTTCAATTGACTTTTGCGTTATTAACGAATGTCAACATAAATATAAAGTAAGTTAGCTTTGTACCAATTTTCAGCAATGTAGCTTAAATTATAGACAGTTATAATAGGTTCCCCCCTCAAAAAATACTATACACTCCTTTTTTCAACCCCCAAATGAATTTTGAAAAAATTACGAACCATGTATGTTATTAAAGGAACTTAAGTACTTACCAGTACTTAGACCTCCGAAGACAGCAAAAAAAAACAGAAGATGAATGAAAAAAGTACAAAGAAGAAAGAAGGAGAAGAAGCCCTACGGAGAACAATTCAAATTAGCAAATGGTACTTACAAGTGGCCCCCGTAGAAACAAAAAAAAACCAGAAAAATGTATCCCACAAAATTATTCTGTTATAGTTTTATTACTGTAAAAACCTCTTTAAATATTGTGTAAAAGAAGCCCCAAAATAGCACGTGGCAATTACCCCAATTTAAAGTAGTAAAAACGAGGTTTCCCTATGAAAATTTCAATTTTTCAACAATGAAAGTAATGGCAATAAAATTACAATCTTACTAAAGTAATATTAAATATGCACACCTCAACCAATGAGAGCTTCTTGGTATTCTTTGCGTTTTTTTTTGGTCGTTGTTTCGGACCAGGAAGAAACTCTCAGAACCGAGAATATCTTGCTGGAAACATGAACACTACTAAAATAAGCTTATAGCTTTACAACTCGTTTATTTTCCATATAGAACGGGGCCGCTTATCCTCAAACTGAGTTAGTTAACTAACCATAACTTTAGCTGCACCGCGTGTTTCTTCCTTAGTAATTTTAAAAAAATGACGAAACCTGTATATTATTAAAGGAACAAGCACCAGTTCTTAGACCTCCGACAGTTTTAGTTTCTGAGATACAGAACTTTTAAAAAATCCCATCTCCCGTTATAACCCGCTTAGGGGCGGATTTTCGAAAAATTCCTTTTTAGTGGATGCCTACGTTATAAGGAGAAGACATTCTTGAAATTTTATGATTCTCGGATTAGAGGGTTTAGTCTGAGTGTTGACGAATCATCAGTCAGTCACTTTTCAATTTTATATAATAGTATACTACATAATACTTACTATACTCATATAAAGAAATTCTTACAGTCTCTATTTTCCTATTTTGAACCTCTGCCTCTGTACAAGTTGACGAAGATAATCTATTTATGTATTTATTTGAAAATACCATTGAAACAACAATAAATAATTTGCGATGTATGACAAAAAACCAACTGGTGAGGGCCAAATTTACTCTAAAATATCTCCCAATTTTCCAGAACGCTTTATCCACTTTCATGAGGCTGTCATGAGTGGCAATAGATCATCTGGAGAACTTCACAGAATGGTTGAAATTTATTTGTATTCCCATTCTCGTTTTATTTTACGCTATATATCTTTAAAAAGTCCGTAGGGTACGACATCAGGACAAATTTTATTTGATGTTGTCTTGGCTGCGCTGTTATTTATATTTTTAATTTTAAGTTAAAAAATTTTAAATTTATGTTCCTTTACTAAAAAAGATTAACTTGATCTATGCGCTAGAATCAATTCTCGTGCTCTGGATACTAAAAATTACGATAATCCTTTTATTTAACATTTCTTACTTGCTGTTTGGTATTAAAACATCGTGTGGTGTTATAAGTTCCTAAACGTAATTTTCTCTTTCTCTCTTTCCCTCTAATTAACTTAGCTTCACTTGGATATTCAGTGGCAATAATTTAATTTTAATTCAGTTTCTCTACCGGGTACCATATTAGGATTATCCCCGAAATAATAGTTTATGAATGGCATAAGTTTGAGGCGGAGTCGCTGCTGAAGCTGCAAAGGAAAACGTTACTGCATGCTTTAAGGAAAGATTATAACACCCAGCGTAGGGAAACGGTTAAAGCTATAGTTGTTGCATTTTGGAAGAAAACGGGTTCTCCTTTTTGTATAGTGATCGTATGACATAAAAGTTGTACCGTTTTATAATGTTATGAAGTCAACACAGACTACTAAAGTTAAAAAAAAAAATTAATTTGGAATTTACAGAATTATTTTTCGGTCGCCATAATGTACTTATTTTTGTATGAATATAATACACAAATTCACTTTCTTTTCAAGAGCCAAAATAGTATTTTACGTTACAAGGCCGGCAGGTGACTTATTACAGTACGAGTTGACTTACGGACGAGGCGACGTAGGAGCCGAGTCTGGAATATAAACGAGTGCTGTAATGACACCTAACGGACGTGTACCGTATGATATTTTATTTAATTTTGTCATTATAATACTTTTTAAAAAGATTTAATAAAAATGTTTATTGCAAATTTTAAAATAGATATTATTGGCAATATTAATTGGTATCACTGGATATAGTTTAAATAAAATAAAAATTACTAACTTTAGTTAAGCAAAATATTTAAAAAATTGTAAAAGAGAGTCTATTCTGTAGTATTTTCGTAATATTTTTCATTTAATAAAATTGGTAGAAAAAATTATTTTACAAGTTAAAGCATCTAAACAGAGTTACTTGGGATCGATAAATATATAGTCAAAACAAAATAAAAATTACTAACTTTAGTTAAGCAAACTATTTAAAAACTTTAAAAGAGAGCCTATTCTGTAGTTGCGTAACATTTTTTATTTACTTAAGTTGGTAAAAAAAGCATATTATTTATAGTAAGATATGCTGCCAAAATAGCGATTTTCCAATAAATACTAATCGGGGCATGGAACGCATTTTTATAGTCGGCCATGATTGCCTTTATTTTGTTTTGAATTATGACAGTTACTGTTATTATAAGTTTTAAAAACTTATATAGGTATTATTATATTCCAAGTTTAATTTAGTTTAATGTATATATGATAAAATTAAATAATTAATGCTCAATATGTCTACTTGAACATTTGGTTTCCTATAATTTTAAGTGACAACTTGTCAAAAATCCAAAGTAAAAAAAAAAAGTCTATTTCTAAAAACAAAAGATGGTGGCTAGGCAATACATTACAGTTCCTGATACTGTAATGTTCCAGTTACCGGCCGCAAATGAGTACATGGTAAGTTGATTTACCGGACAAAATGAAATAAAATAATTTACACAATAACCATCAACATCGTTCCAGGCATTTCCGACCAGCCGACATGTAAACGTTGCAATAATTTCCACAGATCAAGTCGGAAATTGGGGGCGTTTGCTTTGATTAATAAGGAAAATGAGCAACCAAAAGGGTGCGTTAGATTGCAAAGGGATGATTTCACGATTTTACCGGCCCTTTTCCAACCCCCGCGCTTTTGTAACGGCAAATTACTATGGAAGTGTTTCGCTGAAACAACATAATTTACGCTGGAATTAAAAGGGAAAGAGAACATTATCGATTATTTGTTTGAAGGTGGTAGACAATGAAGTAATATCAAAAAAAGTACCTTGTCGGACTTCCATTGTCTTTATTTTGTTACTTAACACAACGTTTCGGTTAGTTAGTATCTCTAACCGTTTTCAAGTGTAAACTTAATTATAATTCCAAGGCTACTGTCTTAAATACTATCCGTGTGCAATGAAGCTTGATGACTCCGCCTACGTGCTTATTGAAGTGTGAAGTTTGAGCTGTTCGTTTTGGACAAGAAGAGGTTTCCAGATATTGGGGATATCTACACTTGGTTCTTGCATACTTCAGTATACAGGAAACCCATGCACTCACACCGGGCAATACCTTAATCCCGGATCGAAACATTCAAACTCCATAAAACAGGGCATAATTCAAACTCTTTATCACAGAGCATTTAACGTTTGCAACAATCCGGAAGACCTAAATATTGAAATTTCAAACATCAAAAAAGATTTAAAACAAAATGGTTACCCTGAAACCTTTGTAACTAATACCATCTCAAAACTTAAAAATCGCGATGTAAAAACGAATACAGAAGCGAGAGAGGAGCAAGCATTTCTTACAATACCTTATGTCAAGGGGATTTCTGAAAAGATTAGAAGGATAACCAAAAACTATAATATCAAAACAACCTTTAAATCCGGAAATACGCTTAGAAGCTTTCCTACAAAAGTAAAACCCCCCAGTGATAAAAACACAAAAAATTGTATCTATCAAATCCCCTGCGAGTGTGGCGAATCGTACATTGGAGAAACAAAAAGACCTCTTCCCGTACGAGTAAAAGAACATCTGAAACATACTCAAAGAGGTGAAACTTCGAGATCAGGTATAGCGGAACATGTATGGACCAACCAACATAATATACAGTGGTCAGAAGCCAAGGTTTTGGACACGGAACAGCACTGGAGAAAACGAAAATTCCAGGAAGCAGCTTTCATGAATCAAAATACACATATATTCAGTAAACCAAGTATAGATATCCCCAATATCTGGAAACCTCTTCTTGTCCAAAACGAACAGCTCAAACTTCACACTCCAATAAGCACGTAGGCGGAGTCATCAAGCTTCATTGCACATGAATAGTATTTAACACAGTAGCCTTAGAATTATAATTTAGTTTACACTTGAAAACGGTTAGAGATACTAACTAACCGAAACGTAACATATATTCAGTAACAAATAAAGACAATGAAAGTCCGACAAGGTAATTTTTTTGATATTATCGATTATTGTTTGTTGCTTTAAAAATATCTTGTTTATAAAACAAAGTTGAAAAAGCGAGGAGCACCCTTAGGCCCCCGATGAGACGATGTAGTGAATAGGAGTGAAGCTCCATTAAGTTTAATGCCCTGCGTGGCTTACCACTTAGTGGGGAGGGGGGGGGGGACTAAAAGGATGTGCTCTGCCAAAACAATGCCTGTCTTTATCTGGTTGGCATTGTTACCTTGAGCTAATTTTTATGTCAACCACGATGTCTTATATTCGCAAACTTAACAAAATAAGTTTAAAAAAAAAACCAGCCCCCTATACGTTGGTGGTGTATCTAAATTTTCAATAACAGGTCAAGTCGGAAATTAAGGGCTTTAGCTTTGATTAATAAGCGAAATGTGCAACCAAAGGGTGCGTTGTCAAGGGATGATTTCACAATTTACCGGTCCCTATTTCGCCCGGCTTTCGAAACAGAAAATGAAAATGTTCGGCCGAAACATTATTCTTGCTAAAATTAAACTGGCGTTTATTTTGGATGGTATTTAATTAACGTCGGTTATTGTTAATAGCTTTCGGAGGGTTTTTAATAAAATCTTATATAGCAGCAAATGACTGACCCGAAAAAAACTGGCATTTGCACGAATTACAGTTGTTTTAAAAGGGACTAAAAGTGAGGTGCATTTGGAGTTTTTATTCACCCTTTTCGGTACAGTACCAGCGAATTTAACTTATAAAAGTTCTGTTCCATTTAACAAAATATGTTTTAAATTTGATTGAGTTAAACCGACCAATTATATATATTATATTAAAAGCACAGTCTAGAGTGTCGTGTTAAACCAGCCAAAGAAATTCTACTAAAATTAAAATGGAGTCACTAAATATTTAAGCGGGGCCGGGTTAATTTGCAGAAGAAGCAAATTAACATTTAGGAGGTATAACGTCAAACGGGGTGCTTTGCTGCCGAGTCGGTAAAGCAGAGTATGATAATTAAGGAGGATTATCACCGTGTTCTAGGTACATTTTTGGACGTGGTAATATATATTTAAAGGTCCCGTTTTGGAGCGTTCTGATTTTAAAAATTAACAATTTTGTAATTAAGCTTATTTATTAAATTACATTAAATATGTACTTCTTTTCTAAAGAGTTCTGTGTTTCGAATTCTATGACAATGAACACTAAAAATAAGCACAAGTTTTTAAAAAAATATGCTTATAAAACGCTCTTTCTTAATGCTCTTAAAGTCAACTAAAATAATTATTATTGCTAAAAGAACAGTAAAATATTTTCTGAAACGTATGCCAATTGCTATTAAAAGTTATATGGTAAGGCTTGCACTGTTCTGTTCAGATAACCCGACTTAAAACAAAATTAGAGCCACTGAATATTAGAGTGAAACAGGTTTAATTAAGAAAACAGGAAAATTAGCATTTAAGACGTACAACGTGGAATGCTTTGCTCTGCTGCCGAGTCAGCAAAGCTAAATTTTGCTCCCTATGAACGATTATCATACTTTATAAAGTTGGCATATTATACTAGCTTAACCTGCTGGTAATAATTTGGAACTATATGTAAAATAAAATTCAGAAATAATGATGTGTAATCTATTTGTGTCCTAAGTATAATTTGCGTATTAAAAAATCTTTATTAATATTTTAATTATTTACAAGGTTGCAGTTGGATCCATTCGAATTAATTGGCAACAATACATTAATGCATACAGTATACCGCCGATGAATAATTTAATGGTACTATGTATATATCAATTAATATTAATTATTAAAGTTAATTAAAATTATGCTAATAACTGATCTAATTTGATAAATAATAATATTGTTTACTTATTTTGGATAAGCCAGACTTAAAAAAATATTTTAAATTTAAAGTTGCTTTATCTACAAATAAAAATTTGCATTTTTTTAAAGCCGTGTAAGTAAACTTTTCTCGTAATATAAAAAAGAAAACTTAATTAAAAGTAATAAGGCCTGTTACAATTTATTATGTTATGATATCCTTTTTCTTTTTCTGTTCACAATTTTTCAGTCTATGAAATACATAATATAAAGTGCGTCCACCTACGAGACCCAGGATATGTTTCAATTTCAGCAATAATTACTATAAATATTATACATATTAGTTGTCGAAAGGAGACTTTCGAAAATGAACATATCACTTCCCCTTACGGTATATTTCCCCCCCAGACTTTTCCACTTAAGCAAACCTTTTAAAGAGCTTTCGCGCCATATTTAAATAAGTCACGTATCTCTTAAGACCGAAAAGCCAAATCCACTTTGTCGGCTTCTACTTATCGCTTAATTTGACCCTCGTGGACCTGCAACACACCCTTAACGCCCTTAAGCTGCTTGAAGAGCACTCAGCTTCCCGTACTTCCAAACAAGAAACAAAAGCCTTAAGGACCGGAGATTTCTGGATGTGTAGTTGTATGTTCTTTTGAAATGCATTGTTTATTACGACAGCTATAATATATAGAAAACATAAATTGCTTGTCCAAAAGATCGGAACGAAGCAATAATAACCAAAAATAAACGTAAAAGAATATTTAAAGTTTTCTGGAAATAGCAGTGTATTAATTCATCTGGTCACTTTGTTCGCTTGTATACAAATATTTCTCAAATCCCTTTCGGATAACCAAAGGGCCCCAGGGGCCGCCAATAAGCCCCAAGGGGGCCTCAAGTAGTGAAGTAATCGATACCAAATGCAATTGTCTCAAAATGGATTTACTGTGCGGTTTTGCCTTAAGTGGTAAGGACACAGCATGGATTACGGCTTTGCATTTAAGTTTACCAAGTATGCCTTTGTTTAAATTAGGAGTTGATAATTGAAATTGGATATTTGGGGCATAGTTTATGTAGAAATTTGATAAATAATTAAGCAGAATAAAGTTCGATACACTGTGAGAAATTTTTCAAGTTTATTCTGCTGGTAGGTAAATATATTTTTCATTTATCCTCTTTGATCACCTCATACTTTTGAACATTCTGTATAAATGTCGTTGTATTTTATTCTAAAATGTTTAAAATTTTTATAATAATAAATCATGAAAACGTCCAATACGAGACAAATCGTCGATTCTTCCATTTCCACAAAACCTTTATAACTGCCTCAATTTAAAACATAAAATCGTTGAAAGTTTTCTAGAAAAACGTAAGATAAATGAAGTATGTCGAAGTTCCATAAACAATATTAGAAAAGTCTTGAATAGCGGGACGAACTTTTAAAGATAGATTGCAGGGCACTAATAGGAGTTTTTAGAAAAATAAATTTCCCAAAAAAGTTTATTTTTAGCAACGAAGAATTGTTTTTCTATATTGTGTTAAAAATATTATGTTCTGTGACGATACACTGTTTAGAAATTATTTTAATTGTTAATAACATTCGTAATAATATTCGTAGGATATTTTAAATATTATTTTTAAATGGCACGCAAAAATTGATATTTGAGAAACAATAATTAATTTTTAAGAAATGTCAAAAAGGGCAAGGGAACAAAATATTTCACTGTAATTGTAATGATACAGTTGTCGCTATTAAAGCAAAATAAAGATTGTTGTGATTTAATAATTATTCACGATTATACTCAAGTAAACTTTCTGAAATTTGTTTGTTGTAAGTTACTAATGTGCTTATTTCTGGAATCAATGGAAATGACCATAATTCAATTAAGCAAGCGGCCTAATGATCAGAAATGCCCAGTTCTAGTAACCACTAAGCTTAATCTAAATACCTAAACCGATTTACAATTTGTGTCTAATCGACAATAATTAGTATTAGCAAGAAATAACTTATACAAATCATGTACCTACTAATTTGCATGGTATTTTTAACTATGATTCTACAATAAATAACTTTAAAGTATTTGGAAATCATTTCTTTTATCACTAAATAATGACAACCAAAAGCATTCACAAATCATATTTAATGGCCATGGAGTGGCATAAGCAGAGTTCAATCGACTAATACTTTTAAACATTTTCTATAATTTATATCTTTATATCTTTGAATGTTCGCCTTTTCCTTCAAATCAGCTCTGGTAATGTTTTCTCACTGCAGTTTGCAACCGTCTTTATAACCAGTCGTAAGACCATTGTAAAATTTAATAGCTAAACATTTTTAGGAGCAAGTTAAGTTCTGAAACAATAAAAATCATATATCTTATTTTGATACGGGCACTT
This sequence comes from Polydrusus pterygomalis, assembly GCA_963969555.1. Lineage (NCBI taxonomy): Eukaryota > Metazoa > Arthropoda > Insecta > Coleoptera > Curculionidae > Polydrusus > Polydrusus pterygomalis. Next base: position 65,678,050 of record OZ018381.1, on the reverse strand, counting down.
ATCCATCTTAGAGAAGGCCAGACATACTATTTACCAAATCATTCTCTTCATTTCGGGTAAAAATAAATTTAAAGTATTTTTTAATAACTTAAACTTTAAAAGAACACAACAATGGCGTGGACTATTAATAGATCCAAGAAAGCATTATTTTTCGCCGCTTTCTTTTGACGGCATCACTTACATAATGGCGCGAAAAGGCTTTTACACTCCGCGGATTATTCTAATCACTTAGACAACGTCTGGAAAACATGAAGCGCTGGCACGGTTGCCAAATTTTGATACGAAATTAAAGTGCATCTTTAGGTTTTGTTTTAAAAGCATATTGGTTGATACCAATGATAACGACGTTACAAATAAAAAACGTACAGAGTACAGATAATGATAAAGGTTCGACAACAACCAAGCAACCTTTGATTAATCTTATAATAATATGAAACCATTATTGCAATTAATAATTATTGTGTGCTTCCATTGAGGTTGATATTGCAGGCTTTAGTCTAGCTCCTAAGCTAAACCAGGTATTTATTTTGCTGAAAGACTAAAGTACTTACCCAAGACTAACATGCCTTTCGTCTTAATATCTTCACTCTCTAATGTTGAAACGGAACAAGTGTAATTTCCCGATAGATCAGGTCCTGTACTAAGGATATGTAGAGCCCTGTGAATACTATTTGCGTCTACGCTGGCTTGGTATTCCAGGTTAACGCGATCTTTTAACACTCCTAAACTTTGAGGCCGCTTTTTTGTACCTAAAAAGAAAACATATTCTTTATGTTTTTCTTTTTATATTTATATTTATTGGTCAGTTAAATTAGCCATGGTTCTTAAACTATTTGCTAGTCTCACGTCTGCCCCAACTCATAAAGGTAAATTTTGGGTGAATATTTAGCCTTCCCAATAATAACTTTCTATTCCTAAATTAATATTTGTCTTACCCGGGATCCACTGATATACCAAAGATTTGTTGAAATACCATTTTACTACAAGGTCGCTTTCGCTATCGTCGAGGGTAAAATCGCAATCGAGAATTGCCTGCGAGCCATGTTTGATTATTTCGGGCACCCGCAATCTGTTTATTTTCACTGCTTCACCGAAGTTTATAATAGCTGCAAAAGAAATAATATATTAGATAAACCTTTGGTGAGATATTTTATTTATTACTTGTTCATAATAAAGCAGATCCTATTTTAAATAAGTCTGCTATAATTAGTTACCTATGTATGATAGCTAATTGGATAAATAGGTTAATTTGCAAGCACGCAATTTAGGTTTACAAGGTTTTTATTGCAAAACTAAATACCTCTTCATTTTGAGAAAAATGAGGTTTCATAAAAAAAACCTTTCTATCTTAATATAAAAAGGGAAGTTTAGTTATACTTTTCGTAGAATTTTACCATTCACCTCCACACCTAAACCAGGCCTGAGGTATTAATTGATTTGAGAGGTGTTTTTTCTTATAGCTGTTTTTCAAACAGACGTGTACTTGTTTGTCATAACACCTCAACTGTCACATCATGACAATACAATTTTAGAAATAAAATGTAAAAACTTCTATATGAATGGTCATTCGTTATGTCGAAAGACAAAATCCTGAGTGCAGCTACTGCAGCATTAGAAATCACAAAAATGGTCGCCATCATCGCTGCCCACACTACTTGCAAACTAGTGACTGTAGGCAAATCTGAAATTGTTAAACAGTTCAATCAATACAAGCAAAATGCCACTCCCCAGCAATTGGAGGCTTTAAATATGTTCAAGGACCTCACATCGAAAGGTACGGCGTTGGCAAAGTCAAGTCTACAGCAAGCCAAGAAGCAAGCTATGGAAAAAGCAAAAGAACTTCCGAAAAAGGAACCCCCGAAAAACGAAATTCCGAAGGGCAAAAAGTAAAGCGATTGGTACTTTCTTTTTTTTTCTGCTATATTGTATGTATACTAAGGTTTTTACAGATGTTTTAGTAAAAAGTTTCTAAAAGAACGATTACGAATTATTATTGTTTTCATTTTGGTTCTTTTAGCTATTTGTGTTGTAGAAATACCCTGCGATATCTCCGATGTTTTAGTTTACCTTAGTATCTTTATAATGAGGTTATCGGCTAATAACAAAAATTTGGGGCCCCCCTCATCAACTATTTGCATAACTCCACTCTTATGCTCACGGCAGTAGTGGTTATAAAGGTATAAAATCATTTTAATTGCACCTCAAGGAATTAAGGAAGTTATAACGAAAATCCCTAAAATCTCAGATTACAAAACGGGCGAACCGCAATTTACCCAAGAACAATATAAAATTGCCACGTTGTACCTCACTTTTAAATCCCGACCGAAAAGCACATTAACTAAATAAGGGTAATCCTTACTTCGGACAGGTTAAATACGTTTTACCGCACAAAATCATGTTTTAAGTTGCAAAAGATAGGTTGTACGGCCTTTTTGCCTGCCTACGGCTGTATAAGGGTCCACCAGGGAGTGTTTAAGTTAATTCTTCATATCATCCCTCGTTTCGTTCGGGCTTATATCACTGGAATATACCTACTTTTATCTTGTCTTTTATTTTGTTTTTGGTTCGGAGCATTTTAATCTGCAGTAAATATTCGACTTCCTGTTTATACAGACGACGCTTGCGGTGTATTTTCCACGGATTTGGCTTCGAGGAGGAGATATGACCGTGGTTTAAACGGGAAATATGTGTGCTATGTAAATCCCGGCGACATTAGGGAAGATGGTATTTCGAATTCTGTTTGTGATTGTTTTGTGTGTCGGGAACTAAAAAAGGGAAACTTTTAACGTCTGACCATTCACATGCATTACTATTTTTAGTTTTTTTTAACGTTTACTGTTGCTAGCCATATTTCTAATTTTTTTTTCATAGATCTGGCTCTGAAATAATTAAAAATTTAAATTTTAACACATGTCAGTACCTTTTCACATATTATTCGACGAAAGACAGTTGTGAACATGAAGCGATAGAGGTGGGTATAGATATTCGTATACTTGTCCACGTTGTATGTTCGTATTGTTCGTATCATTATGTAAATGGTTCTAAATTAATATTGCATTATTCAATTATCCATTAAGTAGCACACTAAAGGCGAATTTAGACTAAATGGAAACCGACACGTTTTTATTTATGGTGCTTAATTAATTTTCCGTTCATAATGAATAATTTTCGGGTTTCAAAATTAAATATTTTGTCAGAATAATGTACTAAGGCCGATGATCAACGATGATTTATTACAGCATTATACGCATGATATTTACAAGTTTTATTAATTTTGTCGCGAATATTATTTTAAATAAATATCAAATAAGGCTTAAATGTGTCATTAATCATTTTAATTATACATTTAGAGGCAATTTATTTTAAGTAGAATGACATGGAACATTACACATATCCGCAGGATTAATAGAGTATAGAACATTTTTGATTCTAACTTTTGCTAATAGTTGCATATGGATACTTGTAAATAATAATTGTACTATTTAATTTTATGTTTTCGCATAAAGGGTACTGGAAAAACAAGCTCCCCGTTTTTGTAAACGATCCACTGGTAATTTTTATTTGCAGAAAAAAAAAAAAAACGATTTAAGGTATAAGTATAAATATCGTATTTTTATGATAAAGATCTAAGCTTTCCTTGTACCCTTCAAAGAGTACAACAATTATTATACGTAATGAAAAAGAATATACCGAATTGAATTAATTTGCCACACAGTTTCTGTTAGGTAGCATTATTTCTGCAATTCACCCAATATCTGAATGGTTCAGTGCCCTATTTATCCTATTACTTATACATGATTGCAAACCTGCAAACAGAAAGGTCGTAAATGCAGGAGTATTGAAATTCAATCAGGATTCGGTTAGATAACTTGCAACAAACCAGTGGTGAGGTTTCATTAAGAATATTTGCCAAAATAATTTTACGTGTAATGTTAAATCAACCAAATTATTCTAATAAAATAATACGTTAATAAAGCAAGTTTCTCGTACCCAAAAAACCTCAAAAGTATAAAATTGTCTTAGCTGTGTACTTGTAAGATAAATATATATAATTTGCGTTAAAAAATTATTTATAATGCTTTTTAAAATATTATTTTGTAGTACCTATCAATTGAAATGCATTTATTGAGTTTTATTTGTTACATTTATTATGTAAGTTTATACATGACTGAAATTCTGCAGAAAAGTCATACGTGCAGTAATATGGAAATGCTGCTATTATAGCTCTGCATAATAATTAACTCTGGTTAATGGAAGCTTTATGCTTCACTTAATTCAGGATATGTAGCATTTGTAACATGAATCCGGTCGCGCACAAACGGGAGATACATTTTTGAAAGTCGTTTTTAAAACATAAAAACCCATATTTAGAAAAAGGGCACCTTTAAAACCGGAACAAACACATAAAATTTCCAGTTTTTATTTATTCGGAAATTTTTAAATATCAAAACACATGTATATGTCGTAGGCTGATGGTGAAATCCGTCATTTCATGAAAAGCCTAGTTACTTCATGAAGCGTCGGCAGATTGTGTAAAAACATGAAATTACACGATCTGCCGCGTCACTTCATCAAGAGACCTTGACGTTTCGGCGTATTATGTATAACACAATCTGCCTAATTTTAAATATCGTCACTTCATGAAATGCCACAAAAACAAGGCATATTGTGTAATTCCGTCTAAAAGGTATATTGGCAACTGGTTTGTTCGTTGTTCCTCAGAGCATTTTTTTTTAATTAAATTTTTTCAACTAATATTATTTTATAAAAATAAAAAAAATGCTCTGACAAACCCGAACAAACCAGTTGCCAATATACCTTTTAGACGGAATTACACAATATGCCTTGTTTTTGTGGCATTTCATGAAGTGACGATATTTAAAATTAGGCAGATTGTGTTATACATAATACGCCGAAACGTCAAGGTATGTATCTTCATGAAGTGACGCGGCAGATCGTGTAATTTCATGTTTTTACACAATCTGTCGACGCTTCATGAAGTGACTAGGCTTTTCATGAAATGACGGATTTCACCATCAGCCTACGACATATATAAAAATAAGTTAAATTTCAGCTAGGTGAATGAATGCACTTTAAATCCAATATTTTGTACTTGATCATGACACCAGTATGAAGTGAAACTGCCGCAAAATGAACTTTTGCCGAATATTTGTCAAAATCGTACACCAGACAGATTTTTCCCAAAAGACCGCCGGTGGTATTGATTGCCATTTATTCTCATAAGCGCGTTTGAAATATGACATCGTAAATACGTTACTTCATATTATAACTCGCTTTTCATTTGGAGTAGATTTACAGCCGCTGAAAAAAGGGAAACTAAAGTTTTGTTATTCTTTTACTGTGAAAAATCGGAAAAAAGCTTTCTTAAATAAAATATGTATCTAAGTGAACTGATAAAAGTTTTTGAGATAAAAGTTGCGGATGCGTAACATCTAAATGTGCTCTCGTAAATAATATGCAAATAGGAAAAAGGGGCGAAGTTTAAATAGAACGTTCAACAATTTACATAAAAAAATGTTATATGGTTTGCAACAGAAAAAAAGTTATTACAAAAATTATACAGGACTCTTAAATCGCCAATAATTGATCGTATTTGAAAGATATCCCAAAATTATATCGGGAGAAGAGGTGAAAAGATGCTGAGCTCCCCATTTATAACTAATTTGATATACAATACTACGGAAGTATATATACACGGTGTTCGGAAATGATGAGCAAAAAATTTAGAATACAATTCTAGACCGAAAATAAATTCTATCTCTTCCTATAACATTTTTTCGAAAATTGATTTACAGGGTGTTAAAGTTAAATTTTACTTGCAGTTTTTTTTGCAATACCTTTTGCCACGCTCATAATATTTTGACGAAATCTCGTATATGGGCCTTTTTCCGGATAAGGAATACACATTTGTCCACCGTTTTTCGCATTTTATAGAGGGCGCCACATAAGAGCCTATATTTTAATTTGAATGGTCCCAACTTTTTTGTCCTACACTGTATGCGCATTTTGACTCAATATTTTTATTCTCCTAACCCTTTGACACAGAAAAGGTATACTACTTTTGTTTCGATAAATATAACCGTTTTCGAGAAAAACGCAAATTAACATTGCTTGCATGTTATGAATACGAAATCATTTGAACTTATTATTTTTTAAATTTAAATAATTTAATTTTTTAGGAAGAATTAATTTATGCATTAAAGAGGAAGGACGTCAATTATTGGAACCTTTGATTTAAATATTTCAGTTATTGTTCTAGTAACTTATGCATTTTAAAACTTAAAAAAAAAATTAATTTTAACACCCTGTAACCCCGTAATAATCAATTTCCGAAAATATGTTATAGGGAGAGATAGCATTTATTTTCGGTCTAGAATTATCCTCTACATTTTTTGCTCATTATTTCCGGACACCATGTATAAGAAATGTGTATCATATCCAGTGGTATTGAATCAAAAAAGTATACTATATTAAAAAAGTATCATCACTTGATAAATTAAATCCTATATTATGAGTTAAAAATTTCTGTCGCGACTAATCGTTTTTATAAACAAAGCAGCTAGTTATGCGACGTGAAAAGAAAAGTTCTATGAATTATAGTTGGAATTTCAAAAATATACGCCACTTGAATTGCAGTCATTGACAGAAATTTTGGCATAGGTAGAAAATTATTATTGCAAAAAAAATGTTAGAAAAAAATAGCTATTTATGATATAAGTGTGAAAATAAATCGTTTAAGGCATGCATATGAGAATTTGAGTGCATGAGTGCCTTAAACGAGATATTTTCTTACGTATATCATACAAGATTTTTTCTACGAGCGTGTGAAAAGTTAGACTTTTCACCCGGCGTGTGAAAAATAATTTACTTTTCACACTAGTGCGTTAAAGTAAAACTTTTTACACTGAAATGGGTGTGAGAAGCCTAACTTTTCACACGCTCGTAGACAAAATTATTTAAAAACAAATAAAATATAATGTCATTTGATTTGATAAATTAATTCTGAGAGGCCGTTTAAAATACAAAAAGGGAAAAACAATTTCGCGTCCGCAATAAATTAATTGTCCAAATTTCGAATTCAGAGCAAAGCGGGATAATAAAGGAAAAAGCAAACAAACCGAAGCCGGAAAATCACAAAGCAGGTGTACAAAAAGTTACCTGTAAGCAAAAATTTAGCATGCTTTGTCGGGTTTTATTTTGTTTAATTAGGGGCCATTGTTTATGTATAGAGCCCCTTCGGTGAATTGGACCCTTCTGAAGTTTACCGCCCTTTTTGCAGTCGAACGCTTGGAATTTTTATTGGCTGGAAAAAATATGTTGTCGTTTTAATTCGTAAAATATTAAACGATATTAGTACAATTTATTTAAAAATAATATTTGTGGGTACAATAATAGTTGCTGGGTTAACCTCTATGATGGGCCATTACATACTTTTTAAATATAAAATTGCTTCTTATATTCTCAGCCTAGCATCAACATTGAATCAGTAAATAATTTTTACATCGCGTGCAAATAACTTACTTTTCACACCAGTAGTTAATAAATATTGCTGTGGGCATTGGGTAAAAATATGTATTTATCGCAATACAGTTACCTCGTGACTCTTTATTCACAAGATTTTCTTGGCGATAACGCAACTTTAAATATAAACAAACTGGGCCGTTTCCTGGAATAATAATTAGTCAGCCAAATATCACTCAACTCAAGACCTTTCTTGCCAGCGGCGACTCGTAATTTGGCAATGGAGAAACATGGTAGAAAATTTCACAAATTTATTTTCAACCAATTAGAAGTCCCCTTTTTATAGCCTATTAACCTAATGATATTAATAAGTGATAATTTTTCTTAGGTATACTACTACGACATAATTTTAATTCAAATGTCAAGTCATTTCGAAGTGACAGGTAAGACAAACCAGCAAGTAACAATCAATTTTTTAGTAGTACCCGTGATATTTATTGTTACAATAATATTGTGTAAAAAATGATTCGTTTTGGTAATGAATCAGCAAGTTCGATTGCTAAAGAAATTGAGAAGTTAGTAACTCATTTTTATTACTAAAATGTGAAAAACATGTCTTTATAGTTTTAAATTCAAATATAACTTTAAAAACATATTTCCGATTAGTTTAGTTTAATATCACGCACTGTATTTTTACAATAGAAGTTGATTTTACTTGTTAGTAACTAAGGTGAATTACTAAAATTTCAGGAACATTAAAAGAAACTCCAATTTATGAAATTTTCTTACCGAATTTCCCACGCAGCAGAGTTATTTCCCAATAATTTTTTTCTCGGTTTCACTCATGTTTTTGTTGATAGAAAATTTCCCTCGTCTTCGACTCGGTATAATTTTCTATCAACCGTTAATGACCTTAAAAAAAATTATCGGTAATAATTCTGCTGTTAGGGAGATTATAAGTGATTATCACATGCATTGCATACCCAAAAATATATACATATTATTAACTCCTTACGTTTTTACTATCTTCTTCAAAGACAAAGTAGTTTATTTTGTGACTGGAATAAAAATAAATCAATTTATTGCCGGTGTTAATCGATATAATACAAATTTAAGGTGTTGAATCTTTAGATAAGGACGTACTAAAATATCTCTTCTTTATAAATCTGTATAAAATCTTGTGTGAATTTCAGAGTCTCCGCAGCATAAATGGCAGAGCGTTCGACTGGTAATAGACACAAAAATTTAAAAAGTATATATTTTACCCAATTGGCCGCCACTGAATAATAATGGAACAAGCACAATGGATCCTGTGACTTATAATCGTTATTTTTGGTGCTAAAGGCGCTGCATTGTCACGTCGCGGGTAAAGAAAACCTTTTAAAAAATAAATTTTATAAAATAATAATTTATGAAGTGTTTATCAGGTCAACTCAACCTGTATTGGAATCTATAGTATAGCTTACTAAGGGGAGTCAGTTACAATTATCAACTAGAAAAGGATGCGCTGACATTAAAAAAAAAAACTAGTAAGAGACAAGTAAATACAGTAATAGTATTGAGAATACCCTTAGAATTACATTATTTCATACTTTTTAAAGTGTGTTTTGTCTAACTATTTGATTTGTCTCCGTAATAAGGCTTCGTCAATTTTTAATGTGTGATTATGCAGATGTCAATCGAAGTTTCTTTTCATCTTCAATTATTCCAGTCTAGTTATACCCACTTTAAACGAACGGAAGAATATTTAAATTTATATTTCAAATAGGGCAAATTAATTAAATACCACCACTTGCTTTCTTTCCAATTTGGCCTTTATGGTGTTTAAAAAAATCTTAAAAATTTAGGTAATAAACTGTTTTTCGTACATTCATTTTATTTTAAAAAAAAAGGTACTTTAAAATGATAGACTAGCAGAAATGTGTAGAATTTTTTCGGTATTACATTTTTAACTATCTTGAGTGAAAGTATTAAATAATTTTAAAAAAGGTTTAATAAGGTTAAAAACATTTTTAACACAATTATTTATATAAAAGAGGAGTTTATATAAAGGTCGTAAAACAATCAACAAAGGAAAAAATAAATACTTTATTTGAGTATTTTTCTGACGGTTCGAATTAGAAACGCTACACGATGTTGCATAAATCAGCTTTGCGTGAAAATCTACATTTAAAGGTTTAGGAAAACAGAAAACAGCCGAATTTATTTATTATCTTAAGCTCGCTTCACAAGAGTAGAAATGGACGTCATTGATACCAACTTGATTATTGTGTAAACCGTTTTTTCTTATTGGACATTGTTGTCTCAATGTATTATTTTATTTACATGATGTATACGTTGACAGTTGTGGCTCTGAGAATTTGATTAAAAAAAAATAGATGCAGTCGCTTATTGATGGGGAATTGTAAAACATTATTTAATAAAAATACTTTTTTCAGTTTTATACAAAACTTACCGCGCTTTAAAAACATAGAAGTTGCTTTTCTGAAGAGTTCAATTAACGTCGTATCTCGTCAACATCTATGTCAGTAAGGGCGAAGGCGTACCAAATAATTAAATGTGAATGAATGAAATTTAAATTTTTTTCGTCCATTTTATCATTGCAACTTTTACTTACCGCAAAACGGGTATTTCGCCATATCTGCCCTCGTCTATACGAAGCCTTAGGAAAACACAAAACAGCCGCCTCTTATTTATTACCTTAGAGTAAACAAACCCAAATCAGATTTTCCACGGATTTCTTTCGCTCTTTTTCCTATTCAATCCTTTTTGTATTTTCCTTTGTCGAACAAAGCGAATCTTAAGAAAATAATGGTGTAATTTTTAGATTTTCCATTGAAGAAATACGCCTAAAAGCTGAATTTAAAATAGGTTTACAGAAAGAATACATGGATGGAGAAATAATACAAAAACAAAGAGCAAGACATTGCTCTTTTTTATATTTAAAATTCAGTACTCTGTATTCGGTTACCTTTTATGTGCAGAAAGTCGCTGTCTAAACGCTTTTACATAGAGGATAATATCGTTTTCCTACAGACGTGTGAAAAAATCAATTTTCCGCACTGATATCCGTGCGGAAAATAAGTCTTTCCGCACTAGTGCGGAAAATTTTTTCGGCACGATTATGTCAAAAATCCGTGCGGAAAATTGGTTTTTCCACACTAGTGCGGAAAATTTTTTCGCCACGATTATGTCAATATCAATAATATATCATTTATAACTTGTAGTTATTACTTTTTTTCTCAGAATTAGTTACGGTTACATATGTATGTGATTGTTATAGTTAATTAAAAATTATTAAATTTCTTTGAAATATGTGTTACTTATTTTCACACGTCTGTAGAAAAACTATTATACTTAACACGTGCGAAAAATGTTTTCCCTGCACTCGGCTGCTTCACCGAACTCCGCTACGCGTCGTTCGGTGAACGGCAGACTCGTGCGGAAAAATTCATTTTCCGCACTTGTTAGGTAAATAGCTATTATGTCACATCGAAAAATGTATGTTTTTTATCACAAGTTTTTTAAACACATTTTTACTAATATTTATTTTATCGTCATTGGGTTCATGTCAGTTATATTTGTGTATTCGAACATTTATGTCTGGAAGACAAACAATAACCCACCTTCATCGCTTTATTATATTTGTTTTAATGAAAACTTCCGCACAAAACAAAAACATTTTAAATCAATTTCAGAAATTCCATTAACACGTAAAATAAACAGGAGTAGGATATAGGACGGGGCAATTTATCATAATAACACAATTTTCGTTTAAAATTTGATTCGGAGTAAAACCGTATTTCTCGACGCGCCAGTGTCACTCGTGTCAGTGTATAAAACGAGAGAAATTTACACCCCACCAAATGAATTTGAGATAAAGAGACCCAAATAAAGCCAACCATTTATCATTTTCGCTTTAAAAGAAAAATATGAAATTATTTGTCCACTGAATACACGAAAGGTTTTAGTGGCATTACGTTAGAGATTTAAGTGGTCTCGATACTACTTCCATTCGATTTATTGTATTGACGTAATGTTTTGAGGGATTATAGGATTTGAAACACGACCAATATAGTGTACTTGGCAAGCCTTTAACCCAACAGGGGAGCCGTGTTATGGTGAAACGCGTCTAATGATGAACTTAACCAGCATTAGTTGGTTTTGTTGCCATTAACCAACTACCTACTGGTTAAGCGATGCCACCTCATCTGGAAGTCAGTTTTCGTACAAACACAGTTTTTGTTGTTACATTCAGCTTTTTATAATATGTAGCGATAGATAAACTGTTCGATAGGACGATATATTATGACAATTAAATCATATTGCATTTTGGGAAAGTACATTTTTCATTAATAGTTTTAAATCGATGTATAGGCATTTAAATATAATTAATTTAAATGCACAATTTATTAAATAAATTTGCTAGGAGGATGCGCCAATTTAAAATAGTTTCAGTTCATTTAATGCCGGAGTAAATTCACCAAATTGGAAATATGGGGTTCGAATGCGGTTACCTTCAAATTGTACATAACTTAATGTATAGTATTATTTAACAAAACAGTGGAAATAGGCATACTCGGTCAAATAGTTTAATAGTTATAAAGAGGAAATTATTTACCCGATGTGCCGTGAATTTCAGCGATGTTAAAAATGTTGAGATGTTTATTATTAATAGATGAAATTTATTAAAGTTCATTATAAATAACTTGCCGTAAAGTAGTATGATTATGAATTTGAAAAACGTTTGAATAAAACAATATTTCATTGATCAAACGATAAATCTAAGCTAGTTTTTAATTATTAAACATTGGCAAATAACATTATAAGTTATTGAAAAAGAAGTTTTTTACAGTATTGCCGTATATTTTAATAAATTGAGCCCACCAATAACGTGTACGGTTAAAAATTCAGATAATTGTGTATAAATGTGTTCTTCGCTTATAATATAACGCAAAAAAAAACTTCCTCGTCCATATGATAAAATTTAATTTAAATTCTATAAATTCAATTGGGTTCGGGGTATTGACGGCCACACGGCATACCCATATTTCCAATTGGGTTAATTTACACCGCCAGTAGTAAATGATCCGCATTGTAAAATATTATTAACTGCATTGGCGTTTAATTTAATTAACCTAATTAAAATAAATTTTATTCTATTTGTGGTCAACGGTTTACATTTATGTACTTTGTAGTATTACACATTTAAATTGTTTTAATTAAAATAGAATATTGACATTAACTAACAGTTTTTAAGTTTCGGGTTTAAAACATTTAATTCCCAATCACTTCGCGTCTCTCTTTTGTTTTAAAGTTGTGCACAAATGACGGGCAAAGCAAAAAGTATTATTGTTATTCAGAATGAATTGTAATAATATTCTTAAAATAATACCGTTTCACACTTTTTAGAACGTTTTAGAAGTCGCTTTTATTTTGTAATAAAAATTTTTGGATTAACCAAATTGGGTTAAAAACCCGAATTAATACATTTTCCCAAAATTCGTAACGCACAAAGCGTAAAAACGTTTTAACTGCGCGCCAATACGGCTTATAAAATTTAATTTAAATTGTGCGATAAATTAAATACTGTCCAGTGTTTCGACTACCGCATACCCATTCCCATATTTCCAATACAGCCAATTTACCTCGAAACATTAAATGACCTGAAATTTAAAATATTATTATTAACTGCCGATCGAACTTTTAATACATTTTGGTATTCATTTTTTGGAAAAGCCGTCTTTTGTGTACATAGAACGCGAAATAAAAGTTTTCTGCAGTAAAACATGCATGGCAACTGATTTAATTTAGCTCAGTTCAACAAGGGAAAGTTTTTCAGTCTTCTTTAGAGTATCTAAAATAACTTAATTATAATTTTGAAATTATTAAGCTTTCCAAAAAAGTGGGATAAAATAAATCAAACTCTTGGCTGGAGGAATCGTTTTAATTTAATGTTTTTGCTCCTAATTTGGAGTGTTGTTTTGCAAAATGAGCCAAAAATGTTTTTAATTAGTTTGATTTATTGGCGCGTTCGGTAATATCCACTGCATACTAAATTCAGTTTAAAAGTAAACAAATATTTAATAGTTAATTGGCCAATCTGATTTAGCGACATTGAATAAATAGTTAATTATAAAATGTTTATTGATCACTTTAATTGGCAGCTCTGCATAATTTATAATAATATCCACTTTTCAAGTAAATAATAATCTATGTGTTTTGGAATAATGAGATCATATAACATTTATTAGAAAGAGAAAATTAAAGTGTAAATCTAACTACTCTAACTGAGTTATAATATAAACATTGAATAAAAGCAGCGATCGCTATACAGAATTATTTCTTTCTCGTCGACAGCAAAAAACAAATGCTCGGTATCCTATTTGACACTAATCTTATAAAATAGATTCGTTCCTGTTGTTTTTTTTTAATAATATGATTTAGTTAGGCCTAAAAAAATATTCCCAATTATTACTCCTTAAAAATCAGTAATAACTTGGTAAAAATTCTTTAAAGTTTCGCGGGTGTCAAAAGCATTTCAAACGACCTTTTAAGCGCGCCAAGCCCGATGACGTCAGAAAGTATGACTTTCCCGTCATCCGTCATCCTGACCGGTGGCCGAGCTACCGAGATTGCATTTGGATTGCCGTGTTATTGTTATTTTATTGTTGTTTTAAGGTGGAATTCTCAACGTCGTTCAATTTATTGCCAACCTATAACCTATTTCGTGGATGTCACAAACGAATTATACTTCTTGACGTCACGACCCGTTTTTACCCGCTTGGGATAATTTTACTTTTGGGGCATTTTTAAATCTTGCTAGCGGTCTTTTGGGACGAAATATGTAGTTTTTTTTACCGCCATATGTTTTATGACAATATATACTTATGATTTATAGAATTTTTTTCCCATTTAAAATTTTTGTCAAGTTCCCTAACGCATTTGCCATTTCGTTTTTTAATTAATATTTCATTACTGCTACAGTTTGACGTTAAAAAAGGTTGGCTTTATAAACTAATAAATGGAGAAATTTGCGCAAATTTCACAAAATATTTCGTTTCAAGATTTTATTAATTTTTTTTAAACTTAGAACTGTAGGTAACTGCTACTGAAACACGGGTATTTGGCCACTTTTTGAAGAAAAGTCAAAATAAAAGAAATATTAATTTGAAAATGAAATGGCGAATGCGCCACTCGTGAGAGAGTGTGTGTGTGTAATCTTAATGAAAATTTAAAAATTTACATTCAGAAAAGTTCTCGAAATAAAACGAAACACGACAACAACGCTTTGTGCGATACTGAAAAAAATTTATTAATGGTCTCGATGCTGAATAATTTAAAAAGAACGAAAAAAATCAAAAGGGCACTGTTGCCATGGCACTCAGTACACAAGGGAGGAGGCGGCAATGCGGAAGGTATAAAGGACATTAGAGTGTCCCGAGAGACACTTGGAGTTGCGGGATTTAGGCTGATGTGACGTGTCCGGTTCGAGAATCGATTTGCATCGCAAAGAAGTTGGGAAATGGGAAAGTTAAAAATCGTGTGGAGCCAGATTGAATACTGCTTTACCTTTGTGTCTTTGTTCTCTGTTCGGTTTAAAGGCTGTGGCCAAAAAGATTCAGATATACCAAGGTTTTCGAAAATTAAATGATGACGGTCAACATTTTAAATTAAAAATCATTACAACAAACCCGAACATGGATTTTTATCGTACAAATCGTCAGTAATAATTCCAAATGTATATTATTTTCTCCTGTGCCCATCTATCTTTTTTCCTGTACATGTGCGATACCTTATCAAGCCTTAATCACATATAAGGCCTTATTGGGTTTTATATCATAACTGAGAAGCATTGTTTCGGATATTGGAGGAGAAGGGATTATTGTTTAAAAGGGAATTAATGGAGGCGTAATATAGATAGAGATTTCTGGATAAGACAAGCTAGATCCTAATAATGGATTGGGTACTTTCATGCGGAAAATGTACTATTGATTACGGTTATATCATAATATAGACGATATGTGCCATTGCAATATACGTATCCAGGGGACAATAAATGTATTACAACTATAAAAAATACTTGGTGTATAAATCTTCACTAAATTTTATTGTTATACCATAACAATTGTTTCGACACACAGTGTCTTTGTCAGATGGTTACAAATGAATGAAAGATTTAAATTATCTTAAACTACAAAATTTACTCTAAATATATACCAAATAACCCAAGCTATCTGTGTCTATTGAAAAATAGTCCTGAAGAATAGGTCATTAAACAATTTTTTTTATATGAAAAAACCCTAACGGATTAAATTTAAATTTAACAAAGGAGAATTGTTCAGGTCCAACTGGTCATTTAATAGAACATTTGATCTTTTGCATTTGTTAATTTCCATACTTTCTAATATATTAAGTTTTGTTGACTTATTTTCTAAATGTAAAATTTCAAAATTTTCATCAAAACTGTGTTGTTCACTATTTAAATGTATTGCATAATGGGAATTAATGTGTTTTTTATTGTAACTATTTTTATGTTCTTTGCCAACTTTTGAACAACTACCACATTTAAGTTTATAAACACCACATTTTTGATTTTTTCCGGTATTGCTTTTATTATTTTTGATTAATGTACCCAATTTATTATTAGTTCTATAAGCAATTTTAAAATTATGTTTTTTCAATAGTTTATTAACCTTGTCTGTGATATCTCCAGTAAGAGTTTTGTATTCTATTTTATTTGGGTTTAAAACTGGAAATGCTAAATTAATTGATTTATTATATTGTTTTTTATTGATAATGTGATCTATCGTGGAAGCTTGGTACCCATTGTTTATAGCTAATTGTTTAATTATATTTAATTCTTTGTTATAGTTTTGTTCCGATAATGGTATAGTAATAAGTCGATGGACAAAAGAATTGAAAGCAGAAATTTTATGAAAATATATTATGATTGGATTTATTGTGTATAGTAATATCAGTATGTGATGGTTTATGGAAAATAGAAAAGTCGTGCTTATTGTTTTTCTTAGTTATAGTCAAATCTAAAAAATTTATACATCCGTTTTGTTCTATTTCTAAAATAAAATTTATGTTAGGATGTAAATTATTGATAAAATTTAAAAAACTTTTGAGTTGACGTTCTGTGCCAATAAAACACGCTAAAATATCGTCCACGTACCTATAAGTACCAATAAAGGAATTTAATAAACATGCTATTCTGATTGATTTTATTTTCTAAGTAATCCATAAATACTTCCGCCAAAAGTGGACTCAAAGGATTTTCCATTAGTAACCCTTCCCTGGAAAAGTCGTACCATTAAATTCAAAATAATTTTGATCTCAGCAAACTGATAGTGCTTCTAAAATATCTTGTTTTACAATCGGATTGGTATTATTTTTTTATAATAAGTTCTTCTACTACATGTATGACATCATTAGGTGGAATGCTAGGAAACAGGTTTTGTACATCGAAAGAAATTAATTTAGCATTATCTGGAATATTTATTTTCTGTATTTTATGGACTAATTATTCATAAATTACTATATTATATTCTTGGAGCAATCCAAAAATAGTATACTAGAGTATATTGTTAAATCTTGATCGACTTTTCAAAAAAGTAATAACGTTGGTCTGTATTTCGTAAAATAATATCTCTCACAAACGAGAAAATAGATATGGCAACATTTACTTTTCAGAAATATATTTTAGACAAGGATATAACATTGCTTAAGTGCTGAAACTTATCCCTATGTGATATGCGAAGTCAGGAAATGGATTTACATAACAAAGAAATAAAAAATAAAAATATGGTAAAAGTGTAAAAGTAGCTCGAGAAGATTTTTCTTTTAGATAGGCGAAAACAAATATTTATTTTCCAGAAATAAGTTTCACATAAACGCGAAGGATTATTGATCTTTAGGCATCGACTGTTATATGTTATATGCTTTACGTAATGATGACCTCAGGACTGTAACGGCTTTTTTCTACATCATTTCTTCATCTAATATATATAATAGTCAGTAACTGAATTAATAATGACTGCAGAAACATTTCTCTCGATTTGAGAAAATAGCAAACCCATCCATAATTCAATATTACATTCTACCATTAGAAATTTGGGTTTATATCTGAAAGCAAACATGTGTAATAGATCGGATATGTTGCTGCTACGTTTAGGGAATTTTAATGGATTCTTAAAAGGGAGAAACTGGATGAGGCGCGTTCGGATGAAAATCAATTTTCATGGAATAGAAACTCACAGTAGTGTTTTTTGGGAAATTTCATCTTTTTTTTTAAAGCTTTTACTATAAGATAAAAATATTTGTTAATATTAGTATGGATCAAAAGTTTTTTACCTGTGATAATCAACAGGTACCCTCCAAATTTGTTGAAATTATTAATATAAGATTAATAACTGTTTAATGCGCTTGCGTTTTTTGTCTCCAGCCAAGCCTACATTATTTCCTAATTGCCATGATATATTGGAATATAATTTACATATTATTACGTTTTGTTTTTCCCCACGGCAAATATTACGCTCAGCCCAATTTGCAGATTAATTGTGTAACCTGTATTGTAAAACCCGCGGGACAAAAGCCAGTTTGCGGGTAATAAATAAATTATATCATTAAATTTTGGCTAAAAATAAACGTTTGTCAACTGTTCCAGTTTCAATAAAAACGCTAATACTAAACTATGTACCCGTGACCCGTAATTCGCGTGAGTGATTTTTGTTATCAACATAAATTTAGAACAAAATAAAAGCGGAGAAGTTTATTTAACAAAATATATTTGTATAAATTTACAATATAAAAAGCCGACTGAAAGCTAATCAGACAACAAAAATCTTTAATCTCTAATATCTTTAAAACATGAATTCAGAAATGGGGAAAAGTTAGCAAAGAATATAATATGTTTTATTTCATTTTGTCCGGTAAATCAACTTACCACGTACTCATTTGCGGCCGGTAAGTGGAACATTACAGTATCAGGTACTGTAATGTATTGCCTAGCAACCATCTTTTGTTTTTAGAAATAATGACTTTTTACTTTGGATTTTTGACAAGTTGTCACTTAAAATTATAGGAAACAAAATGTTCAAGTACACATATTGAGCATTAATTATTTAATTAATCATATTATATACATTAAACTTAATTAAACTTGGAATATAATAATACTAACATAAGTTTTTAAAACTTATAATAACAGTAACTGTCATAATTCAAAACAAAATAAAGGTAATCATGGCCGACTATAAAAATGCGTTCTACGCCCCGACTAGTATTTATTGGAAAATCGCTATTTTGGCAGCATGTCTTACTATAAATAATATACTCTTTTCTACCAACTTTAGTAAATGAAAAATGTTACGCAACTACAGAATAGGCTCTCTTTAACAATTTTTTAAATAGTTTGCTTAATTAAAGTTAGTAATTTTTATTTTGTTTTGAATATATATCTATCGATACCAAATACCTTTGTGTAGATGCTTTAACTTGTAAAAGTATTTTTTCTACCAACTTTAGTAAATGAAAATTATTACGCAACTACAGAATAGACTCTCTTTTACAATTTTTTAAATATTTTGCTTAACTAAAGTTAGTAATTTTTATTTTATTTAAACTATATCCAGTGATATCAATTAATATTGCCAATAATATTTTAAAATTTGTAATACACATTTTTATTAAATCTTTTTAAAAAGGATTATAATGACAAAATAAAATAAAATATCATACGATTAGTTAGGTGTTATTACAGCACTCATTTATATTCCAGACTCGGCTCCTACGTCGCCTCGTCCGTAAACCAACTCGTACTGTAATAAGTCACCTACCGGCCTTGTAACGTAAAATACTATTTCAACATCAGGTACTAGCTGCCTTTAAACAATATAGCAAATAAAGAATATTTGGTACAATATCGTAAATTGTCGTGTAAGGAATATAGAGGGGCATAGATTATAGCTGAGCTGAATTAAATTTTGGTTAAAGGGACGCTCAATTTAAACGTTGGCGTTGCTAGGCCATTTAAGAGTAACTAAAAGGGACTCAAATATAACAAAATGTTCCTTTTTATTTATAATACAAGTCTTATTATTTTAGTGCCATTATTTCTCCACTGTTTTTAGCTCATTTTAAATAATTTTGTGTGCTCTTCGAGCTTCCTGATTTTACCAGTAAAATTGTTTCTCCCTTTTCTACATCATCCATGACTTATAAGGGTATAAATCGTAATAATGGAGAATATAGAAATGTCTTGGATATTCCTCGAAGGCGGAGGTAGGTATTGTTTAAATTATAATTTATTGGCGTGCTCTACATGAAGATTCCTAGGATGGGCAGCCTAAATCTTAGTAGTGGATTGGGAACTTTTAAAAATACAGTTAAAAGTCTAATAAAGGGCAGATTTAAAAATTAATAAATACATAACCATATAAACCAATAGCATAATATATATTATCTCTTGTGCTATAAGAACGTCAAGATAAATATTTCTAAAATGGTTATAGAAGTCACGACGCATCGATTAATATGATATTTTTTATGTTGTTACTAAATTACTACCTACTATTACTAAAGTGCGACATAGCCAATTTATTAAGTAATTCGCACGAACTTAAACCTTAATATGTAATTGTTTACTGTGTAATTATTTATTTAAAACAATTTTTATCTGAATTTTTTTATCAAACCATTGAATGGCGGTGTTTCTAATGTGCTTTTCTCACGCACCATTGTAAGTTTCTTGTAATACGCCGAGTTAAATGAGGGGTTTTGTCACTGTTTGTTAAGTTTGTTGCATTTGAAAATGCCATAATTCAAATTACAGTTCAGTTTCTTTTATGCAGTGAAAAATTGCCAGTTAATCCAAACGAACAAGTTTGGTTGCTTGCTCTGGTAAAGGTAAAGGCAGGAGTTTAAAATAATTTTAAAGCAAAATTTAGCAATTTAAGTATTCGATCTATGAAAAAAAAATTATTCTGTTTTCCTGAGAATTCAACAAGGTAACGATTCAATACCTATTCCTTTGAAAATGGTAAAAAATGAAAAAAAAAATAATAGTAGGATGAAAGTAATGTATATTTTTTTACACCAGCAGAAAGTAGAGATTTCAACGAACAAAAAGCCCACCGACTTTTTTAAAAAAGCAGATATTTTTATGTGAGAATTTTCGATTGAAAATTAAATATTTTAAATCAAAAAAATTACAGTGTGTTTGGGACATAAAAAGGTAAGTTTTCACCAAATTTCGTGAAAAAAAAATTATTTGTAAAAGATAAAAATAAAAAACCAAAAACTTATTTAAAAAGTGTAAATACAAAAGTTGTAGACCTTTTTATTACCTACAACTTTGCCCTTTAACGTTTTTCCATAGGACTTGTAGTTTTGCCGGAAATCGAGATAAATCGTTTTCTACCCTTAAAAACTCAACCCCTTCCACTTCCCGACCTCGGATCGCCAGTAAATTATTTTTCCTTTCATTTTTGTTATATTCTCTTCCTTTTCCAAAAATTATCGACCCTGATCTATCAACTAATACCCTATGTTTATGTAAAAACAGAACTCTAAATTTTCCAGTATACTATATCTTTTTCCCCTTAAAAGTCCATTCGAAAAATAAGCCCTTTCCGCTTGGGGCAACGGAATAGCCAGATGCACACACAAAATAGAAAAATATTGTAATGCAGCCACTAAATAACTTAAAATAGGACATTTGAAATGCCGTTTGTCGGAAAGCGAAGGAAAATCGGTGGTAATAAATCAGGGTCAGTGCTGCCGCGCCTTCGAAGACCCCTGAGAGAAGACAGTTAGTGTGAAGGCAAACGTGGCCGTGGTGGTGGAGTATCTCGGAGGACACAAAGGAATGGAATGGGGAAGTTAAGCGACGCAACTGACTTGATATAAGTATGTATGTAGTATGTAGTAGGTAGAGATACAGTGAAAAGTAAAATACGCTAAAATTAGGATCTTTTATCATTTATAAATACTTGCTGATCCAAAATGTATCTGGACCCTTCCTAATAAAAATAATCAGTAGTGATAGATGGGGCATTCTGCGCCCACCACCACGGCTTCTGCGCATGCGCCAGCAGTGCGCGTGGTTTTGTATGTGTTGTGTTGTTGTTGTAGTGTTTAAATTTAAACACAACAACACATACAAAACACAAAAAATATTTATACACAACAACAACACAACACATACAAAACCACGCGCACTGCTGGCGCATGCGCAGAAGCCGTGGTGGTGGTGGTGGTGGTTGGCGCAGAATGCCCCATCTATCACTACTATAATTCTTGTCGAAATTGAATTTTAAAATTGAAATAGCCCCATTACCCATTTTGCGCATTTTTTAATTTGTTCCTCTACCGGACCTTGTATACTTTCAGGCCTAACTCCTACGGACATAAGGGGATTTAAAATTTAAAGGGATTTATAATGAACGTAGGATCTCAGGTGTGACGGGTCCGGCTTGGGGACTGATTTACATGGCAAAGAAATGGGGACATGAACAAACAATGACAGTTTCTCCGGGCCTGAGTGAATTAAATTATTATACCTTTGAGTCCTCCAGATGTTTATTTATAAGTCCTATAGGTTTTAAAGGGATCAAACAGTGCTGTCGCAGCCGGTGGGGGAAATTATAGTCAGTAAATTCTAAGAAAATAAACTTTTAACATTAAAAGTGGCGTTTATATGATTTATTCGTTTTATTTGAATGTTTTCTAGCTTGCATAAAATAGATAAAATATTCTCTCCAAAATCCCAATATCTAATAAAGGATAAATAATATTATATACTAAAAAATAAGTTAAATCACTTACATAATCTATCTAAGCAAAAGTTTTATGTATACCTATGTGCCATAAAACGTTACTATTTTCATTTAATCTTCATCTTCCTCCGTATTATCCCAATAGTTCTTTCCCTTACTCAAAACCTTATCTGCGTAATATTTGACATTTTCTTCAAGTTTTCTTCTCTTATTATTTACCTCATTTTTCATACTTTCGTCAATTTTTCGAAAGTCCTCGGGTGCTTTATTGAACAAAGAATTAATATTATCTTCCAACGCGCTTACCGTAGCAGAATTTTTAATGTCATTTTTGTCTTCAAGATTAATAGCAGGCACTGTAGCTCGAATAGATTTAATAGATGCAAATACTATTTCCTTTGCTTCCTCTACTTGTTTGGCGATACGCTTCTCTGTAGCTTGAAAATCTTTTCTGAATTGCTCGTTGTACTCCAACAGCTGTTCCTCAAAAATCTTTTGAAGACCACGTTCGGCCTCAATTTCTTCCGGAGACTTAGTAGTAGGATCGATAAAGACATTCGTGATATCCGGTGCTAACTTGCTAGCAGCCCTTCCATGTGTCTTACTATTTAGGTCCAGATCATTTTTAATTTTTTCGTGTATGTTTTTAAAAATATTTTCAGTGGTTTTTGCAAAGTCTTTTATGGACCCCTGTCGTTTAAATGCATTGGCAAGAAGGTTGTGTAACTTAGTTTTTGCTTCGTCTATAAGTTTTCGTGTATCTTCGTTGGCTCTATCAAAATCGTCATGAGCAATATTTCTTAATTGTTCTATATTTTCTCGCAGGATCATTTCGTATTCTTTGGCGAGTTCACTGGTTTTCTCATCGCTTACAGAAGCGTAAGTCATTGAGTTTTTAAACATACTGTAAACTTTCCTTTCTTTTTCATCGTAATTTTTTTGGACGTCTTTAAAGCCAACAGTGGTATGTTCTTTCAACGCCTGAAAAGCACTGGGATTTTGGTCTTCACCTGTAGTTTTGTCTTTTATATCATCAATACTTTCGTTAACGGCATCTTTTAGTTCGGGTGTAATTTTACTTGATTCCGCCATGTCACTAAAAATTTACCAATCAAATTTTGCAATTTGCGTCATTAGACCTGCCAAAGTCATTCTTGAACGTCAAAATACGAAGATATTCCATGTAACATTATACGTGGAAAAATTAGCATTTATACATTTCTTTTAGAGAAATTAACAACCAAAATCTGGCCCTCATACGCGGAAATTTTGTGAGGTAGATTTTTGGTAGCAAGCATTGAATATCAAACTATATAAGAATGACGGATGTCCGAGAAAAGTTGACAACCCATTTTTTGACGTATTGGAGCTGGTTTGGCCGCCATTGTGGAGCTGATCGTAACTCTAACCTTAAATCTGTCGCCTATCTGTCGTTATAATGCAGCGCCTCGGCAACAGATGTCTCAAATTCACTGATGTGATGTCGCGGTGTTGCCGCATATCGTATTTTATTGGAATTTTTAAGAATTCAAGCATTTTTAACAGACAATAAAATAGGAGGTTCTCAATTCCAGCCGAATGTTTTTGATAATAATATGTACGCTGATTACTCCGGGGTAATTGGACCAACTTTCATAATAATTTTACCGTTGCATTAGGTGTTAAATGTTAAACAAATAAAAGTAGATAAAAAACGACAGCAAGTATAACTAAAATAGGTTTTATTTCGTCGAAAAATAGCAAAATACGTAATACACTAATACAAACAAACAATGTTTCTTAAGTAAGAAAGTAAAACCTACTTATTTTAACCATTTTGAAAAGTAGTAATAATTGCAAATAGAAACCAAGTTATACAAACCGCACACATCATTCATATTTTACCCAACATATACGTTGTAGCCTAGGTAGGTATTGAATAGTGAGAGTCGTCATTTAGTTCTGTTAGAAATAGAATACATATGGCGGTTAATATGTTTTCATGTAATTAACGTTGGGACGTCAAAAGGTTGAAAATATTATATGCTACAAAGCAATTAAAAATAGGTACATTTTTAGGTCTAAACGTGGATAGGTGTAGGTACTTATGTGAAATCAAGTTTTACGATAAGCTATAAAAATAAATTTAAAAAACTCATGCAGCAAGTCAAACAGACAGGCGGCAACAATGTTTTAATTTAGCAGTGAAAAGGTTAGTCGCTTTCTTGTTGGTGAACTCATTGTGCCATCTATGAATTTGACGTAGCAGATTTAGGAAATCGGCTCATATGGCCTTCTTATAGTTTGATATTCAATGTAGCAAGTAATTTTTTCTGATTGCCCGCAGAGGGAGAATAAATTTATTTATTTTTCCCAGAAGGAATTGACTTTTGTATGTATGATAACCAACAACTAATCCTTAATTTAATTATTTTTGTTGACTTAGCTTTATTCAACAAATTTCCTTCTCTTCAGCTTGTTAATAGTATTAATAATAAAGTGTTTGTATTTTGGCACTAAAATTTGATCACATGAACATTGAATTATTTTATATTACCTAACCGAATATAATAAAAAAAAGTAGATTCAATCCACAAAAAAGACGACAATCTTTTCTGGATATTATTAAAATTCTATTTAGTAATGGAACCGTTTAGTCAGCCTACATAAAAACAAATAAGAACTATTTTGAGCACAGAATAAAAATGTCTAGACATGCTTTCAAACTAAAACAAATATACCTTTTATGGTATAATACTATATTATGTTATAACTAGGTTGTATTGGGCTTAAAATATTGAAGCAATTAATTTAAAAAACAGTGTTGGAATTTTCGGTAATCTTTTTAGATTTAATGCGAACCTAAAGGAAGAGAATAGAGGATCTAAAAATACAACAATTGGCATTTAGAAAATAATATCATACTTGTATGAGAGGGTATGCCAATTTTTGTTATTATTTATAAAAATAAATTTGCAATATAATAGTTGCGAGCAAGATAATATTAGCCCCAAAATGAAACTAATTTTATAAAAAGCTATACTATAGGAATTTACGAAATATTATTTTTTAAATCCAAATTATTTAAAAAATAAACAGTCCTATTCGCTTTTTGTTATTCATAAATTTTCGGTAATAGGCATTCTAGTAAATCTAAATCACTATTATTGAAATAATAATAAAACCACTTATTTGAGTACCGCCATCCAAATTTTTTTAATAGCTGACTGACATAAGAAGGCCAATATTTCAGTAATTTTTATTTGATTTCGATAATCTTTGAATTATTTTGATATGAAAACTTGTTATACTGGGTTATTCTCATGAGGAAAAGAAAAATTTTACCTACTAGCATCACTAAATGATATACTTCTGTGGGTTAAGTGTAAAGAAAATAAATATCCTTTATACAATTTTAATAACGAAGTAAATAATATAGACCGTTTCCGACCGTAAAAGGGACCAGCGGGTTACTTAATGGGCTTTTTTGTTGCATGACTAAAACAACCAAATTAAAAGAAAATGTTCCACAACAGGCCAAAAAACACATTACCATATAATACTGTTAAAAAGGAACACTCTTATAATCAGATATTATTAATAAAACTTTTTTTGCCGTGACCTCAAAGCATATTCAACGTCGATCCGTCATAATAATTCGCCTATCTTTCCCACGTAAATATAATTTGCGTGTAGGGCCTGTACAGGTCCGTCTTCTATATTTTTGATTCTAAAGGGTTTTCCAATAAGAACGATATGATTTCAAAATGAAATAAAATTAAAATAATTTCAGATACAACAAAACGTTTTATATTGTCTTAAAGTATAGGCGATAACATTTATGTTTTGAATAACACATCGTTTAAATGTCCTCCGCGACTTCGTGTACACGAGCGAATTCGACGAACCCAATTTTCGATGACTTTATGCAATAAATCGGGCGTGATCTGACGAACGCAGGGTGCAATGTTCAACCTTAATGCATCAAGTGTTTGTGGTATGTTTTCATAAACCTTAGATTTCAAATAGCCCCACAAGAAGTAATCTAAAGGAGTTAGATCACAGCTTCTTGGAGGCCACTGAACTTGAAATTATCCTTTCGTCAAACTTTTCTTGCAGTATATCGATAGTTTCATGAGCAGTGTGACATGTGGCACCGTCTTGCTGGAACCACATATCCTCCAAATCAAGTGCATCTAAATTTGGCCACAAAAAATTTCTTAACATCTGTCAATATCGTTCACCATTCACTGTAACTGCATCTCCTGCCTCATTTTGGAAAAAAAATGGTCCGATGATGCCACCATACCATAAACCACACCATACAGTTACCTTTAGCGGATACAAAGGCTTCTCATGAATCTGTTGTGGATTGTTTTCACACCAAAAACGGCAATTTTGCTTGTTAACGTATCCACTTAACCAAAAATGAGCTTCATCTGAAAAGATAATTTTTTTGGCAAAATTAGGATCCCTTTCAAGTTGTTCTAAACTCCAAGCAGAAAATTCTCTGCGCCGACGATGGTCCAGTGGCTTAAGTTCTTAGGTCAAAACAATCTTATACGGGTGTAAATTTAAGTATTCTTTCAAAATACGCCAAGTTGTCGTTTTTTAATCCTTAACTCTTGAGCACGACGAGGAATTGATAAATTTAGATCCACTGCAACACTAGCTCTTACAGCAGCAAAACAGTTCTCGCGTTTCGATGTCTTCTTGGTGTTTTTACATCGTGAAGAGTAAAATTATTTTCAAATTTCTCAACGATGCGACGAATGGCAAGCAAAGGAGAACGATTATTTACACCAAAGTTCTCTCGAAGTGCGCGATAAGTGTTTACAAAAGATCGTCTATTTTCGTAAAATTTTTGGATAATAACCAAACGTTCTTGAAGCGCGTATTTAGCCATAATAAATTGTTATAGTTTACTGACAATAACTGACAACTGGTGACAGGTATAACTTTATAACCATGGTTACCATATCGTTTCAAAATCATATCGTTCTTATTGGAAAACCCTTTATATTGTCGAGTAAGTAAAGTTTTACAGTCTTTTTTAAGTTTTACAATCATTTAATTCCTGTACCTGATTCGAGAGGTAGTATTCTTTGTAGATATACATATTATAATTTCTGCATATTTTCATACCAATTCTATTATAAAATATATTTGACGAAATACCTTTAATGTAATGACGTAAAAATATATATAATATACCTGATTAAAGAAAATTATCCCTCGTCTTCGACCCGGGATAATTTTTAAAATAATCGAAAAAATGCAAGCATGCACCGATGATATTGTAAGTGAAAACGTACTCGTTTTCAAAGGAACATAAAATAAACTATGCCGGCCCGGCCCGTGATTCTCTCGACACATATTTTTTGGTATTCTTGCCGTAAGAAAATATGAAATTTAAACGCTTATGTTGTAAAACGATATATTTATCGCGATGAAAGATTAGGTAAGCGGGGTGAATTTAAAAAAGGTTTTATATGTTTTACACCGCCACTTGGCAGTTACGCCGAAATATATTTTGTAATTCGAATTGTAAAGTTTACAATGGACCGAAAATTTTTATACGATTTTTTCCCTACTTAAAGTAAGTTCAATTGGTCAGCAGAAAATTCTACTGCATCCTTGGAAAGAGGGAAATATACTATACAGGGTCAGTTTATATTAGGTGACATCGGAATACGACAACGGTATGTTTATTACGAGCAACCGCTTGTTAAATTAAACGTTTATAAATTCAAAATTGAAAATTTCCAAAACGATTTTAAAGTATAGTGTAAAATTATACGTAGCGATCCACAGCTATCAATATACATTTAGAGCGACTCCGCACAAAACGCTTTGAGCCCTATCTCTGATGTATTGTTGTTTGGACAATTAATAATTGTCATTGATTTTCTCATATTGAAAATGGCCCTGTACTGATTTGTATCGCGATGGTAAATTGCTTTTTGGTATTTTTATGGTTGTTAACTTTCATGTTATGGCATACTTAATAATTTTTTGGTATTTGTTTAATAGCTTAATATAAGCACTTACAATATCCTATAAAACTATCTTAAGATTCGCCACCGGTTGGCGGAACGACCGTCCGTGTGGAAGAGCCTTTAGGATCTAAAAACCCAGTGTAAGCTAAGGTAATGGTTGCTTTGAAAAGGTTTCGCACTACAAAGAAAAACACAATTAAATGGAAAAAACTTTTTTTATTTCATAATCGTATCAAATTTATTACTTTTGTCTAAAAAGTAATCCAATTCATTAAAACATTTCGCCAGACAGCGTTAATATTATAAAACATGCTTTTACACTATTTAATTCAAAATATTAATTTTATTTACACCAATGGCCTTTTATTGCTTCAACATAAAAACAGGAATTTGGTCATTAAAATTTCAATAAATTCTATATATTCCAATTAATATCAAAAGCACGCAATGGTCGGTATAGTCAATTTAAATTTTATGGCGACCATTTTACAGACACTGATAGAAATTGTTGACAAGTTTATCCTTGATAGGTTCTATAATACAGGCAATTTATATGGCCAGTTGTTGTCTGGCGAGTTCTGGAGACCTGTGAGTTATTTATCATTTTTTATTATAAGTCATATTCCATTGCATAGTATCTTAAACTTACTCTGCATAATGAATTCCGAAACAACATTATTTACTATATTTTTTTTTAAATGGCCATTTTCATCATAAATTTTCAGGCTTTCCTCGTAAATTGTGCTCCTCTTACTTGTCATCAAGTCCAAGAAGCGTAAGTTTATTTAACCCTATTTCTCTGTTTACACGGCTCCAAAATTGGGGTCGAACTCAGTCACTAGATTAGTGTACAGCGTGTTATCTGGCATTCAACCCAATTACCATATGTAAATATGCAAATTTCTGTTGTCTAATAAGTTTGCGCTGATTCTCATGCAGGTCCCGTCTTGCCTGCGGGGTCTATTTTAGGGAAATTGGCGGTTTCTTGTAATATATGGGCGACAACAGGGGCGGATTTTCAAATAATAAGCATTTTGTGGGGAATATTGATGAAATGCATTGGCCCGGCTCTACTCCGCGGGCTAATAATAATATTGGAGTCTTTCCCACGTTTCAGAATATGGAGAACGGAAGAAATTTATTTAAAAAATATGATACAGGCCTGGCAGCGGACGTATATTTTATTTCAGGAGAAAGATTTGCCTGTGAATGGTTTATGCAAATACAAAGTAATTTTGGTTTCTTATCTAAATAAATTTTAATATTAAATCATCAACAGGTTCGGTAAACGAATAACATTTTTCTTTACGATTCTGAGAAAATCGGCCAGGCATTTATTTCCTCGCTTATATTTTATATGTATAGTAATATTATAGACTCAGATTTTTCACATTTGAAAGAAAATTTACTAAATAATAATTTTCCAAAGAAACATTGCAAACTGAAAGTATAATTTTAACGTCGACCTATTTGTATATTTCTGTGTAACTGGCATTTTTAGATACATTGAGAAAAATTTCTCTTTCGCTCGAATTTTTTCACTCTTTCATTTCATTTATCTCAGGAATAATATATGTTGCGGCCAAAACTAATTTAGTTTTTTCTGAGATTAATTAGGTCTTTACCATAATACACCTTCCTGATAAGGGTACATTGCAATTATGTGGGTCTCCACATTTATTTTATCCGGTTTTTGGTCAATTTTTTAACCCGGATTTTGGCTAATGATAAAATATATTAGGGTCTAACAATTTGGAATTCTACATATTGTAATTAAAACACAAACTTTTTATTATAAGATCAGCTATTTCCTATAAAAATAGCTGCATGAAAAAGATAATATAAAAAATATAAGAGAGCGCAGGATGGTCAAGTGCGAGTCTCTTTACTTAAAACGGCCTCTAGAAAAAGACGTGTGATTACATACCGACATCAACTTTATTAATTCTGGTTCGAAACACAATAAAAATAATAAAACAAGCGCACCATAAAAGTCGAAGACTCCCTCTTAATAAGTAATTTTTATTCCTGCATAATATATTTTTGTTGCCCATAAACGCTTTTAAGCATTTTAGAAACCGTTACCTATAATGTTTGGTAATTTTTTTTTATAGAGCATGCAAAGCATTTATTTTAAACGATTCTTTCAGTAGATAAGAAAAAAGGCGTGTAGCTACTTGCATTTTACATGAAAGAAAGTTTCTAATGGGTACTTAATTTGTCTAGGTTTAACGTGACAATTAAGAAATAAACTTGTTGTGAATAGCAATTTTTGCCATAGAATTTCAGCTTGGGTTAATAATAATCAGTGGCGGTTCTAGCAGTCATGGCCTAGAGCATAGGGGTGAGTATATAGAAATAATGCCTTTTACATCGATTTCGACATTTTACCTTTTAAGGCAGGCGTGACTGAGTATACCTAGTAAGGAGTCGTTAAACTAGACGCTGCCATACCTAGTTTAAGTAGTTATTAAACAAAAAAGCCTACAAAAAAATTTACCTACCACAAAAGAACTTACTACACACAACACTGCACCAACACACACTCCTATACTAACACCAGTAAGTTCTTAGCAGCTACTTACTACAGCTTCAGATCGCACTGCTAGTACTCTCCCTGAAATAGTGATGGGCAAGGGCGCCGGAAGGGGGGGGGGGGGCAAAACAGGGCACTTGCCGCCCCCTAGAGAATTTAATATCATATCCTACTTTGATTTATTAAAACAAAATACTATACTGATTAAAAAAATCATGTAACACAATTGATAAACTGATACTAAAATTTTAATAACTTCCAACATCCAATAGCTAAAATTTCGAATTTCTTTTAAAATAAAAGAGTGTTTTAAAGTCTGGCATATTGCCGCAGATTAAGCTTTACGGTTATTTTACCCAAAAAAGGGCGTGGCACCCAAAAAAATTTCGCCTGCGGAGCAAATCCTTTTGTCCGTCTTTTTTTTTCAACATCTCTGGCAACCCTAATCTTGACTTGCCCCCCCCCCTATATTTGACTCTTCCGGCGCCACTGGTGATGGGGTCCTCATAGCCGTGAAGCATGGGCACAATGTTATCTCTTCTGAAGCAGAAACACGTCCTACACTACACCAAAAACCTTACACCTACACAAACACCTTCACAGTAAGCTGTACGCACAAACAAAATGATAAGACAAAACCGGAACTTAGGTACACCGGTACCTAGGTCTAGATGAAGTACGAAGCAAAGCACGCACTAGGCGGGCAAAGCGAAAATACTAATCGAGTGGTCTGAAGGTTTATACGCCTAAGGCGCGAAAACCGCAGAAACACAGGGAGTTTAGTCGGTAGGCAGCTCCATCAGGGTTGAATCCGACACTACTCTGCTTCTCTCACAGGGTGCCAGTCTTTAGAAGATTCTCCTCGAAAAAAAAAATGTTACTGTAGCTTCGATGCAACAACCAAAATTGTTTATTATTATTGTCAGGTAATGCTCGCCTCCAGAGCTATTATGTACCGGCCGCTTCGAATAATAATTTACACTAAGAACAAAACCAAGCGCTAATAAAAGTTTTACATTGTAAATCGAACGCTTAAAATAAAGTGATAAAATAAGTTTACAGGAAAACTTCATAAATAAAAGTTTAGGTATTTAACTTTTTTATACAAATGTCGATCCTTATCTTTATATCCGTCTCTAAGAAGATAATGACCGTGGGTGAAATTAAACTCAGGACGACTTTATGAACTTGTAGGAATAACTTCGCCAGATTTAATTAAAGCATAATATTACTATACGTTTAAAAAAAAAATCCCAACGCTTTTTTCTAGTTTGTCACTTTTAAATATTTTCTCTGGACTTGGTACACCAAGGTAGTACAATTTAAGTCCCAAATAATTATAATAAAGGCATAGAGGCTATACCTGGTATTTAATAGCCCATGAGAACTTTTTAAGATCAAGAAAACTGTTAAAGGTATTTTCAGGAATAATAATTTAAAAGTATTACCTATCATCGCGTAAATATTCCACCAAAGTAGTCCTGCTTCAAGCATACCTAATTAAAAATGTTTTAAAAACTTTTTGAAGTTCCATTTTCTATAACTTCTTTTTTAACGTGTAAAGCTGAGGAAGTTTTCGTTTTAAAAGGGTTTTAAACAAGATTAGCAAGAAGGAGTAGTTAACTTGCATTTTACACTGAAAGTTTCAGAAATTAAAAGATTTTATGTCGGTGATTTCCATTTTTCTTCATTTTAGGACACTAATATGCAAGATTGTACAAGACAATGGTGGAATATGTATAAAAGGTACAAAACATACGACACAAAACTTTGTGTTTATTGAAATTAAAATAGAACACACAAAACTTTTGAAATTAGCTGGTCGAATTATTATTTATTAAAATTACCATATTCATAGAAAAATTATTATCGTCTTTAATACGTGAGAGTGTTATCAGCAAATATTTATACTTTATATTATTTTAGAATGAATGGCGCATCATTTATGTTCAAGATAAAAATTACTGTACCCAAAATAGTTTCCTGTGGAACCCCAATTTTATTTTATTTCTACTTTTTCAGTTATATATAACTGCTGTTGTTGTTGTTTATGTTTATTTTGGGTTTTCCCCGGCACTGCAAACAGATCTGTTCCACCCCAAGTTAAAATTGGTGAGAGCTGTCACACAAAGTGACCGTTCCGATTTATCCAATCCCGCCGGCCACTCTAACCTGAAATTATTTTATATTCAGTAACGTTTGTCAGTTGTCAGATAAAAAAGTAATGTATATTTCTTTGTTCTTTTTACCGTAACCTTTGGAATTTCGTTTGAACTAAACGAGAATACAGATCGAAAGTTTTGACAATTGACCGATGGTCGGTCATTTTGGAAAGCGGATTATCCGATGGGATATATTTCCTTTTGTCCGGGAATCGGTACATTTTGTTACAGTTAATTAATTCAATTAACTTAATCAGGTTTTTATAAACGGTCATTCTGTAGTTGTTGATGGTCAGTCGAAGGAAATTATAGATGAAAATTTAAAGCTGTTGTAATGTTGTAATATATTTTTATTGGAATTTCGTTTCAGTTTATTTCTAGCAACAAATAAAAACAAAGTAAACCTCAAATCAAGGTAACATTTCCAAGTTACTGACCCCACAACAAACCATTATGTGACTCGGTCGATACTAAAAGTGTTTATTAGGAGCTCGCTATCTCGACGGAAGTGTCGCTTTAAAGAGAATTACAAAAACACCAACACCAGTGTTGGTTGATAGTGTGAAGGTCTGGGCTTTTTGTAAAGGGTAGTGAATAGTCTGGGGAAAATAGGGACAGGATTATTTCTCGAGTAAAAAGCCACCGTCTTCTAGAGAGGAAATAAACTAATTGGTAAAATTATATTATATGTTTCTATCTCTCTTAATTTCTTGAAATGGACATAAATGTTTTTTTTATTCTCATAAAAAAAAGATATAGAACGAAAAAAGGTAATTTAATTTCGCTAAGTCATTCTGTTTTCAATAAAATTCTAACGAAGAAATAAGAAGGGGTGATGATAAATCTAAGGAAAATTATTTAACTCGAATAAAAACTGTTCTAATTTGTTACTGTCTTTTTGACCCTCCTTTTAAACGCTGTCCTTAATTTTATTCTAAATTTGTATTTAATTTTATCTTTCGAAGACATACTACTGTAATTAGAGACATTAACAGTCTTTAATTAGAGCATATTTTTGTTTAAAATTTAATTAAACTACGTTTTGATTCTAGAGCTTAATATATATTTTTTTAATTTAAAATATAATAAATCTAACATTTATAGGATTATAAATAATTAAGAGAAATTGTTAAAAAGTAAGGGGGTTTGATGCATTTTTTTATGTATCAGGTTTATGTCTGTTGTATTGTTATTATGAATATTAATTTGAAAATGTTGTTCGCAAAATATGTTTCATATATCACCACCGATAATTCAGAAAATTGAATAAAAAAATTATTTAAACAAACTACTTTTCATACTACTTTCAGCTATTCAGTGATGCCTATAATGAACTTGTAATTAAATGTAATATTTTGTGAATTTATAGAAATCAGTTTAACAAACCTAAGCTTATAACATTACGGTGCAAATGGAGGCAAGCTATAAAAGCGGTTTTACAACTATATTACGCGAGAATCAATAGCCTTTTTAAGAGTCTACTATGATACTCAACCTTAGTAAAAGCCACTATGGTGCTGTAGGAAATTGATGTCACTAAAAGCTACTATTATGAAAGTCTGTTTTGACTCGTAAAAGTTCTACTTTCATGCAGACATATTTTTACGAAACCTAAATTTCGCGAAAATATACGAGGGTCGGCTATTTACCCTAAAACTTTTATTATTCAAATGTTTACAAATTTTATACAAAAAGTTACAGTCTATACAGCTGGTTTGGTTTTCACAATTCTTTACCCAAAGCAAGTGGTTGAATCGACTCTTACATAAAATATAAAAACGAAATTATTTGTCTTGAGGAAAAAGAGGGGCTGGGAGGCATTTTGAAAAATATAGCTTTTATAAAATCGAATTTTTAGGAAAGTTCGATGGTTAGATAATATTTGATTTTATTATCTCCTAGACTATAAAATTTTAATTTCAGCGGCTCCTAACGCAACCTAATAAATTTTAATTATATAGTCCATGCACATCCCCGCCATAACTAAAAAACCTTAAATTACAAATGTTACGACAGACTTTAAAATGTAATGAGCTGCTCTAAAACGTAACATTGTAGCGCCCTATTTCAGCTGACAAATTATTAATAGTCAAGACTCCTCTTAATAGTCCGTGTCGACAAGGAAAAGGGACCGAAGTAAATTTTTAATTTGGAAAATTCCTCAGTGAAGCTTGTTGCTGAAGGAATGGTGGCTGCTGCTTAATGTTTAAGAAACTTTTATACTAAATTTACATATTTTATGAAATGTTTTCTTCGATACCGACCCGTTTTTTTTTTAAGATTCAATTTGCGTAAGCAGAAAGGG
This sequence comes from Polydrusus pterygomalis, assembly GCA_963969555.1. Taxonomy (NCBI): domain Eukaryota; kingdom Metazoa; phylum Arthropoda; class Insecta; order Coleoptera; family Curculionidae; genus Polydrusus; species Polydrusus pterygomalis. Next base: position 65,642,804 of record OZ018381.1, on the reverse strand, counting down.
GATTTATCAGGCACGTAGCTAGAGGGGGGCCCAGGGGGCCCGAGCCCCCCCGAAACTCGAGACCATACTTATAAAACTTACAAAAACAAAATTAATTTTATGCGAAATATCCATCTGATTTCGACAATATAGCCAACACATTAAACATTTCCTACACTATTAAATTTTCTTCGTGACGGTTTTTTTTTTCACTAGAAAACTAAGCACCATGATTTAAAAAAGGGTGTGGCACTCACGCTTTTTTTGTGGCGCGATCTTGCTATCAAAATTCAAAAATGTCATTTTTCAAGAGTCAATATCTCGGAAACTGTTAAGTATAGACTAATAGTGCTTTTATTAAAAAATGTTCAGAATTTTATGCAGAATCCAAAAAAATTCTATAAAATAAGGGTATCCATTTAGGATTTAGATCTTACCCCCCCCCCCCCCCCTCCCTCTTAGGGGCTTGAAGTAACAAGATTGACAATATATGCAAAAGATGTCCCCCTCGAAATAAAAATCGACGGGTCCAAGCGATTTTCCACATTTTCATTTTAAAACAGGAAAATCAAGGTGGGAAGTTTTCAAATGAACACCCTGTATATTCTTTGTTATTGGCTATTACTCCAATACAGACCAAATAGACATTTTAAAACTAATTTTATAGCAGGCTTATAACAAAATTAGAGTTTGTCGTCTTTTACTCTTTCCCAAGGACTGGAGAAATTGACTTGGTTTTCTTTCTCTGCAGTAAAACTAGTCATTAATAATTTTTCTGTAGCATCTGACTCTATTTTACTTTGCAATGTTTTATGGCAGCTTCGTAGGAAGATTAAACTTCGGCAAATTTTATTGGTAAGTCTTGTTGTTCGAGCATTGAGAAAGAACAAAGGTTTTGGAATTGGTCGTCAAGATTGTAAAGTAAACATTTTGTGGGTTTGCAGGAACTTATCTTAACATTTTTAACCGAGGCTGTATATTTTATGACTTTTTATATTATGTTAAGTCTTAAGTTAAACAATTTTTTCTGTTGGAATATGATCTGACAACTCAAACATTTCGGGATAAAATATTCGAATAAATAAAAAGTTTACCAGCTGGATCAAGTCCACCAAACCGAAATCCGCGACTGACTATACGGCGACGGTCCATATGTTCGGCGAGCTCTTATGAGCCTCTTAATGATCCAACTTCGTTGCGGAATAAAGTTAGCGCCATAATGGCTTGATTAACACTCTAATAGCTTCTACTAATGTTAGGAGAAGTACCAACAGTCACAAAATTATTCTAATTCAGTTAGTTTGATAGCGTCGTAAAGTGAAGGTAGAGTGGATTTCTGTTAATTAGGGTGGGTATAACTGCAAACTGCAGTTTTTGGTTATATTTTACAAATTGATTTGATAGAGTCCTCTAAACGGACTAGTAATTGTAGGTCTTGATTGAGGTGGCGTTTTGATCAATTTTCCTACTTACTTACCACCCACATTTCAGCTTTTGCTTTTTAATTTAAACTAAATATTTTTAATACACATTTTTTGATGCTCAGATCCATACATTATACCTTTTATGAAACAGGTTTGTTATACTATTTATGTGGTAAAATATTTCTCAAAGTCCTATTTAAACCTAAAATATATACCAAAAGTTTTTAACATTCTCCACCTTTTCCCTAAATAAAAATAACAATGACCAACCTGATATAATTAAAGGTCATTGATCGTTTTAGTTAATAATTAAAAAAGAAGTAGTGTAACACGCACAAGTAGTAATTGAATTTACAACGTGACGTAATACTTTATTTATAAACAATATTGATTAGTTTTCAATTAATTATCTGCTTTCTTTTGAAAAGGTAAACATTACCAAATTTTATTAAAGCATGAATGGAAGCCTAATTTCTGCTTTGAATCCAGCTACTTTCAATTTAATGATAATCTATACGTAGGTACAGATTGAGGGTAGCGCAGTGGGTAATCCCGCTAGCCCAGTTATAGCTAATCTATAGTGATGAATGACTTGATTGAAAATACCTTGAAAAAACTTCCGTTCATAATACCATTTCTCAAACTCTATGTTGATGATACCTTGATGACTGTACCAATGGAGAAGATAAATAGTGTTCTCTCAACATTTAACCATTATCATCCTAGACTACAGTTTACTATAGAATCTGAATCAAATAACAAGATACCGGTTTTGGATACTATAGTATACAGAACCGATTCCGGAACAACTAAGACTAACTGGCATATGAAAGAAACTAGCTCTTGTAGACTTTTAAATATCCATTCTTGTCATTCTGCATCACAAAAAGTCGCAACAGTTACCAATTTATTGTTTAGATCTTTCAATTTGTCTCACGTATTCTTTCAAGTAGAAAATATAATTAAAATTAAACAAATTCTTAATAATAACAACTTACTATCCTCTTACATTTGTTAATCGCGTAATAGCTAGATACAAAGACAGATTGGGGGATAATGTTGAAAATAAAGTGTCTAGGGGCGGTCGATTCTTCAAATTTTCTTATATTCCACAACTTTCTAATAAAATTAAAAACTGCTTTCAAACTAATGAGTGTAATATAGCTTTCTATAATACTAAAACAGTAAATAACTTATTGACCTATGAATCTAACATAGTTTATGGCATTCCATATAAGCGGTGTAATAGAACTTGTTATGTTGGCCAAACTAAGCAACTGTTAGAATACAGACTTAGACAACACAAGTATGATTGTAGTAGGCAAAATCAGACTCAACAGCACTGAGTCTCCATCACTGTCTAACGGGCCATGACTTTGATTTTTTCCCACCCACGAGTATTCGACAGAGAAAGTAATTACATAAAGAAAAATATTAGTGAAATGATTTATATTAACTAATTCAATTAATTTTAGAACTGACACGAATCATTTGAGTGCTTGCTACTCTGGGATCTTAAATTAATATAAAAATGTATTTAATGATTACGGGAGACATTACTACTTCCAACCTTATGGTGAGGGGAGAATTAACTTCACAGTCGGTTGTCCTGTTTCCTTATGTTTGTCGATTTTTAATATATAGCATCTGCAATAGCTATCTATAATTTAAATCTAACTTCGCCTTCAAACTTCAAAAAAAAAATCGAATCTACTAGTAAGGGTGCTATATTTACCTAACTTTATTAAAATATTTGTCGATTTATTTATCAACAAATTGATCTTTTCAATTCAACCCATACAACAGAGATATTTACTCTGCAGGACTTTTACGAAGAGATTATAATTTTCGATTACATAGTATATAATAATAATAATAATAATAATAATATAGTCCTTTATGGTCCACCGACAATAAATCCATGAATATAGTTTTAGGTCCTATTAAATATAATATAATTTTTTGTCGTGCCCAATCAAATGATAATATCGAATAAAGGAATCCTTTATTGTCAAGCAAAACAAATATACACATTTCCAGTTCCCTCAAAGTAAGCTGATTTTTTAGTAAGTCTCAAATGAAAAACTTCGTCTGGTAGAATGTGTAAGTATTTTTCATTTTAAAGGGTGGCTTTACCAAAACCTTCAGAATATCCCATGTATTACACTTTAAATAGTAATAACGCCGCAATAAAACTCAGCAGTAACGTCTTGACAGCATTGCGGAATTATTAATAGACAGAACATCCCTTAATGGTCTTGGTTGGTAAAGAAAAGAAAGCTTGGTACATTTTTTATTAGTAGGACACTCAAATATTGACAGTCGACGTGACAAGGCCTGGTAAATTTTGTAATATATTATGTATAATACATACCTAGGAAGACACAAATGGGTATTTTTAGTTAATTTTCTAAAAATGTTTAATGCGTTACGGAATTTATAAGCATAGTTTAATACACTTTTTAAATCAAATTTTTCCTTTCAAAAAAGAAATACATTACAATTATTACGTTTTTTCATACAGTATAATATTCACTTATAATCTTCCTAGCAGCAGAATTATTACCGATAATTTTTTTTAAGGTCACGAATGGTTTTGTTTGTCGGGATAATTTTCTATCAACAAAACATGAGTGAAACCGAGAAAAAATATATCGGTAATTAATTCTGCTGCGTGGGAGATTCGGTAAGAAAATTTCATAAATTGGAGTTTCTTTTAATGTTCCTGAAATTTTAGTAATAAACCTTAGTTACTAACAAGTAAAATCAACTTCTATTGTAAAAATACAGTGCGTCATATTAAACTAAACTCATCGGAAATATGTTTTTTAGAGTTTTATTTGAATTTAAAACTATAAAGACATTGGATTTCAGATAACAAATATGTTATTTAATGTTTCTCACATTTTAGTAATAAAAATGAGTTACTAACTGCTCAATTTCGTTGGCAATCGAACTTGCTGATTCATTACCAAAACGAATCATTTTTTACACAATAGTATTGTAACAATAAATATCACGGGTATGACTAAAAACTTATTGTTACTTGCTGGTTTGTCTCACCTGTAACTTCGAAATGACTTGAGATTTGAATTAAAATTAAGTCGTACCTAAGAAAAAATTATCACATATTTAATTAGGTTAATAGGCTATCATAGACTATCGCGATAGTCTCCCGTTGCTATAAGCAACGTAAACAAAAAGGAGCCTTCTAATTGGTTGAAAATAAATTTATGAAATTTTCACTGTTATTTTTTGTGTAATACTACACCTACACAAATATTGGAAATTAGTAAAACAACAATAAAGCATTATTTTCATTTTTGTTTAAAACGAAATGCAAAAATTTTAAAGTAAAATCGCTGAGCGTAAATTATCATAAAAATGTAATGTTCATGTTCTGCCAATGAACAGCGATGATGACAAGTGAGACATTAAAAACAATAAAAATATGTGTTTTAAAATCCCATTGGCCTACCTGTTTGTTATACAATGTTCTGATCGGCCCAGAACGAGAAAAGTGTAACCCTGGTTTTGGTTGTTGGGTTAGGAGCTATACTTAATTTGCTTTAGAAATTGTTTGGTTGAAGAATATATCTATATGTGACTGTGACTACTCAATAGCTCAAGCAAAAAAAAACATGTGGGTGACGTGTTCTGTGTCGGCTAGCAAACTAACGAAAAATTTAACCAAGCATAAAATCTAAGTAAAAATTGAAAAACATTCCAAATCAAGCGTAAATGTCCCATCAATCTACTGACATTAAATCTAAACAACTTTTTATTATACGGACAAACAAATTTTAAAGAGAATCTTTTTGGGTTTTATTGTTTTTATTTCATCAATGAAATAATATTGTTTCGGTTTGTTTGATTTTATTTAATGGGGGTACCTATCTTATTTATTCAGTCGGAATGTTTGAAAGTATGAAACAACATGGCAGAAGCAAATGGTTCAAGTAGTTAAAAAATGTATTTAAATGGGTTGTGTAAATTATACGTTTTACAGTATTATACCTTTTATGAAGTTAAGTAGGTACTGTTAAACCAATTTTGATGAAGCTTAGGCTGACATTTTGGTCTATCACGTAGATCACAAATATTATTAAAAGTTGCAAATAGGCCGGCAATTAAAGTGACGTTTAACTTTAATTTCATATAACACCTCAGTCCTATCATAATAATAAATAAATAAAATAAATAAAATAAATAAAATAAATAAAATAAATAAAATAAATAAAATAAATAAAATAAATAAAATAAATAAAATAAATAAAATAAATAAAATAAATAAAATAAATAAAATAAATAAAATAAATAAAATAAATAAAATAAATAAAATAAATAAAATAAATAAAATAAATAAAATAAATAAAATAAATAAGATAAATAAAATAAATAAATGTTTATTAGCGGACTTGCCATTTTAATAACAAGAAAAATAACTCTGTTAAATATTGAAGAATGTTTCGTCAAATATAGCCTCTGAGTGTGTACCTTCAGTAAATAATTAAGTCCCAAATCTCGCCTATAAAACTTCCGAAACCCTCTTGACTTTTCCGAGAAATTGCCCTGAGATATCTTTTTAATGGCGCATCATATTTTGCCCCTAGGGCACCAAAAAGTTGCCAAGTTCATTTAAAAGTTTTTCCACGGTTATTATACTTCTATTGCCTTGTGTACCTTTCTGACGTATCCTAAGTTCTTTGCCTTTTATAGGCTAAGTTTTATCTTATTCGTGTTTTTCGTATTGATCCAATGAGTTTTTGGCCTTAGCTGGGGTCTTAGTGGTATTAAGGAGTCACAAGAACTTTTCTGTATTGCCGGGATTAAAATTAAACTTTTCAGCCTTCGCGACAAGTCAAAAAGTGCCACTTTCCGATCTTAGAAAGAAAAGGCCGTTTTCTCATCAATCTTTGGGTATCCTTTACCTAACTTTTTAGCCACAAAATTAAGTAAATTGATATTGTTTTTTTCGTAACATTATCAGCTTTCACTTTTTGCGAAGATCGTTTTATTCAGAACCATACAACGTGTTACAAGATTGCAAACGTGATCTGCAATCAAAGTACCTTTATATGGATGACATTTTCTAGAGAAAGGTTTTTTGCAAGAAGCAGCGAAAATTAACTTTTTCATACGGGTGTAGAACTAGAATTAAATGTGTAAATAGTTTTTTTATTATTTGCTATTGTTTCCTGGATTTGTTTTAATATAGTGACAAATTTTGTATGCTTAGGTAGATAGAACAAAACTTTTGATGATTTGGATTGATCCTGATTTAAAAATAAATTAGAGAAAACTTGAACCTTTACATTATTGAAAGAAATAAGAAAAACAATTTAAAATAATTTTCTACTAATATATATTAAAAAACTAATCTGTGTTGGTCACAGTCATACCGGCAAGGTAAAAATTAAGTATATTGTAATGTTATAAACATTGATTCGGAAGCATAATATATGATTTATTATATAATTTGATATTTTTCGTACAAAAGATGGGAAAATGCGGCAGTGCGAAGTCACAATATTAGTTTTTCATCTTTTCATGAAAAGCTTTCTTTCTGCAACTACACAAAGTGTTACAAGATTGCAAACGTGACCCGCAATTGAACTAACTTTATGTGTTTTAACCGAAAGAACGCTGCAGGAAATTTTCTGTAGTAAGGATTTGCTGCAGGGGATCTAAGAAAATTGTTTTTATAATAAAACCATAAAAGTGGCATTTTATACGGTTAAATCGGTTAAATTTACAGCAACTCACGTTTTTCGATCAAGGGTATTACGTCTAAATCTAATTTTCTGATTAATATATTATAAGGTTTAAATATACAAGGTGGTACATGCATTCCATATGATAGGAATAGCTATGAAATGTTGCTACTTTTAGGCGACGAATATACAGGGCGTGTCAGGAAAACGGCATGAAATATTACACAATGGTAAAGATGACTATTTGATTATTAAATACTGAAACAACGTAGGTTTATTTTTTTACCAGGAAACACGACAAGGAAAAGCAAATATATAAGAGCTTTTTCGGGTTAAAAAACACTCGTCGTTTATTTTATACAATATTTCCAAGAGACAAAATAAAGCAAGATGTTTTTTCTTTTTAAAAGCATTTGACCGTAGAAAGTGCTTCATCCCAAGGCACAAATTTGTTTTGATTTAATGTCAACAAGTTTTAAAAATTTACACGCTTGATTTAGAGTTTTTTTTACGGTTTTTTCTTACGCTTGGGGATTTTGTGACAAGCTTTTTAGGATGATGTAGTAGGCAACAAAAGAGAATGGATGCTGTAAGGAAAAATATAATAGTTATTTTGGCAACAATGGCTTGAAGCAGTATTTTTCAAAGGCGCTCAAGTGCTGGGTAGGTATACTTGCGTTGTCGTTTTATAAACGTTGGTATTTGAATCATTAATAACTATAACCATTCCGAATATTAAATATTATCTGTTATAAAAAGGGCTGTTAAAGACGAACGAACCGATGAACAGACACGGAGGCAATTCAATAATCAAAAAAAAAAATCAAAACAGCTATTCCGGAATTTTTAATCTGTTGGGTTGGTTAAATGAAGAGTGCTCTTCAAGAACAATTTAAAGTCGTTTGCTTTCATTTGAGCCTCAAGAAAGAAAAAGGGGTAGAGCGGCAAACTACCTTCGTTATTCCCACCATTACGGGAGAATTTTTCTTTCAGCTTTAAATTTTATTCAAACTGTCTCTCCGCTCTTTGTCACATCCCTATTTATTTAAATTCTTTACCGCCGTGGAAAGGCCATCAATGCCTTTTTGTATCTCCCTTAATTTATCCGCGGAAAACTCATCTTCTGCGAATTGAATAAGTCTGGTGAGCTTTTTGCTTGTCTTTATTATCTTTTTTTTTTCGTTTTGTTGGTAATATGTTTTTGCTTAAAGTATGGGTATAATGTAATAAATTAAAGCCGAATTCTGTAAATGTATTTTTGTGACATATTCTGCTTTTTATGCATCCCCATATAAAAGGAACAAATTTAAGATTTGAATAATGGAATTTTCGGTTGGTGATGACATTTATTAACATAATAATATCACAATTTTTGCGATATGTTATACTTCTGCTCGGCTCGAAATTTCGACCTCATGATCGTCACTTGAAAAGTTCCGTCTTAACCTGCTGAAAATAATGTATGTATGATGTCGTAATCGTCTGTTTTGACATTTTCACATTTGCGATTTTTTTTTGGGAACGGTTAGAGTGGGACGATTGAAACTTTTTGATTTTAGAGAGGAATAGTGGAGGTACGTTATGCGAAAATTTTCAATATACACGACGTACCGGAAAAAATTTATTAAACGTCAAAGTCGAAAAATATCGGGTTTTCGCTGTGATTCGATACAGGTCGCAAAAATTATTTTTATCGATTTAAACTTTTTCGACGTGTAGACGACCGTGGGGTCATGTTGGATCGTTAATGAATCGAATAGGGTGCGTCCGACATACTTTTGGTTTGGATATTCGTTTAGGTCAACTCAAATAGTACTTCTTCTTAATACATAATTCTATACCTAAACGGCATAGAAATCTTGAAAATTGTAAAAAAGTGAAAATTACTATTTTAGACGAGATTTTTTACGGGTTTTATGAACGGAAAATGCGTAAGATCAGTGACTAAGACTCGGTATTTGTCATTTTGTCATTTACTATTCCATCATGTGTACCAGAAATGCAGTCTAACCAAGAAGGTATTGCTCCCCCGGCCCGCTCTTCCCTCCCGGCTTTATAGTATTTTTTCTTTAATAAATTACGCATTAAAGTATTGCCAATATAGTATTCTGTTTGAATAAGTATAGTGTCACTGCACCGCCCGTGTCCCCCCCCCCCCTCCCCTTCTAAAAACGCCTATAAATGTTCATAGCATCATATTTTTATTTCCATAAAAATTTGAATCTTTACTAAGTTTTAAAGTTAAAATTCGTTTTTTCCCTTTACGTTGCGTTATTAAGAAACAATAAAAATATTTATTTTGTAAAAATCAACGCTTCAACGTTGTATCGTATACAGGGTGTCCAGAAAAAGAAGCTCAATCCGTTAACCATAGTATGTTTCTTGAGCAAAAAAATACATAAAACAATTTTCAATTATTTAGAGTTGGGGGGGGGGGGGGTATTGTACCCGCTGACCCCCTATTTCTTAGTACGTCCACCAGTGACTTTCAAACTATATTTTTTCAGGTAATAATTTGTTTTTGATAATTTTTTGTGTGTTATAAAATTCCGATAAAATGATGCGTTTGAAAGGTAATTTGAAAGTATGGGTCTTTATCTGATTCCAACGCGGCTTACGGTGATCTCATAATTTTCAAATGGTAAACCAAGCTAGGCGTTGTGGCATAACCTACCATGGATACAAGATATAATTAAGTAAAACCTTACAATACCGAAAGCAAAGGACTGGCCAAAAAAAAAAAAAATGTAAGAACAGTGGCGTACAGATAAAAACCTGTAGTACTAAACCAGTTAAATGGATATACTTTATTGCCCTACTAGGAACACCATTGTTAATCGTCTTCGTATAACAGTAAAATGCCCCTGTTATCACTGTTTTTTTTTACGATATTGAAACTAACCTTTGGAGACTTGAATACATAGTAGTAGGTATAAGAATACCATAATATATTCCTCAAAATAAGAGAGAAAACATTATTTTGTAAAGTATAAAAATCGGCTAAAATAGTAATTTACGTTACAAGTCCGGAAAATACTGTTTTTTTGGACGAGTAGACAAAATTCTAGGACGAGCCGTAGGCGAGTCCTGGAAGTCTGCGAGTCCAAAAAAACTGTTTTCGGACGTGTGACGTATACTATTTTTTCGGCAACCGTGTAGAATAACAAATCAATGAGACACATTTCTTTATTATATTTCTTTGTAGAACAAAATTTCGAACATTTTAATTCTTATTTGTATTAAATATTGAAATTCGAACAGAAGATAGGTAAAGTGTATACGATCTTAGTTGAGACAGACAAAAAAACTAAAAAAAATTTGATGACAGACTTGTCAAGTTCACGTGGACTATCTTCAAACATCTGTATAGGGAGCGATCAGTGCAAATTTTGTTATATTTGTATTGTAGTTTCAGTGTGAGATGCATTTAATTGATCGTACCCCCAATATTTAGGTTGTCTCAACTGACTTTGTATGAAGTATACTAACAGAAACATTCTAATTCTTATTTATATTAATATTTGTATTAAAATTCGAGCAATTGCTAATATTGATGTGATTCTTCCCGGCCTAGTCCGGGAAGTACGTACTTCCCGGACTAGGCACGTACTTCCCGGACTAGGCAGGAGAAATGCTACTTTCTCAAAGGAAAAGCGGCGTCCGGGAAGTGGGTACTTCCCGGACGGTTGCCGAAAAAGAAATTTTCCGAGCGGTTAAAAAAAATTGAAGATCGAAACTATTTACCTACTTGACAGCAGAAATAGTTTAAAGAAAATACTTATGAATTGACAGTAAAGAGAAAAAACGAATGTCATATTTGTTGATTATTATTTATATGTGTCAGATTTTACAAGTAACCTGATTTTTATATAATACCAAAAACATAAAAAATGCTAGTTTTTGTTGTGATATTTTCATGTTGATATTTGTGAACCAAATAGAAGTGGCTTTTCCTATTTTCTATATATTCGCAGCTGATTTAATTATATGACCAAAGTATCAGAATTTACTCGAAATGTATATGTATACCATTATAGTGCATCAATAATCAACCTACGACTAAATACTAAAATTCCTAACTTAAATATCCAGACAAATACGAATTAATAATTGAAACTTACTCCAAGCCAGAAAAATTGAAACAATTTTCATAGTCAAGGGAGAGCAGTACCCCATATCACAACTCTTTAATATCAATAATTATCGGATTTGAAACATCTTGCCTATTAAACACAAAAGCATATTAAGTTTTATTTTTAACCACTAGTGATAACCTTGCACATGGATTCAGTCAAACAAATTAGATAACTAGCGAAAAAAGTTGCACAATAACCATAATAAACAGTAATAACCGCAATACCGAGTTCTATACAACGTGCTTTGGACCGGCGTCGGCGCGTAAAACCGACGTCCTTGCGAAAGCGTCGCGACGTTTAAACTGGAAACGAACGGTAAATTCAAAGTTTGTTGAGCTTTTGAGAAGGCGCGCTTGGAGCTCATGACATGCGCTATATTTTTGTAAATAAAACTTTTTAATGTTGTCCGATTAAATCCTTTGTTTAATGTAATTTTTATTATTGATTTACATTTTTGTTTATTCACGAATAAATTTCAAATAATATGATCCTTTATTATTGATTTTACTTAGAAATGTTTAGGTAGAACAATATTATAGAAGTAAATAATTTTGGATTCCTTATGTTAATAGTTTTTATTATACCCACAATGAAATGAAATAATTTATTGGTCGCCTAAATATTTAAAAAAAAATGGCGTTTAAAGGTTAATACGAGGTCTGCGATCCACACTATATTCCTACTCGTGGGTAACGAGGCTAAAAGGGCGGTTAGGTTTACAGTTTAGTGGCATTTTCTGACACGAATAATATTAAATTTAACGACGCCCACGAAACGGCAAAGGAATAGAGAATGAGCAAAAGTATCGGTTTTACAGCATATCAATTTGTCTCATAACTCAGACACGTTTTAAAATACATTATTTTTATTTAATATTACGAGTATATATTTTTATAATTTCCTAGCGGGTAACAAAACTTATATATAATAGTATTTTACGTTACAAGGCCGGTAGGTGACTTATTACAGTACGAGTTGGTTTACGGACGAGGCGACGTAGGAGCCGAGTCTGGAATATAAACGAGTGCCGTAATAATACCTAACGGACGTGTATCGTATGATATTTTATTTCATTTTGTCATTATAATCCTTTTTAAAAAGATTTAATAAAAATGTTTGTTACAAATTTTAAAATATTATTGGCAATATTAATTGGTATGACTATATAGTTAGATATAGTTTAAATAAAATAAAAATTACTAACTTTAGTTAAGCAAAATATTTAAAAACCTGTAAAAGAGAGTCTATTCTGTAGTTGCGTAATAATTTTCAAATACTTTTACAAGTTAAAGCATCTACACAAAGTTATTTGGTATCGATAGATATACAGGGTTAGGAAAAATTACCAGAACGGTCGATTATTTCAAAATATACAGGGGTTATCAAAAAACGTCTTATATAAAAAATGTAGGGCGGTTAAAAATCTACATATCGGTGATAAATTAAAATATACAGGGTAGCCCACAAAGTTGTGGAGAATGATAGTTATATTTTTTTAAATGGAACACCCTGTATATTTTTATATTTCTAAATTCCACAAAAAATTATAATTATTTTTTATCAAATGCACTATTAGTCTATACTTCATAGTTTCCGAGATATTGACTCTCGAAAAGTGACATTTTTGAACTTTGACAGCTTATAACTTTCTAAGAGTACGTCTTAGAGCAAAACGGCTTACATGACACTATCTTCAATTTTTATTATCTTCCCAAAAAAATCAACTTCTGGGTAAACCGGATGTAACTCGAAAGCAGGAAATGTAGTTGTTCCGGTTTAACTGGAAGTTGATTTTTTGGGAAGATAATAAAAATTGAAGATAGGGACATGTAAGCCGTTTTGCTCTAAGACGTACTGTTAAAAAGTTATATAAGCTGTCAAAGTTCAAAAATGTCACTTTTTGAGAGTCAATATCTCGGAAACTATGAAGTATAGACTAATAGTGCATTTAATAAAAAATAATTATAATTTTATGTGGGATTTAAAAATGTAAAAATATACAGGGTGTTCCATTTAAAAAAATATAACTATCATTCTCCACAACTTTGTGGGCAACCCTGTATATTTCAATTTATCACCGATATGTAGATTTTTAACAGCCCTACATTTTTTATATAAGACGTTTTTTGATAACCCCTGTATATTTTGAAATAATCGACCGTTCTGGTAATTTTTCCTAACCATGTGTATTCAAAACAAAATAAAAATTACTAACTTTAGTTAAGCAAACTACTTAAAAAATTGTAAAAGAGAGCCTATTTTGTAGTTGCGTAATATTTTTCATTTACTAAAGTTTGTAGAAAAAAGTATATTATTTATAGTAAGACATGCTGCTAAAATAGCGATTTTCCAATAAATACTAGTCGGGGCGTGGAACGCATTTTTATAGTCGGCCATGATTGCATTTATATTGTTTTAAATTATGACAGTTACTGTTATTATAAGTTTTAAAAACTTATATAGGTATTATTATATTCCAAGTTTAATTTAGTTTAATGTATATATGATGAATTAAATATTTAATGCTCAGTATGTGTACTTGAACGTTTTGTTTCCTATAATTTTAAGTGACAACTTGTCAAAAATCCAAAGTTAAAAGTCATTATTTTTAAAAACAAAAGATGGTTGCAAGGCAATACTTTACAGTACCTGATACTGTAATGTTCCACTTACCGGCCGCAAATGAGTACATGGTAAGTTGATTTACCGGACAAAATGAAATAAAATATTAAACAATATACCCCGCTTGGTTGGCTAAAATGTTAATAATTCGGACAGACATGGCAGCACGTAAAACCATTCAACCAACAGAATTGCCGTTTAATTTGTCAAGTTTTGATTCGAACGAATGTTTAAAACTTTTTTAACATTTTTTTCAAATAAAGTATGATAAATCTACAACTAAAAATGTGCTTACTGGCAAGCCAGAACAGAAATCAAAAAGGCTGAGCTAATTTTTAATGGATATAAAAAGCAACATGGCTGTAAATCATCAATCTTCTGATATAAATCAACAGTCCCCTATCAAAAGAGCCATCAGTTTTCATTAGGGCGTATGTCGATAGAGCTAATAACAAAATATTTTATCGAAATATAAGGAAAGTTTTTCATATTATTCGATTTCTCCTCTTTGGAAAAGTTTTTGCTATTATACGAACTGTCAATCTTTATTACCTGCCGCCTTTATCGATTAAGATATAAAAGAAATTATAGTTGAGTTACAACTGCATCTACGTCATCATTCTTAAGTTAAATACCCACTATATACAATATTCCTGTTGAGTATAACATATAACCACAAACAGTCCGTTAATATAACATTCTTATATTTCATAATTTAGGTCATTTGTAGAACATAGAACTATGAGACAGGCAGAGACACGACAAGTTAATTCTTATTAATTTTGTGAATTAACGAAATTTATGTTATCTTCTTTTTAAGGAGAAAATGTCGAAACAAATCACTCTAACGTTTCCCTTGCTTAAAAAGCTATTTATTATTAAAAAAATCAGAAGCGGTTTTTCTGGATTCTTTGTTTCATAAAATGTTTGACGCCTGCAGGGCCTAGACTTAATTTTTTTATGTAAAGACGAAAAATCGATCACCAAGCATAAATTATATTAAATTACAAAATTCGGGCGATGGGGAAAGTAAACGAAACGGGGAAGCGGATATTTATAAACAGATTACCATTGTAAAGAAGTTTAGGGAAAAATTAACAATTTAATTTTGTAAAAATTGTTTAAGTATAAACGAAAAACTTATCCGAAATATAATTATGAAAAAGATTTCCTAATTAGAACAACAAATCAGTTTTATTGCCTGTAATAGTCTAAAATCTGTTGTTTTTACAAATTTGATTTTTTTTCTTTTAATAGATATTCTCGTTTGGAAATTTGCATTTCTGATAGGTATTATTATTTGTTTTTTTTGCTGCATCATAATTCTAAAAAAAACTTTTTTTAATTAAATAGTATAATTTATATTTTTATATCAACATAAATGAATTAACTACGAGAATCCAAGATTGTTTATTTATTTTGCTTTTTCAAAGTTTCTTTT
Source organism: Polydrusus pterygomalis (assembly GCA_963969555.1). Classification (NCBI taxonomy): domain Eukaryota; kingdom Metazoa; phylum Arthropoda; class Insecta; order Coleoptera; family Curculionidae; genus Polydrusus; species Polydrusus pterygomalis. The sequence goes on along the minus strand of OZ018381.1, from coordinate 65,627,488 downwards.
ATTTCAAATTCACGATGATCCCTTTTTCATACTTAATTTACAGACTTTATTTTCGAAATTCAGTATTTCTCTGACTTCCTGATTCCTGTAATCAATTGACGACCTACGCCCTTAACTCCCTTACCTGTTTACTGTCTTCCCAATTTAACTAATTTGAATTAATTTACATTAGAAAATAAATATCTTTATTCAATGGAATGTTTCCTGCCCAATTTCCAAAATACAGGATGACTAAAAACAAAGTTTTCATTCTTTTCGCTGTATTTTATACATACTAAAAGAAGTGATTTTCTTCTTGTGTTGTTGATTTTTAATAAATTTTCACGATGCAAGACAACAAACATCAAGTAACTAAGTACCTAAAAACGCAACGTTTTTTTGAAAGGTCTATAAAGAACCAGACCAAAGATCTTAACTTTTTAAGGCTTTTTTTTTAAATTTCTTTGTGTTGTACAAGTCTCAGAGAAAGGCGAGACCTGTAACGTTATATAGGGGACGGGGTCGTCTCAAGCGGCGATAAAACTATCTACCTCTATAATATCGTTAAATACTTTTATTTAAATTATATTCCAAATTAATTTATTTTTACAGTGGTTTAACTTAGTTCTTATGGCGGTAATAAATTGAAGTAACAAAAATTCGAGCTTTTGCAAATAAATAGACATATCGAAAGCGAACATATTTATAAATGGATTACCGGTTGAAAGAAAGTAAAGAAAAATTAAAGATTCGAGATGATTTCCCAGAATTAATTAATTTGGCAGCAGTTGGGAACTTTATAAGTAATTAAAAACGATTTTGTAAAAATAAAACATAATTTAATTGGGCATTATTAGACTATAATTAAGGGTTTCAGTGACTTTTTACGAATTGAGTCAAATTTGTGACATGACAAGAAATTGAAAAAAACTGTGAAATTTATTTACACAAAAATAAAAAAATACCAAATATTTGGAATTTAGATATTTTAGTATTTTCATCCAACCATCTCGATGTCAGCTGACCGACTGTCAACGTTTTTTTCTTTCAAATACCGCTTTTCTAAAATGACTAATGACTCTTGTATACACATTAATTAAATACAAAATGCTTACACAACATTACCGCTATAAACATTGCAGACCAGGTAGGTAGTAAGTATTAAATGTCTTTTAAACACGAATTTTGCGTAATGCTGCCTCGCAGGTGGTCAAAGTTGCAGTCCACAAATCTTTCTTATCAGCGGACAAACAGTGATATTAACATATCTCATGTTAACATAATGGAAACGTTTTATTTAGATTAAAACATGCGAAGTTTTTGTAAGTATTTTTTGTTATGTTTCCCGTTTCTATTCTATTTCTATAACCGGGCCCAATATCTAACAATTTTAATAATTTAAAACGGCCTATACAATGTACGTTTCAATTATTCTAATGTAGTCCTCAACTATCTAGCCCTTTGGACCTACACCTACCCTTACTCTATAATGCCCCGTTCATTTCCTGTCGTCATTGAGCCTTTGCTACATGGGCTGTAATAGCCCCAGCTACTTTGTATAGCTATGTTTATTATTTAGATCGTGTGCAATTGAATTATTATAGATAAATAGTTTTATGAATAACTCTAGTAAACAGTGGATACAGTTTTAAGGTAACACTATCTGTTTGTATCCTTAATTTCTAAATAAATAAATAAATAAATGCTTGTAGTCTGCCTGTTAACCAACCTCGGTAGATACTTTTAATAAATATTACGTAGCAATATTATAAACCAACACTTTATCATTACAGTAATATAAACTAAAATAAAACCTTCAACTAGTAGACTGCAAAGCGTTCGTCTTCCTTTCTTAATCGGATTGCCATCAATTGGAAATAGGTGAAAATAGGAACGATCGTTGTTACTTTGCTCATTAGTGCCCATTATATGAACCAACCCCGACAAAGCCACTGCATCAGGCGCAGAAACAACAGGAGCCCACTTTTGTTTCGTTTCCTGAAAGTAAATAGTTGATGGTGGAATTGCGGAGGCGATAAAGCATCGGTTCGTTTCAATCGTTTCAACTTGTTTTTGTTACTATACATGGTATAGATATAAGGACAGGTGAAATTTTATTACTTAAATATAAATAATAATTATAAAAATAAAACGAACACTTCACAGAAATGTATATAAACAACCTGCTAAACATGATCAGCAAGCGTTATCCGGCAGTTTTCTAGCACAACCCAGTAAATTCAGAAACTGTGTAAAAGCAATGTTCTATTTAAGAATGATTGTAATTTAGTTTTAAATTTTTTATGTTGGTAATTGCTTGAATATCAGCGGCAAGAGGTTATACAAGCTTCGTCCCGAAAAATTAAGTGGCTTCTTATACTGGACGTGCCTAAATTGTTCAATGTAAAATAGATAGTGGTATCGTCATCGTTATATATAAACAACAAACCATCCCTTATATGCTACACGTCATTTAAATAGAGCAAAAAAATAAGATGTCCCAGAACACTCTCTTGTGGTGTTCCGAGTTCGCATTCAAATGAATACCAATATTCCTGTCCTACTTTCACTATCAGTGATCGTCCACAAACGTATGATTTAAGCCAACTGCTAATTGGATGCGTAGGTAAGGTAAACGACCCAAATTCAGACACTTTAAGCATACTATGTACTGTTTTTAAGCAGAATTGTACCTAAATCACTTTTTGGAGTTACTTTGGTATATTTCCGAAAAAGTTTGAGCCTTTTAAAATTTATTTTCATACATTTTTTTAACCAAACATAAAAAAGAAACCACAAAAATAATTATTTTATCTTTTTGTACATCTGAACATAAATCCGACATTGCAAAAAAGAAATTGTCCATAAATCTGACATTGTCATGACCGTTGTTCAGACAGTGGCTTTAAATCCGTCATTTTAAGAACAATAATCTGACACATGAATAAAAGCATGTACTTACTCACCTAAGTACCAAGTACGTACCTATATTAACTTAGTTACTTATATACTTAAAAATCAAAAAATACATTTTTAAATAAAACTAAAATTACATGTTATTATTTTTATTAGGCTAAATATGAAACAAAAAACCACATTACTCATAAAACATTAAAATATATTTTGGATACTTATAAAAAAATATTCAATATAAAAAAACAGACTCCACAAATGGTGTAGTCGGCTATCTAATTATTAATAATTCCTGGATATAATTCATTTTCAAAGTTGACAATAACATAATTAGTGTTTGTACTAATATCATTGGTAGTATCATTTTTCTTAAAATTGGTAATACTTTCATCTTCTTTGGATATTTTCTTGCGTCCTTTTTGGTATCGTCTTGATCTTGTTTGATTTTTTTCTTACGTCATTTTTGAGCTAGTTCGTTTTGACGTAAAGCTTTAATTTATTCTCTCTTCTTTTTCGATGTTCTTTTGTTTCTTCGATTTTTTTTGTCGTTCTTTTTTATTAATGAAATATTCTTTCCAAGCATCTGATGTTCCTACAGAAGGGACTTTTATTAGTCTTTTAACTGTTGCAGTATTTTTGTTTGTCGATGGTTCAGGCCAAAATAGCGATTTTTTAAAAGGAGTAGGAATAGTTACCCCTGGAAGAACACTGGAAAAACTGTCTTCTTGTGTTCCATTTGGTTCAGTTAATGATTTTTTTTTGTTCGCATTTTCGCATTCTTCATCCTCTTTATTTTTTTCTATTAGTTCATTTGTTGGGTTTTCTTTGTTTGCTTTATTTTCCTTCTGATTTTTTGTTGTTTTAACATTCGTGTTTTTCAATCAAGTCTTTTGTTTGTTCTGGTGTTACTTCCTTTTTTTGTTGATTCTTTGATGGATTATTGTCCCTTTTTTTTCTGGTGTCATTTCGTTTTCATACTGACTTTTTGGAGTTAAAATATTTTTTGCTTTAGTATTTGGTAATGTCAAAATTTTTAGTTAATTATAATTAATTAAAATAAATATTAATTATAATCTCATTTATACTTTCTTATGATTAGATTGGGTAACAATAATTTAAGTGAGCTCTGCTTAACCTAATTTCGACACTTTGTGTACATAAATCCGACACCCCTGTCGGACTTATAGCAAGTGAATAAACACGCATTATCAAATGCAATGAAGGATAGAGCATGCATTATTATTAAAAATGAAAGAGAAAAAATATATATATCCTATACATTGTACATAATTTCGACACCTATGTCTGAATTAGGAAACTATTGTTTGAGTGTACCTAAATCCGACACCCTAAAAATATTTAAATCTCTTTAAAATTTTAACTAATCTTCATTTTAAATCATATATTTAAAGCCTATTAAACGCATAACTCAAATATTTCACCATTTTTTTTTAAACTAATTAATATATAGTACAACTAAATCATAGCAAATGTGGCTGACCTTATAACAAAATCAACACGTTGTTGTATCGACTACGAGTGCACTGACATGTGCTTGTTTTAGGTTATTTTTCACTATTACTATTTTCGGATGAAGAAGAAAACTTTATACACAAGCACCGGTAACAGTTTCCTCTTTGGGCTAAATTATTAGTTAGTTTATTTTTTTTTACAGATTTCTTATTTTTAGTGGTTTTTTAAATATATGTCGGAATTATGGACGTTGTCTGAATTTGGGTCATTTACCTTATATGAAGTTTTTGCGAGAGAAAAGAGGTGTTTATCGTTTCTTAAATACGGATTACTACAAATAGGTATATTGAAACATAATATATTGCTTTCTACTGGGCAGTGAATCATTTTCTTGGGATTCAACGACGTGAATTTTATGTCTAGTAATTTAATATTTGGAAACTATAGGAAAGTTTTAAGTAACGCTAGCTCACGTACTCACGTGCTTAAATTCGAATTTTTCTGCAAACATGCCAGCCATGCATATAAAGCCGAATAAATATATTCCTTCAGAATTTATAGACACAGAATCTGACTTTTACAGTGCAACACGTATCGCCGTTGGTGATACGGCAGTATATCTTTGATATGTATTTTCAAAGTTCGCCATATTGTAAATACGTGCCTCGTGATAAACAAGAAAATTTATGCGTTTTTTTTTGGATTATACAAGTTGCAAAGCATTGAACACCGAGTTTGTTACTTATTATATGCCATATTACAAATGCATGCTATGAAAATTCATATAGTAATATAACGATAAAACGTGTCCAGAGTATGAACTGTTGGATTTTACAGCTTTATTTTTAAAGAAATGCAACTATGAATGTTTGTTCAATATTCTTTATATTAAAGCAATAGTTACAACGTATACAGCTCTAATATTTCCTTACTTTTATATCTTAATATCTAGACTCTATCATTTAAATTCGTCTCAAAATTATATTTGAAGAAAATATTATTATATTAAAACTGATGGAAACAGCAGAGTTTCAACAGAGCAGGAATAACTTTGAATAAGAAAATTTAGCAGTTTTAAAAGAGCAGACAATAACACGTTTCGATTAATTTGTATATATATGACAATACGATTTCCAACAATTAACAAAAATGGGTACAATTAAACCCAGAGTCTTAATGAAATCCTAATCCAACACTCTCCCTATTTCATTAAGTTCTTGAATGTTTAGTTGATTTGAAATAAAATATAATGTTGATTCCGGTAAGGGCTTGGTATAAATATCGGCTAGCTGAAGCTTCGTTCCAGTGTATTTCAGTTCAACTTCTTCCCTTGCAACAACTTCTTTTATGTAGTGATATTTTATATCAATGTGTTTAGTTCTTTTATGAAATTCAGGATGATTAGAAAGTTTTATAGCTCCTTGTCATTTCTGTTGCCATCATGAGGAATATTTAATTTTGTTAAAAGTTGTCGGAGCCAAATAGTCTCTCTACAGCCAAAAGATAAAGCAATGTATTTAGTTGCAGTAGTTGACACAGCTATAACTTGCTGACGTTGTTAGCTCCACGTTATAGGAGACTCATTCAGTAAAAACACATACCCAGTTCTTGACTTTCTTGAGCTTACATCTCCAGCAAAATCTGAGTCAAAACTAGGTTATTATCTGTAGATTTTCTGTACATAACTCCGTAATGTTTAGTTCCTTTCAGGTATCTCAACATTTTCTTGAGTGTTGTCTTAATGAAATCCTTATCCAACAAAAACAATTAAAGCCACCGACTTCGTTTATCCCTGAATTCCGGGCGCGTTAGAAACAGACGCCAATGTATTATTTGTCTTCTATTTCTCAAATTGTCGTTAATGTGCAGACAGGGACCACCGTTAATACAATATTAGCAAACATCCGGTCCAGTACTCGGTTTACCTCATTAAAGAATAATTATCGCAGCAACACGGGCCAGTTAACCTACGTCACAGAAGCCACCGGAGAAAAGCCCCAGGTGAATTATGGGATTTAGTTTAAATTATTGCTACCTAGTAGAAATAGCTTTTCGTTTAAAGTATGGTCAATTATAATGTTATTTTTGAAGAAGTAGTCCATACTCAAAGTGAAGTTGAATGAAATAGAAAAAAGAAAAAAGAAAAACACAAAGTCTTTCTCCACAATTTTAATTTAAAAACTAGGCAAACCTAGAATGATTCATAGAAAAATAGAATCGACATGTTTCGAGTGTAGAAACACTCATCATCAAGAAAATGAAGTAAAAAGTAAAAAGCTGATGTTGTTAGCCGTAGAGAAAATAACAAGTGAAGCTAAGCCGTAATGGAGCTTTTAAAGGTTACACATAAGGGGTGAAACACTTATTATAGTCAAAAGACAGAAAATATTTTAGCACACTGAAAAGTCAAGGACCAGTGCAAAGTCACTGTGGGTGGGAAATGAAAAGAAAATTAGGAATTTTTAGAAAGACCTTGTAAAAATCATCTTAAGTGTACCTACGTGATAGAAGATCTATAGTTAGATAAAGCTATGTCGGAGACATGTGAAAGTGATCAAGTCAGGGGAAAAGAAAAAAGAAAAAATTGTTTTTTTGTAGAAGTAGTGCTTTCATTTAATTCAAGCTAAATGAAAGCATCTACACTACTTCTACAAAAAAAACATTTTTTTTCTTTCCCCCTGACTTGACCACTTTCACATGTCTCCGACTAGCTTTATCTAACTATAGATCTTCTATCACGTAGGTACACTTAAGATGATTTTTACAAGATCTTTCTAAAAATCCCTAATTTTTTTTTCGTTTCCGACCCACAGTGGCTTTGCACTGGTCCTTGACTTTTCAGTGTGCTGAAATATTTTCTGTCTTTTGACTATAATAAGTGTTTCACCCCTTATGTGTAACCTTTGAAAGCTCCATTACGGCTTAGCTCCACTTGTTATTTTCTCTACGGCTAACAATATCAGCTTTTTACTTTTTACTTCATTTTCCTGATGATGAGTGTTTCTAAACTCGAAACATGTCGATTTTATTTTTCTATGAATCATTCTAGGTTCGCCTAGTTTTTAAATAAAAATTGTGGAGAAAGACTTTGTGTTTTTCTTTTTGCTATAATGTTATTTTTTTATTATAAGTAAAAATCTAAACATTTTAATTTACTTATTTAGGGGTAAAATAAAACGCAGCTTTTTCAAAAAGAATCCCTTTTTGCATCTACGGTTCAAAATAAGGAGATACCCCTTGAAATTTTAGTTGCTGATGTAAAAGTTAGATCAGTGTTCATGTAGTGCTCATTTTTACCGCTCCAAAGATCCTTATATACCCTGTATGCATTTCTTGAAGCCTTTATACCAAAGAAATATTTCCCGTTTTAAACAAAGAGTATGGCTAGTGAGTAAAAATTACATATCGTGACGTTAAAATAAGTTATCATCTGTCGAATTTCACCGCCACGAACCCTTATTATGTCTGACATTGACCGATTAGGCGCGTATATGTAACACAACAGAGAGTTTTAGCGATTAATAAGCGTGACTATTAAAAGGCAAAAATCTCTCAGATGTGCCATATAATTTTGTAAACATACATTTCATTTTCAACCCTAAAAACTAAAGTTTCAAAGAAACCGCGAATTTTGTTGTGACAGCTTGCCAGTTCCAACATTTTTGCGTATAAAATATTCCGCCAATTGTTGCTACAATGGTTCAAATAATGCAGAGTCGAGTTCAAAGCGTTGCTATTTTACAAGAAAAGTTATTGGTATGACAAAGGTACTTTGTCACTTGAGGTTTTTGTTACTAAAATACTATACAAAGGTTATTGGGTGTTTTAAGAACTTTGAACAAGCCTATTTATCTTTCCAATTGTTATTCTTTGCGGACACTTTGCAATTGTTCAACCCCCTACTCCATTTATTGACTATCTCGTGATTTAAAAGCTTAGTAGGATAAATTTAGGTAATTCGCCACCAAGATAATATTTATTATAATTTTTATACCTTACAAAACCTGCTAAAAAGAGTGTACATACAGGGTTAGTTGAAATAATCGGAACGGCTAATTTTCTTCAAAACTTCCAAGAATAAATCAATACATTTTGGTACAGGTGGATAACTTAAAAAATTGACAATTGCGACGTTGTTGATTTTTAGTTTTTTCTGTAACTCAAGGAATGTTTTTTTTCAAATGTAACACTACTCTTTTTTTTATTGAATTCGATTCCTTCCATCAACATTACCATTTCCTGATAGTATCAAATTTTTATCTCAAATAGTTCTATGGGAAAAAAAAGTTAATTAGTTACAACTCTAACTAAAAAAATCCAATCTACTTCCATTTAAAAACGTTTCAAATATGTAATGTGAAAAGGAAGGTTGGTAGACATAATGGACCTAATAGTATCGATAACGATAATAACAAAAAACAACTACTAACAATAACATAGCTAGTAAAAATTACTTACATATTATCGGTTTCATAATCAAATTAATGTAGTGTACTATAATTATGTAAGTAATTTTTACTAGCTATGTTATTGTTAGTAGTTGTATTTTGTTATTATCGTTATCGATACTATTAGGTACATTATGTCTACCAACCTTCCTTTTCACATTATTTGAAACGTTTTTAAATGGAAATATAATGGATTTTTTTAGTTAGAGTTGTAACTAATTAACTTTTTTTTCCCATAGAACTATTTGAGATAAAAATTTGATACTATCAGGAAATGGTAATGTTGATGGAAGGAATCGAATTCAATAAAAAAAACAGTAGTGTTACATTTGAAAAAAAACATTCCTTGAGTTACAGAAAAAACTAAAAATCTAGCAACGTCGCAATGGTCAATTTTCGATTCAATTTTTTAAGTTATCCACCTGTACCAAAATTCATTGATTTAACCTTGGTAGTTTTGAAGAAAATTAGCCGTTCCAATTATTTCAACTATCCCTGTATATATTTTTTGCACTATGAATGCTTACCTGTAAAACATCACACCTTTTTTAAGAATACGATATTTAATGTCCTTTTTAATTCCAAAAATGTATGGACATATTATTTAATATTTTGACTTGCAGCCAATAAAAAGTGCTTGCGTTAATACTCACAAGTTTTAACGTTTCAAGGCATAAACGCTTTTAAACCTGGGCCGTATTTTCGTGGGGTTTTCACCTCCGTGACGTAGGCTGACCGCCTTGCCTGTCCCTGCCATAATTATTCTGTAATGAGGTAAACCGCGAACAGGACGGGATGCATGGTAACGCTAATATTGTTTTAACCCTGCCCGGTGTTCACGCATTAACGTTCATTTAAAAGCTAAGGGCTAATGATGATATTGAGAACTAGAATTACTTTGCTAACTTTAGGGTAAATAACGATAATAATAATTAATATAACTTACACACTTTAATCGGAACTCTCATTGGTTACGTATAGCGGTGCATAATTTATTTGTATACTTTATTAACTTAGAATTCGTGGCTATTTTCGTACTGGAATAATAATATTCCTTCATTTCGGCCAACTGGAAGAAAAAACAGAATTTCTAAAAAAACATGAACCTTTTGCTTGTAGGAGAAAAATTCATACACCTCCTGCCGTGGCGTGGGCTATTTATAGTGACTTTTCAACGTTGACAGGTTAATAGACTTATTATACTTTTGACGTTGATAACCTTAGTAATAACTGGGTTTGGGTGATTTAAAAAAGTATTTAAACGAGTAAATATGTATGCATACGCTTGTATTAAAAAGCTTTGCATGTTAAGTATGTTTGTCACGTGATCATCTGTTCTACTTCAACGCTGGTAAATTTATGAGTTTAGCGAAAGTTTAGTATGTTTTCGATACTTTAGTTTGATAACGTTATAAATTTATGATATGGGTACATAAATATAACATTTTATTTTGTTGATTATGGAAATTGCAAAATTTGCCAGCTTTCTATTCATTTAAATTGTTAATTTTTGACCTTCAGGGGGCTAGAGGACAGTCATCTTTCAGTTTTCGTCACTTATTGTCTACAAAAAGTATCCCAAGGTACTTCTGCGTCTCCTACATATATCGAGCTCTCCTTCTTTTACCTATTTAATCAAGTAAAATGAGTTTTATTTTATTTTTGACGGCGATTTAAGCAATCCACTTAAATTTAAGTATTTTCTTTCAATATTGGCTTCAAAAACATGTTTTTAAACCTTTCAACTACCTTCGAGCTACACAAAATCCTTAGTAATTTTACTGGAACAATGATTTAACTAATGCTTTAAAAGCATGTTCTAGTTGAAGGTTTCGGGATATGAATTTTTAATCAAAGCAATAGCTTACTATTTACTTTGTATACGGCATAAAAAGAAAACTGTCTGATGAACATACCTAAGTATATTATGATATAGATCGAAAGAAGGAGCTTTTAATGCCACAAAGAAAGTATAGTAAACACATGGAAACAAAACAACCAAAGTAATTTTTTTTTAATCACTTCACAAAATATCCTGTAGTTAAGCGATGTATTATTCTGCTTATTTTTTAACTTATAAAGTTAAGATATTATCAGCGGCGCAGGTTGCATTTAAAATGATAAAAAAAAACTAATATTTCCAGGTAGTGATGTGGGCCGGGTAAATACCCAGCGGGTAGGGTATTTATAAATTGGGTATTTACCCGGTATTTACCCCATGCCCTAATAAATACCCAAAATGAGGGTATTTTAATTTTTTTCTTGTTTGAGAGTTTAAGAGCCAATTTTATTCGATAGTTTCGTATTTGTGCATTACTACCACTACCACAGAGTACATATTGGTCAGCTGACGCTGGTTGGCTGACCTGGACGCACTACCAACCGCAAATCGCAAGCATAACCTTACTTTTAGTCAGTTTTAGTATATAAACAACTAAAACGTTTTTTCAAAGGTGGTGTTGTTTGCAAATACTGTAATTTAAACTAACAACTACTACTACAACTACTAACTAAACAAGAAATATAACAGAATTAAAACTTGAAACATGTTAATTTTTTTTCTACCAGCGTGCGCAAAGTGCTTTTCCGCACGCAAGAATTTATCCAACTATACTTGCGTGCGGAAAAGTATCACTTTGCGCATTTATTAGGAAAATAACTATTATCCATAACATTTTCCAGGTTGCTTATTGAAGTAGCTACCTCAAGAACATTAGTTACAAGCAAAATTTTACAATTTTTTTTAACCTACTACGTGACTGTGACTATTACGAGCAGGGATTCTCTAGAAATTCATAAATACCCGGGTATTTATGAATTTTGGGTATTTACCCGGGTATTTAACCTGGGTATTTACCCCGAGTTATAAATACCCGGGTATTTCACATCACTATTTCCAGGTACTAGTGCGAAAAATTCGTACTTTTTGCACGAACTAAGGAAACTTCGTACATGAAAATAAGTGAGAAAAATACCATTGTGTTTGGTATAGGAGAAGTGCATGTTTGATAATATTGTTAGTCTTTTAGATATAAATTATGGATTGCTTCGATCTACCCCCACTATAAATAAACCTAGTAATTTATGTATGAATACCAAGGTAATAATATCTCTTAGTCCACGCCCTCCCGCACGGATTTAAATGATAATTGCCCTGCATGTAGGTAAGGATAGAACACTAAATATTAATTAATTCTGACGCCGGTGTTACCAACATGACAGCTAAATATGTTAAATTAGGCTCCCTCGCCATAAAATTAGAGAGAATATGCTCGTAATAACTAATAAATACGCCGGGAGACTTTTTATTTAACATTGTGCTATAAACAAATAATTTATATTGTGTACATTCAAACAATCTTTATTTCCTTAAAAACCAGTATAAATGCGGTAAAGGAACTTGGGCTATTTTTTCTGCTGATCAAAGTATTGTAAAAACAATCAAAACAAAAAGAAAATTAAAATTGCATACTAAAAAGATTTAATTTTTATGCTGACTGAAATTCAGCAAGACAAAAGTCCCCCATTATCGTTTATTTTTCTCTATTTTTCGTTGTTAATGCTCTACCAGAATAATAAATCTCCCTTTTCCAAATTATCAGTCCCCATTACAACACAAGACATGTAATCCAATAACGGAAATTATGTATTTGGCTTCCTTTGTAAAATAATTATTAATACTTAGAGATTAAAACCCTTTTAAATGGATCTTTATATCTGAAAAACTAAAGTAGCATCTGCCATAAATAAAAGTGGAAATACGTGTCCGCCATTTTTATAGCTTCATTTCTACATTCGGAATTCCTGGGTAATTCAATATAAGGCGGACTTAATACGTTATGTTGCAGTATATATAACTATAAGCATTATTTCACGGACTTCAACGACCCCTGGCTGAGAAAAAAAATTATCATATACCCAATAAAACATCAACATAAAATAAGTATGTTACTAGAAATTGTTGATATCCGTTAACTGTAATAATCTTGTAAAGTTACGGAAAAATTACAATAATTTGATTTTTGGGTAGTACCCGGTTTTGAGCAGATTTAAAGCCAAATCCAAATAAAATACGTCGTCATTTCTTACTTGATTAATTTTTATGATTTAGGACCGGAAGACAAAGCGACATACCTACAAAATTAAAATCCATACTCCAAAATTTTTAATTTTCTGGAGATAACCGTCAAAACGTATTATTTTCGCCTTTACAATAACAATTTTCTTCCTGCGAGACAGAAAGTATAGAAACCTACACTGCCGTCCTACAATCAAATGCCGTATGTACAATAAATTTTTTTTAAAGATATTTTGCTTAATAGGTTCGTGGCAAGCTTAAGAAACTTTTTACTAAGCAGAATCGCCGTATATTTTAGCTAAGTATCAAAAATATCACATGATATTTAGACGTATCTGCAAAATTGGTCATATTTCCTAAGCTAAAATGCAGTACGAACATAGTACTAATAACAAATGCCGTATCTACTAACGCGCCCGTGTAGATACGGCGTTTCCCGTTAGGACAAGTCAGATGCGGCGTTTATTACTAGAAAACTCGCCCTAATTCACAATTCACCCAACGGCTTAGCTTAGTAATCAGACTGCATTGCGAGTGTCAACGTGTTAGTTTGGTGCGCAGTTACAAGTAGTGTGATTTTTACAATTTTTACATCGTTTAAATTAAATCGTATAAATTAATAAAATTAATAATTAATAAATTAAATGAAGTTGTATAATAGGTTGGATATCTTTTAATAGTGTTAATAAAGCTTACCATACAGCAACTATATAATAATTATAATTATTATAATATGGGTTTTAAGTATGTTGAACAAAATATGAAAATTTTTTAATAATAATTGTCTACTTACAAACCTGTAAACAATATAAACACTTAAATGTATGTCATTGCTGCAAAGTATGTTTTTATTAGCACTTACATGTTCATATGCCGCATTTTTATTTAGTTTCACTAAGAAATAATGATAGTTTAAAATGCCGTATCTAACTTTCTAAATCAAAATGTATGGTTTTTAATTTTGTTTTTGGTTTAATATTTCTTTAAAACGATGTAAATAAAAAAAGTACATTTGATTTCTTTAAAATATTGTAAATACTTACAGGCCATTAAGAAAACTTTAAACTCAATTATCTCCGTTTGGTGTTTTCTGTAGATACGGCATTTGATTTTAGGACGGCAGTACGGCTTTGTACTCCACACAAGTATTATTACACTTAAATAATTATGTACCTTTCTTGTTTATATCAATAAATTAATATATTATTTCTTAATATAAGAAAATGACCCAGTTTTGTTACAAGCTTTAATAAGAATTAAAAATAAGAACAACATAAATCAAGAAAGTTAATAAGAACCTGGATTTTCTGGCTTTGGCTATAGCGCGCCTCTCGGATGAATAATTACTTTTTCCAAGTTTAATTGAAATTAGTTTTTGTCTCGCGGTGCTTTGTGACGATTAATTAGCAACTCTTGTGCTTCCATTATTTTATTGCTGTGTCATTATTAATTTTCGCCAAAATAATACGCATTTAATTAATATTTTGAGAAAAGTAGATAAGAAATCAATAAGTACAGCGTGTATTGATTTGTTTTTGTGACAATTTTATGCAGGATCGGTTTAAACCGCACATACGATTTACTTCAATTTAAAGATATTAAAAGACCTATTTCTCATGTAGCAGATTTACCGATTACCCCTTTGTTTTTAAAATAATATACTACAATTTCTGTTTGTGGAAATAGTCCAACTTTGACAACTATTTTCGCCAAAAGAAAGGCTTAAATTAATTATCTGTTAGAAGACAAATAACGTTTAAATTTGTAGCTATCCAGTGATACCACATTTATCTGTTTAATAATTTTTTTTTAAAACCGACCAGAAAATATACACTTTCTGGACAATTTTTTGTCTAGAAAATAACCTTTTTCCGATCGCAAGACCGGAAAAGATTTTTCCGGTCCCTGTTTTTTGTTTTTTCAATCGCTCTTTGATAATACAAGCTATCTTGATTTCGTTACTATGACAACAACATTTCGATGTATTGTCGAGTGACAGTTCGTTGATTTTTAATTTGTTGTTTATGTCAAACTTGTTTCGCAAGTTCGCAAATTTAAAAATATGAATTCAGATTTTGAATTATCCGACACGGAAAATAGAAGAAATTTTGGAAGCAGCAAGGAAAGCGACTTACGATATTATATTGCCAGTAAAATCAAAAGCCCGTTACGAGAAGTCATACGACGCATTTAAAAATAATATAAAATAATTTAATGTAAGTATATCGAAGTGTCGGTCTTAAAAAAAATATTGTACGTCACGCAACCGAAAATTAGTGTTTTCCCGGTCTCTTTAAGCTTCCAGAACTCGCCTACGGCTCGCCCTGGAAATGCTTGTCTCGACCTGAAAAACACTACTTTCCGGTCTTATAACGTAAATTACTATTACTGGTGATATTAGTCGCAGCCGAACGCCTACAACTATTTTTAAATGGCTTATCTTGACGATCATTATTAGTATAGAAGTTAAATGACGTACAACAATTACTTATATAAATACTTATAGGTATACATATTATATCACATTTTAGCTTTCTCTCAGGTTTATAATTAATATATTAAAGCCAACCCTGTTTACTTTTAGATACTTTTTATTTATGTCGGTTGTCTTAAAATTAATTAAAAACGTCCTCTTTTTAAAAATCGTCATAAGCAGCCCCTTAGAATCCGATAACAATAATTGTCACTTTACTTTTAAGTCTCCGATGTCGAGATTCTCATAAATTTTTATGATCCCATTTAGATATCGGACGAGACAAGTTTTAAAGACGTACTTCTGTTTTTTGGTTTTATTTTTTGAAAGCAGGAAAATTTTATATAATTGGAAGTTATCTTGAAGGGTTGAATAATTTTGAATGGAAGCGTTGTGAAATTTTACTTATAAACTTTTTTATTCGTTCTTTATTAAAATTTAAATTAAAAAGCTATCCAATTAGTTTAAAAGAAATATGGCGGTGTTTATTAAACTGCCTGCCAATGATTAAAAATGAATTGACTAATATTTTAAAAATTAAAATTAAACATTACAACACGTACATACATGCTTGCTTACCTAGTTTAACTAAGTAACCTAGGTACCAATTTTCAGCAATATAGCTTAAAATTATAGACAGTTTTAGGTACCCCCTCAAAAACGGATCCCTTTTCTCAATCCCTAAGTAAATTTGGAAAAAATTATGAAACACGTATCTATATTCTTATTTTATTAAAAAATCTTTTATATCTATTTTTAAACCTCTACCAATTTTAATTTCTGAAATACAGATATGCTTGTTAAAATTTCAACTCCCGTTTTAACCCCCTTAGGGGTTTATTTTTGAAATATCCCTTCTTAGTGGATGCCTACGTTATAAGGAGAAAACCTCCTCGAAATTTTATAATTCTAGAATTAGGGATTTGATGAATCAGTCAGTCACTATACTGTACTATACAATAATAATTGTATATATTAGCATAGATGTAAAAAATATAAAATTATTAAAATGTTACATGTTATCTTTGTTAACAGATCTATTCTCCTATATAACGTCACCTATAAATAGAGTGAATCAAAATCAGTAACGAAACAATAACTGCTTTCTATTTTAGTTTCTGTTTTCTGTAGGTCTTTTACTAGAAAACATTATTCCATCAAATCGGAGTTTAGACAATAAATTATTTCCAACCCCAAACATTTAATTTATCGACTTTTCCGGCTACCAATCAAAGACGGTCGGTATTTCTTCATCAAAATTAATTTGACTCCATTTCTATTATTTATATTGGAGTATATTTGCCCTTGTGACTTGTGTGTGCTGGGTGGAAGCTAAATTTAATCGAAGCAGTATTGGAAATAATATTTGCGCTTACTCTCACCCAAATTGAATTGCATTGTGGGGAGAAATTGTGACGCTTAGCGGTTGGTCTTTGTTTGTTCAATTCGAATATGTTTTGTGTTAACAAGTTTACAAATTCGCAGTTGATTGGTTTGGGAGTTTGACTTTGCGAAAAGCTTCATTAAAATAATATATCCCAGACCTTAAGGCAATAATCGAGCTTATAAGATGTCCACGTGTACCTTTTACCTTTGCTTCAAGTGAAATTAACTATTTTGCTGTGACACTGATTTTCTAGAACAACTTTTAATTTAATCGAGAAAAGCAATATAAGAATTTCTTCCGAGGCAATAACGTCAAAAGAATAGTCCAACAATCATATTCTCCAATCCAATCCAATTCCATCTTTTATATATTCATATAGATTGTCCCCTTCATGAATATATTCAGCAAATATGTTTATATGAAAGAACGCCGACCTCAATATAAAACGCATTTTGCATTAAATTCGAATAGTTTTATCTGGATTTTTCTATAAAATTTTATTTTTTTAGTCTAGCTCAAATAATTATTACATTGGTTATATAAGATATAGATATAGTATTATGTTTTTATTGAAATTTATATATTACTATAAATCCTCATATTTTTGACTAAAATTTCAATATTAAGTGTGAAAACTAGAAACTAATGGAATTATTTTCTGACATAAAGAGCCGACCTACCCACACCCAGAAACTTTTAAGGGTATACAGGGTGTTTCCATAAAAACTCCCAGGCCAATTATTTCGAAAACTAAAAGTGACATGTAAATTCTGTAAACGCCAGTTTTTAGCCTCTATGATTGGCTTCACAACTGTGTAGAAAATGTGTTTGAATAATACAAGATGTAGGTGGCGCCACTGTGCAAAGAAATTTTTCGATGACAGAAACTTTTAAATGTTGAAAATTAGAACAATACCAAAAACTATTTAATGGGGTCGACTGAGGTGTTCAAAATTATTGCCGTTTTCATATACACACATAGCAAATCGACATAATAATTCGGTTCTGCAAACTCTCAATAGTGTATTTCGATTAATAGCAAAAGGTATAACGTATTAATTATTTAATGATTTTTGTTTTCCTGAGATATGCAATAAAATGGTTTTTATTTTTATTTCTCGAAAACTAAGCAAGATAAAACAATTTAACAGACAAGAAAAGGATATTTTTAAATGCTTAATCCGAGAAAAATATAAAAATTACGAGAAACTCAGTGACGTCTTATTTTTTGCCAATATTATTCGTGAGACGTCACTGGACGTAATAATTTAGCGCTTCACGAGCGTTTTATCACTAAAATTATAATTACCAAAATTAAATTAAAATCTGCTAAAGGATATTAAAAATATTTATAATTAAAATACTCATTAAAATTATTTTTAAAAAAACTTAACCCCAAATATCTCCTTTCATGTTGGATTTATCAAAATTTTTTATGGGACATAATTTGACCAAAAATTAATTATCTTTAAGAGCGACAACATGTAAAAGTTCCTGTCATCGAAAAATTTCTTTGCACCGTGGCGCCACCTACATCTTGTATTATTCAAGCACATTTTTTACACAGTTGTGAAGCCAATCATAGAGGCTAAAACTGGCGTTTACAGAATTCACATGTCGCTTTTAGTTTTAGAAATAATTGGCCTGGGAGTTTTTATTGAAACACACTATATATGGACCGCGTTACGTAATTACGAATTAAGTGACAAAAGTTGAAAAACGAGTTAACGGTGTCTTCTTTTAGTAGTCATTAAAACCTATGTAACAAAACCTTTTTTTACTTAAATTTCCTATTTTACCCTTTTTACAGGCACCTGTAATAAGCGACATTTTCATATTTGTCAAAGTTAATACTATAGCTAACGTTTTGTAATAACGAATTATTCGCCAAAACGATATTACAAAATATAATTTTATTATATTTATTTCTGTAATATGAAATTAAGCGCCAATTGGCTGGACTTAATCCGCGATCATTTCATACTAAACCAGTGTAGTTTTATTTTTTTTAGTTTTGTTATAAAGAATTAAGCGCCATACATGTCGGTTAATTCTTTACGAAGATTTAAAACTATACTTAACTTTAATTGTTATATCGAATTAAGCGACAATTTGGTATATAGTGGTCATAACTTGGGCAATATTCGCAATTTTAAAACATAGGTATATAGTATACTACATTTCGGATCTACTTAAAAAAAAACGAGGTTCTAAGGTATTTGGTACGACTTTGGGGCAACTTAACAAAATTAAAAACCTTTTTATTTAAATATCTCGAAACTGTTAAATGTCGCTTAATTCGTAATTACATAACGGGGTCCATATGTTGTGTAGGGATCAAGCGAATGAAACCTAACAAGGCAGGACAGTAATGTTTGCCAGAAATTAACAAAAGCCGGTATGCCATACCTGTATTATACCGTAAAAATGTGTGAAAATTACAATTTTCATTATAATAATTCATTTTAATTTTATACAATATTATTCCAAAATTATTAGTAATATTTTAATCCTGACACCGTTATTAATTGGAACTTAATACTTAAAGATTTTTGAAAATATTGCCGTAGTTCGGCTCCCTAAAAGCCTCCCATAAATTGAAAACATTTATCCTGGAGCTTTATCGTTTAAATTAAATACAGAGCCAGAAATTAAAATCAATTTCGAACCGATTTCTGGTTTCGCGGGCCTTGAAAAATTAATTAAATCACATTAAGTTGATAACGGCAGCTCGTTGGCCCGTGAAACACAGTAAATAAAATGAAAAAAGCAATCTAAAACTTAATATAATATTATTTACGGATTGGTGGGCTTTTAAGGGGTCCAAATATGGTATAGATTTTTATCGTTTAAATATTGTTTTTGTTCGGGTTTAGAAATTTGGGAACCAATAAAGGACAGGTACAAGGAAAAAGTGGGATAAACGTCCTAATTAGGGATAGGTGCATTATCAAACATCATATCAATTTTATTATCAAGTTACGAATAGTAAATTATAAAAACTTAAATAGGTATATTTTGAATAACTGGATATTCCACACAATGAAGTCACTAAAAACTATAAAAATTTAAAATTAAATATTGGATTTAATAATTAGTCATCTTTGGAGATAAAAACCCCTTTTTTCGACCCTAAAATTATGGCCATAATTTTAAAAAACGGATTTTTCTTGGAAAGAAATAGTTTTTCTTATCTCCAAAGATGGACAACTAGTATAATAAGCTCAAAAATAGACGAATGTCAAATGTTTATAAGAGATTAAACATACTTAATATTAAACGTCGAAACAAGAAGTATTCCAAGCAAACCAAGTTTAAAAATATAATATTTTAAAATAAGTTTTCATCATACATGGTCTGTTTAATATAACGATAAAAGGACAAAAATTTTAAATTAAATGCCTTTTCCTGGAACAAAGCTTTTTGGTTTAATGCTGTCGATGACTTTTTCACCTTTGATGTCGGTTACGCTATATTTTGAACTCTGAGGGAATGTTATAAACAATTTTATAAAATGCAGTAATCGGAAATAAAGAGTTTTTTTATACGGTTGTGGTTGAGCTAATTCCGTGCATTTGGATGTCGTCGGTCTAATTAAACTTTTTGCACGCGTATGCTCGGTGGATAGACTTTACTTCAGTGCGAGCCAATTTATAACATATTAAACAGAATTGGGTATATGTAACCTTACGTTTATAATGAAATGGCCCAGGAACTGTTTATTCAAAAATAATCATTACTACCATCGTTTGATATGTTTCAACCAAAGTGAATCGTATATGCCCCAATTTGGAGATGGGAAAACAAGAAATGGATTTATTTAACATGTCGTGGTGATGGATTCTCAAGAAACGCATAGATGTTAAAATAACGGGCTTTATTTTGTGGAAACAGAATTGTTTTTTCAGTACAATATTAAAAAGAAATTTTTTTATATGCGAAACATGAACAAGAGGGATCAAATAAAGACCCACTTCACGTCATATAATATTTTCCGACGTTCTCTTAAACATCACTTCAGGCAACTGAGCATCATAAAAACTAATAACCCGAGAGAAATTAGAAAACCTCAGAAAAGGTTATTAAAGTTATACCTATAACCAATATAGAACAGAACGCCCTCCCCAAAGAAATAAAATATCCAATAATATCCTACTTTATATCTTTTACCAAGGCCGACAAAACATATTACATTTTTATGGGGTTATTAAAGACAAATAAACGGGTCTGGATATCAATCCAGAAATCAATGAATTATTTCGAATTTTATCGTTTTTCGCCGTTCTCTTCCCTTTTATGTTGTTCGAATGTTTCCGGAAAAATTGCAATGTAATTTAATATAGCAAAAACTTTGTCTAAAAAGTTTTGGTGATAGCCTAATTTATATAACTTAAAAAACTTTGGTCGCTATTTTTCTTACATATTTTCTGATGATTGTAGGATAGTGATCTTGTTATACTAGAAAACATTTATTTTTATCGGGCCATATATTGGTATTGGGGGTCGATAGATGCGGAAAGTGCTAATAAGCGAACGCCCATTGTTTTTGCTAGTAAATTTTTACATTCATAAAAGTAACTAATAAGTATTATTACTTTGCTTCATCTTTTTCTTAACTGATAAAAAATACCGCAGATTCTCAGATATCTCGTTATCAGCGCAAATTTTAAATATTCCTCAAACATTAATCTCTTTCTAACCGAAAAAATATCTTCTCAATAACAATCTGCGAGCCCAGGCATCGACACATCCCCATCGCTCATTTTTTTCGGCACCGCCATTTTTTAAATAATAAAAATTATGCGCTCGACACCTTCCATTAATCTTGTGTGACATCAATTTGTTTTTTATACGCTGCTGCTTTAAAAAATGTTCTTCTTCATAATGTGGTTATTCAAATGTGCAGCTTATCCGGCTTTATGCATTGAAGTGCAAGTATAGCTACCAGTTCCTTATTTTATAATACTGGGTGTCATCATTCTTAAGATGCAGATGTGACGAAACCGATTGTTACAACATAATTACTAAGAGTACATTGTGTTTACCATATTATAACATATTCTTAATGCTAATCCTACTCTAACTAAACCCTGATGCTTTTGATATTAGCTCAAGCATTGCTAGTTACACTTCACTAAAAAATATTTTATTTTTGAAGTGGTATAAGCGATCCAAAACTATGTATCGTGGTTTCTCTAAATAAGTTGTTATTTTGATAAATGCTCTACTGATATTATAAATTAGGTATATTCACAATGGCTTCCTTGACAAAAAAAGGACTGCTTATAAAAATGCTGCAATTATGCAAATAAACCGGAACAAACCCAAAATAAGAGCACGACAAGAAGTTGAAGTTGCCTTTTCCTCAAGTATTTCGTCACCCCTCCCTTTTAAATTACCACTTAAGTTGGGTGAAAGTTTGAAAAGATAGGGTGATAATATTAAGAGTGATATACCTGGGTGTATAGCTTGCGCCATTAGCCGAGTTGCTTATTTAATTTAGAAAGTTAACTAAGCAGCGATAAGGGAAAGTGGAAGTGAGCGCCCAAGACACAAATAATTAGTTTTGCAGTAAGTTGGCATTTATTTAAAATGGCGTTCTCTAAGTGCTAAGTTTTAAGTATTTGCCACTGTGTGGAAAACGTTTTATGGCGTATATATGGGGAAAGTGTACGTTATTGCAAATAATCAGCTCCATCCTCATGTTTTGTTATTACTGCTTAAAAATAAAAGGGCCATGTTATTTTATATTCCAAAATATTGGATTTACTGTTTTATTCAAGTTGTTCAACCGCATTCCGGATTTCTGTTTTTAACCCCATACATGCACATGTTGAAAGTTTCTCTCCATGTACAATCTATGAAGTTTTAACTTGAAACAGTCCCTACTTTAAACTTTGGATAACTACTAAAGTTGGCAACATAGCTCTAAATCTCAGTTAAACCCTGCAAGCAATTACCAACTTCGCACTTCAAAACTTACCAAGACCTTTAATTATTTTAATTACGGTCCTGTATTTAATTATTATTCCTTCAAATATACCCACTATTAGGACTAACTTTATCGACAGCGTAAAATAAAATTTATATTTCTGAAGTAGAGAGTGGTTCATCACCATAGGCGTTTCGTCATATCATGACTCATCAGGGAGGCTACGATGACGAATTTTATATTTATACAGGGTGTTCATTAATGTCATGCAGATATTTCAGGGGGTGATAGTACTCGTCAAAATAAGAAAAAAATGCAAATATATGCATGGTCTAAAAAGCGTTATTTTCGTTATACAGGGTGGCAAAGTTTCCATTTTTTTCTCGTATTTTGCGTTTTCTCTCTTATATTCTGCGATAATTTTATCAAATTTGGAACATTAACTCTTTTTTAAAATCTCTACAATAAAGTATCAAAATTGTCGCTCGCAGTATACAGGGTGTTACATTTTCTTGAATCGGTTACAATTTTGTCCATAGATTAAAATGCATCTCTGCATATTCTTGATTTGTGAAATCAGCCATCAAAGCCCGGTCGTAGCTCAGTGGTAGAGATACCGCTTACGGCCGTGGCGATCCGGGTTCGATTCCCGGAGTGGGCATACGCATAATAAAAAAAGTATGACCGAATTTTAGTTGGTTGGTGTAAGATCGTCTTTCGGAGGAGACGTAAAGCTGTCGGTCCCGGCCATCTCTGGTCGTTAAGTCACGCTAGAGGCGCTTGCGCGACCTGAAAACTCTAGCACCAGACTTGAGCATTACAAGTTACACGAACTTTACTTTTTTTTTTTTAGCCATCATTAACCAGTTCAAAACAACTCCGGAAACGTCAAACAAAAAAAAAATTTGCAAAATGTCACAAGGACAAAAAAAAGATTTAACAATTGCCTATCCCGGCCTACTATTTTTTTTCTCATTGTTTAATTCGTACTTAGGGAGATCGTCGTCGTCTTTCTTCAATCAAACTCATTGGGTAACAACAGTAACAATTTTTATTAGGTACAAAAAGTTGCACTTTATACAGGTTAGAAAGCAAAAACCGAGGTAAAACCTTTAACCAAACCAACTCACGCTGCACTCGCGCTGGTACGAAAACCGATTACCGAAAGTCATCATTTTAATACTAAAACACTAAAAACGCGCTGTACTCGCGCTGAGAGAAACTAATTTAAATCTAGGCAAAGATGCGCCACGAACGAGCAGTGGACTGTAATTATTTTTTCGGAAGACAGAAGGTGTCATGACAACAAAAAAATCCTGTCAGTCGGTTGACATAAAGGGTTGCGATTTCTATGCCGGACTTGTCTAGCATGCCAACCACGATGCAACGAGATTCCAATCTTAGGTACAGGGTGAGCCAAATTAAATGTATATGTTTTCTGAACACTCATATTTATTATTGCGTTATTTCGCCTACACTTAATTTCCATCGATGGCTATTTTTGCAAATAAATCGAAAACGGCCACAGATACAAGAATAGTGCAAGAGACCAGAACGCTAAATAAAGGAACAGAGAATTCAAATTGCATACCGGAATTCATACAGGGAGCAAAAAAAAAGTTCTGAAAGATAAAATTGTAGCCGATTCAAGAAAATGTAACACCCTGTATACTGCCACCAACAATTTGAAACAATTATCGCAGAATATAAGAGAAAAAACGCAAAATACGAGAAAAAAAATTGAAACTTTGCCACCCTGTATAACGAAAATAACGCGTTTTAGACCATGCATATAATTGCATTTTTATCTTTTGTTGCGTAGTTTGTCCAAATACCTATACCAATCAATAATATTATAATAATTGATCGTGCTTTTTCTAACTGCGTTGTTGTTTTCATCGTTTAACATGATTTTAATAATATTTTGAATTACCTATAACTTTTTGGGTTATATATTGTTCGTCATTCGGTTGTCGCGATTATAGTCTCTTGGGTCATGACTTTACAACATATAAAAACTTGTGGACTATAAACGCATAAACTCTGTCTCTGTATAATACGCAGATAAATAAATAGTAAATTGAAGTCATGAAACTTTAGCTCAGAATCTCTTAACCAGGTGAGTTCGCTGACTAAGAAAAATGCTACGTCTTGACGATACAAATGATCAGGTGTCGAGAATAAGAGGAGATAAGACTCTGAAAAAGGACATGCCCCGTATAAATTAGAGATAAAACGGTGTCAGAAAACATTTGCCGGAATTGTTTCTTGTTTCAGTGTTTGTCGTCGATTGCCATTTCTTTAATAAAAAATAACTGCTATATTAGAATCGGTGTCCTTTTACGAATAATAATTATTGTGCTGCGATTTATTTCTCGTTCCTGTGGTTATTATGGCATATTTTAAGTACGGCGTACTTTGCTTTAAGAAAAGAAATAGTAATTTACGTTACAAGGCCGGAAAGTAGTGTTTTTCAGGTCGAGACAAGCATTTCCCGGCGAGCCGTAGGCGAGTGCTGGAAGCTTGGAGAGACCTGCACAACATTAATTTTCGGTTGCGTGACGTACAATATTTTTTTTCAGACCGACACTTCGATATACTTACATTAAATTATTTTATTTTATATTATTTTTAAATGCATCGTATGACTTCTCGTAACGGGCTTTTGATTTTACTGGCAATATATCGTAAGTCGCTTTCCTTGCTGCTTCCAAAATTTCTTCTGAAATCTCATTTTCCGTGTCGGATAATTCAAAATCTGAATTCATATTATTGTTAAATTTGCGCACTCGCGAAATAAGTTTGACATAAACAACAAATTAAAAATCAACGAACTGTCACTCGACAATACATCGAAATCTTGTCATAGTAACGAAATCAAGGTAGCTTGTATTATCAAAGAGCGATTGGAAAAACAAAAAACAGGGACCGGAAAAATCTTTTTTTTTAAACCGACCAGAAAATATACACTTTCTGGACAATTTTTCGTCTAGAAAATAACCTTTTTCCGATCGCAAGACCGGAAAAGTGACGTTAGAGACCGGAAAAGATTTTTTCGGTCCCTGTTTCTTGTTTTTTGTTAATATAATGTAAGTATATCGAAGTGTCGGTCTTAAAAAAAATATTGTACGTCACGCAACCGAAAATGAATGTTGTGCTGTTGCTTGTCTCGACCTGAAAAACACTACTTTCCGGTATTGTAACGTAAATTACTATTCCGGTCTCTAACGTCAATTTTCCGGTCTTGATCGACAAAACGTTATTTTCTGGACGAAAAATTATCCAGAAACTGTATATTTTCTGGTCGGTTTTAAAAAAAATATTTTCCGGTCTCTAACGTCAATTTACCGGTCTTGATCGACAAAACGTTATTTTCTGGACGAAAAATTGTCCAGAAAGTGTATATTTTCTGGTCGGTTTAAAAAAAATAATATTCATTATTTCTAGAAATTAAGCCCGTGTCCATATTTTTACAAGAATATAATTTAAAAGTTTTAAATAAGGACAATGATAAATGGGTCTTTAAATTAACCTGCACGTTAGACTTAGAAGAACAAGTTTTCTAGGCTGCCTTTTAAAATTTTAATTTATTTTTTGGCACTTGTGCAAATTCCTAGAATATTACCGAGTTCTCGTCTCATTATTCAAGCATAATTTAACCAGCGCCTCGAGGCCATTACGTATTCAATGCAGTATTATATTAACTGACTGCAAGCCAACAACTGTCAACATACATTTGCAAAGTTGAGTAATTTGTTGGACACCTCGAGTTGGCGCCGCGCAGTGTTTGCCCGTACCATGCGTTCCGCGAAACCGCCTTCCAAGTTGAGGAAAACGTGACGTTTCTGTCCAATCTTGCGAATCAGTGTTTTAGCATTTAACAGGCGGAGTTGCCTAAGTTATGAGAAAACCTACATACCCCCTCCCCTTATTTCGTTAACCTTGGATTTAGTTACTTCATTATATGTAATGCCTCTTTATGAAGTTACATTATTACCAAAAGACTGCCATCAGGATGGATCAAAAACTTATTTACTTCGATTCGTATAGTTGGTCATCAAAGCAGCACAATATAAAACGAACAATACAAACAACAAAAATATTATATCTTATTATTTAAATATGATATTTAAAAAACACATTTTTTTGCTAACTGTCTGTGTTTTTAAGCCTTTTCTTGTGTCTTTTAAAAATATAGGATTCAAAATAATATTAAGTCTTGTTGGTTTCCCATGTGTGGATGTGAGAATTATAATAGTCAACGTGGCATCAACGCGTGATTCTCCGAATATTTAAAGATAAATTGATAAGGCAGCGATGCATAAGAAATGCAGATATTTTTCCTTGTCTTCCCTGATATTCGTCACTCTAACCTAAATTCCTGCTTTGTACAATAAAACTTTTATATGTACTTAAATCTGATTTATTGCAGAGACAATCACTCTGGGAATTTTAAAAAGGCGTTTTTGCTAAATTAAACATGTCAGGAAAAATTGTATGTTTAAATGTGTATGGATTTATCTTATGCGACGGGTTAGTGCGAAGGCAATCATTTTGGTCGGACAAAGCTGGTCTTCTGATACAAAGCGAAAATAACATTTTTTTTTAAATCGGATTTGGGCCACTTCAAAATTAAAAACAAAAATTAATATTGTTTACTTTTGAGAATAGATGCATTCTTGATAATAATGTATAGTCCAGTTAGAATTCGATTGGCGATTTCTACATTAAGAATTAATAGTGCTAAAATATTTAATTATAAAAAATATGTATATTATATTTCCTTGTGGGTATAATATTATGTTTATGGTTTTCACAATATTATGTTGCTGAATTGTCATGTAATGTTTAGATATATAAAATTTCAAATTTCCTTATTAAGAGCCAATACTAGTGGCGCATCCGCCATTTGATTTCCTTATCAATATTTCGTTTCCTGCAAAAAGCGTTCAAATACACGTCTCTGAGTAGCAATTATCTAACTTAGAAAAAATGAATTGATAATTATTTAATAAAACCAAAAACGAAATTTCCTCAAAGTTGCGCATATTTCTTTTTCTGCTTTTTTAAATTTATAAATCCAACATTTTTAACATAAAACAGTAAATTGTACTTCAAAGACGGATTTTTGTATAAAACTAAATATTATTAATCAAAAAACTAAATAGGCGTGTAACAAAGCAAACTTGGTAAACTAGAAGTTTAGAATTTCATGGTCATGACAACGGACATTTTTCTATTTTTCTTTAGCCAAAAATTGTACACATTTAAGATTAAGGTAAACTGACGTTGTAAGGTACAACTGTTTGCAAAAATTGCAAACTCACAATCTACAGAAAAATACTAAAAATAAATAGAAATAAAGTTGTAGCTTGTCCTCCCCCTATAATTTCTGTTATTCTTTATTTTTTGTCTGACAGGCGACACGGCATACATATTCTCTATGTAATTTTCTAATCTTCTGGAAACGTGCTGCAAAACATGGTCGCCTAATACACACGTCAAGGGCACGTGTTGTTTACGGGCAAATACAGTGGCGTACAAGCAAAACAATTAAATATTTAATGTTATATTAGGTATTGTAGTCAAATCTGAAATACAGAGAAAGTATTTAATTTTACAAAATAAAATAAAAAGTATCTCGTATTATTTAATAATATTATCAATTTTTTATTAATAAAATATGTCTTTATAAGACCTTACAGCTATAAAATGTCACGCAGAAAGAATTAGGTGAAACAAAATCGCAAAAAGTTATAAAGTTTATATCTTAAAAAATATCGTATTTTGTTGTAATAAAAACAAATTTAAATTCCTGCGAGGAGCAAATAATACCTGGAAGAGATTGGACAATGTAAAACGGCGAAAAGTCCGCTTTAAAGCTGCTTTTTTTCCATTAATGCGGGCACACAAATCATTTCGGGGCTCCAGCTTATTAAAAGTTCCAACGCGGAGTGATTCGGATGCCTCGTAGATGGGGTTTTAAAGGTAAAGCCATAATTCAGTCTAATTTTTAGACGGCCCACTGCATTCGCAGCATCCTTATTACCTTGCAGGATGAAAACGAATTTTATTCTGATATTGAAATAAAATCTTCATTTATAAACCATAGTACGTTTCTAAAATAAATTAGTCTACTTATATTTGATTACGCTGATTTCTGTATTTGTTTTCATTTTGGATGTGCGAAAGCACAACCTAACAAACAATTTTAACGATCTTTATTTATTTTTTATTTATTTATTGAAAACTACACAATACAGGTTGATACAGGACATATAATTGACACAATTATACATGTAGTATTTAATTAGTAAACCTAATAGTAACAATCAATTCCCTACAATAGAGCACACTTAACTTACACACGTAGTATACTTATAATTTAATATTAACCCATTTACACATATAATATCCAATAGTAAAGCTTATAGTAACGATCAATATCATACAATAGAGCACACTTAACTTACATGCATAATATACTTACAATGAATATGACAGAAATTGTAGAGAGAGTCTCTAGATATCTACAGAATCTGTTATGTTAGAGATTCGTTTTTTAAGTTTATTTATAAATAAATTTTAGAAATATTTAGAATCGCCAAATATGTCACATTATCTTTGATTTTTATTGTGTAACAATCATACATCTAACGGTGGATTTTTTTTTGATAATTAGTTCTAATTGATTTATAGTGAAAAGTTCTATAAGCTAGTTGTCTAGTTCTATTAGGTATACAAATCCCCACCTTATTTAATGTTGTATTGTCTAGCGCTAAGTTATTAAATATTTTATAAATATAAACAGTACTACTGAAGGTTCTCCTATTGTGTAATGTCATTAGGTTGTAGCGCTTTAGATTAGTAGGATAGCTAATGTCATGGGTTTTTTTAGTAAGATGTCCGAGATGCCAATAAATTTCTTTTGGATTTTTTCAATCATTTGAATGTATTTGGCATAAAGTGGAGACCAAATAATACTGGCGTATTAAAGTTTTGTTCTAACTAAGCTATTAAATAGAACCTTTAGAGTTTTTGTAGAAGTAAAGAGTTTAGCGTTTCGCAAGACAAATCCGAGGTTTTTATAAGATAGCTTTACTATTGATTCAATGTGTGAATTAAATGATAATTTATCGTCAAATAAAACTCCTAGATCATATTTTTCGGATACTGAATCTACTTTATTATCATTGATTGTATAGGCAAAGTCAGTCGTTTTTTTTTAGAGTAGGAGAACCTCATATATTTACATCAATATTAAAAGGCAGTTGATTTGCCATGGACCAATCATACAGTGAATCTAAATTTCTCTGTAGAGCACTACAACCAGTAATATCCTCAATTTTTTTAAATAATTTTATATCATCAGCAAAAAGAAGAACCTTCGAATTCCTGACAACATCCACCGAATCGTCAATGAAAATCAAAAACAAAAGAGGACCCAAGTTGGAACCTTGAGGTATACCAGATGTCGCGAGAAAGTTGGGTGAACCGCAACCCCTAATTGATACATAGTTTGTTCTATCCGTTAGGTAGGATTTTATAGATTAACACCAGTTTGAAGATAATGAAAATCTCCTCAGTTTAGCTATTAACAGACTATGGTCCACTTTATCAAATGCCTTGGCGAAGTCTATGTAATTTAACATTCATAACATCTCGCAATGGTATCGCAATAAATTCTGGCACTTCAGAAAAATACATATAATAATATTATTGATTTAGTGGGATAGATGCCATCGATCAACAGTATTTAAACTCTAAAAGATGTTTTTAAAAAACATCTAAATTTATATCGATATAATTTAATTTTCGGTTTGTATCCAAGTGTAGGAATCCAAATGGCGTTATCAAAGCCCGGATCTCTCAGTAATTTCCGCAGAGGTTGACGCTGGCACTCGAATCATCGTGTCTTCCTGCTACGCGATGAAATTTTACCGAAATGTTTCAATATTAATTATTACCAATTTTTCTTTAATCTTCTTTTCTTATAGCAGGTCTATATAGGGTCAAATTTTACTGTATTGCTTTAAAGGTATTAAAATCGCATGAAAGAGGCCCAAAATATATCAGTAATCGAAGTCGGTATTAAAAAAGTATAAGAAGTTTTAATAAATTTAGTAAGATGATAAATGATAAGTAATAATGATGATAAACTTTAGTTTAGATTTCTTGGCATGCAAGTTGATTTGAATATATAGTGCTTATTTTTGTATTTACGCTAAAACGTGTTAGATGCGCCCTTAGGTATATTATAATATTAAATAATTTTTAAAAATTCATCATTTTATTTGGATAAATATTTTAAACATCTATTGTGGCACCTTAAATGATGCTGCAGGCGTAATACTTCTCCGTTATAAAATCTTGATAAAAAGTTTTAAAGATTAATGAGTTTTATTAAAAGTTGAATAATGTTGGAAATGAAATTTCTTGAAGTTTAAAATTACCGCTGATCCGGATTCCTTATTTATAACTTTCTTAATTAGAAACACTAAACAATAAAAGAATTTCGGAAGAAAATTATGCAACTTTTTGAAACGGTGCAGGATTTGTTAAGCTTGTGGACTATTTCTTAATTTAATTCGAATTGTTTCATTTATCAATCATTTAATAACAAATAAAAAAATGAACTTTTGGTTATATATACATCGGGACTGCCAACTTCAGTTTTTTTTAATTTATATGCGTAATTAAAACAAGCATCAATTTTATTTGGATTGATTTATTTTTAGTGAAGGTTACCAAATTAAAACATTCTTTATACAGCAATCGTTAAAAGTTAATATGTTTATTCCATATATTATGTGCATTGTACATAAATAGTGTTAAGGTATTACAAAAAAACCACAAAGCTGCATATCTACAAATTTAAATATCAAAAGTTTTTGATAATGAATAATGTCACGACCTGGACGATGTTTTAAGGCACTGCAAACTAATTATAGTAAGCAAAACTTAAGTCTTAAAAAATGTAATATTTTTTAAATTTCTAAAGTTTTTTAAGTGGCATAAAATTTATATCATTAAAAGTTGTGTTGGTAGGCACTTCAAGTTTTTAACTTCATTTTGCTTCGTTAAAAATATTTTCAGTGAATTTTAGGAAGTAGGCAATGCATTTTTATACTTACATAAGTACTTATATTCTATAATTTTTGCTTGGTGTTGTTGTTTAAGACAATAAACCAAATATTTTGTAATTTTAGGTCGTCAGATTTTTTTTAAAATAAATTTTAAAAATTAGGCGAGGTAAAATCTTTCTTGAATCAAAGGTGTATAAAATCTTAAATAGTCGTTGGTATAATTATTTAAAATAAACAAACAGGGCAAACAATAATTTTTTTCTAAATGGAAAACAAAACTCGGGAAAATGACAATAAATGAACATTGCAAGCCATTTGTTTTTTCTTACCTGTTAATTAAAAAAACTCCTAATTGCATTAACCATTTCGCCTTTTGCAAAATAAAGAAATTTCAAAGAAATAAATATTTGTCCGAGAAAACGTACAAAGACAAAGAAAAACGCAAAGGAAAACTGGTTTGTTGATAATTAGAAGGACCGGGAAACGAGAAATTTTAAAAGGGTAAAAAGGTCCATTTGTAATTTCGCTTTGGCCCTTTCTTTACCGGCAATGAATTCAATTTGTTTGATATAGTGCCGCAGCGGGACGAAACTTTTTTAGCTCCTAATGCTTATCAATTAGGAGCCTAATACTTTTGGGTGTAGGCAATGTGTAAATTGAAATTTTTCTTTAACAAATTTGGTGAAAACTAAAAAAAATATGATTGAAAAGGAGAAAGGAAATAAAAGTAGTGATGTTGCAAAAAATGCATAACTACTTATATGTAATAATACAATATTGGATAAATGCTATATACAGCATGTCTCCGTAAGTTTGCACCATATTATGGAAAACTTTTTTATTATTTATTTTACGAAAAAAAGTTATTCTTAATAAAAAGTTCTGCATGGTCTAAAACCTAAAATGCAACCATCAAATATCGAAATTTTCCAGTCATATACGAGGTTTGTCAAAAAATGTAAATTTTTCCCAAGAATGTGAATTTTTCCCAAGTACCTTTATTTTTGACATTATCAAAAATTGTTATTAAAAAAAGTTGATCAGAACTAAAAACCACATCTAAATATGCAATTATACGTATTAGTTTTCCATATGGTGCAAACTTACGGAGACTTACTGTATATTATAAAATATTTTAAATTTTTATGTCCATAATACTCAGAATTATTTTAGCATTATTTTTGAAATTTAAGGAGCACTATTTAAATTTAAAGTATCAAGATACTTCAAAAATTTGTTTTCTTCAATAAGGCCACTTCAAATAACGCGATAAGTTTACAAGGAAAAATTAATACTAATTAAAAGTAAGGTAATTAACAAAATTAGATTTTTCAAGTTTAATTTCCGGAAGTTCAAGTTTTTAATTTAAAAATCTTTATTTTATAAGCATCTCCACAACGATACAAACATTTTATTAATTAGAAATCATTCTTCAAATCCCATTTTTGACATTAAAATAACAGCATAGGTTTTATATTTATTTATTCACTTTGTTTGAACATTGTATTTATAAAAGTCAATTCCAGTGACATTAAATATCCATGGTATATACGTTGCCACCTTGGTGTAGACTGAGTGGTTGTACGTTATTTTACAAAACGGGAAAACTGAAAGGTGACTGGTCACTCCAATTTGATATACTTTTCCATTTTTTATAAAAACCAACGGTCCTCCACTATCCCCCTAAAAAAATTAGATAAATACATTAGTAATTTTATACCCTAAAAAAATATAGCTTATCAATGCTATTTCTCTAACGAAACTTCAACGAAAAGCCTTATAACAAGGAATTATGGAATCTATGGACAATGGACAGATATAAAGATGATTTAATAAGTTTGTACCCCAAGTTATTTTTAAATAGCATATTTTTTATTCATATAAAAAACTATGTTTATTCAATAGGCTGTTTTGTATTATTTACATTTAATATAAATATTTGTTTTCCAGGAAACAAAGCATCATTTGGAAAATTATTTTTGTATTGTATTATATATAAACTTGGCCAAATGAGAATGGATTTACTTGATTTGATACGCATTTTTCACGACAGGCGTATGTTTTATTTAATACGTCAATCATTATTTCTGTTTCTGTGTGTTTACATAACGGAGTTACAAAAATATTTTATCTGACAGCTTAATTATCGTTTCTGTTAAGGCTTATTTCACTGCCTACGCTGTAAAATTATCATATTTACAGTAAATTTGTTAATAATAAAATTTAAGACTTTTTTACAAAGAACTTACGGCAATAATAATAGTAATAACTAACTGACTGACTTAACTATTTAGTTAGATAAATAAAAATGTATTTTTGATAATAGTTGTGCTAGTTGTTTTACAAGGCTAGATTCGCAATCAACTTTGCTATTCTTTGATTAAATCTTAGGCCTATTTCAATATGTGTTTCTTAAAGTTTAAACTTGTCAGTAATCGATCGAAACATTAACTCAATAAGTTTTAAAAAGTGATATTTTTAGACAAATTTATGTATTTCTCTAAAAATTTAATTGCGGTAATAGTTATTTATGTACCAAGGCAGTAAAGTGATTCTTTATCGGACGAGTCTGAAATTATGAGATGAGCGAGCGAGGCGAATAACAGGCGAGTCGATAAAGACACTTTACTGACGTGGTGCATACAAAATTTTACCGTTTAACCGTTCAGAATTTATAATATAAAAAATTGAGGTATAACTCATTGCAATAAATCGCGAGAAAACTATTATCGAGCTGTAATAGGAAAAGGCGTGACAGTGACACACAATTTTTGATTAATAAATGTCAAAGTCACTAATTTGCGGAGGGTAAAAGTATTTATCTGCCGCATTTGCGGCACGTAATAGTTATTTGTTTCACTAGGCAGAAAAGCACAAGATTTAATGCCGCGGCCGGTGTTTCATAGACGAGGCGCAGCCGAGGCTAGGAAACCAGCCAAGGCATTAGCATTAAATCTGCTTTTCTGTCTAGTAAAACATATAATTTTTTCTCCAAATTTGTTCCAATTTCACGCAAAATCGTATTTTTTATATTTATGTATGTTATTTATGACATTTATTGAATTGTTGTGTTTACTTGTCATTTTAAATTTTAATTTTTAATGACACCTGACAGGCTCAAAAGGTGTATTTTTTCTGCCTAGGCATAAAAAGTCCACTTTTTCTGACTAGGCAGAAAAAATACACCTTTTGAGCCTGTCAGGTGTCATTAAAAGACCGCTTTTAATGTCATTTGGAGAAAAATTATTTTATTTTACAACAAAATAAAGTGTTCGTTTACTTCCGGAAATCACTCTGATAATGTACGGCTTTACTGACGGTTGACGATAAAAGGCATTTATCTAGAACCATTTAATAATAGGTGCATAATACTTCTGATAATAAGAGCATTATGGATAGCATCCATAATACAACACGTGTAATTATCATAAAACAACAAGTGTAATTATTATATTTCCCATATGAACTCAACTTTTTTTCTGATAAGAGCATTATGCTATCCATAATACAACAAGTGTAATTATTATATTTACCATATGAACTCAACTTTTTTTCAGACACTGTATAAATGAATGGTTTTAGATAAAGTATAGTTTTGACTCGCGTCTAATGAACCATAATACACTCGGATGATTAACAACACTCGCCTTTGGCTCGTGCCGTAAACTTCATCCTCGTTTTATTATGGCCTACATTATACGCTCGTTAAATAATATACTATTATAATATACATTGGCGTGTAAATAACAATTATTATTACAAACAAAAACGGTGAAATTTCTTTAAATTGCAAACAGCCATTTATTATTCATTGATGGCATAGCGCCCCTATAAACTTGCCAATATTTTTTTACTTTGCTTACCCTTAGTCCCATGAATAACGAAAATTGTGTTTTTAATAAAATATAACCCTTGAATGCATTATACTGGTTTTTATTGGATAAATAGAGAAAAAGCACTCCCTTGCGTGATCCTTTCGTTTTTCCTTCTAAATTTCTAAACGATTACGGTCTGCTTGACTCACTCCTCTTTGAACTTTGATTAAGTCGTAAAGGGCTTTAGTTTATAAAAAAAGTGCTTTGGTGGTTTATACGAGCTTTATACCCGAAACTAGTTTGACATTTCGTATACGTACAATAATTGTTTTACCTTACAAGCTTTACCCTCAGCAATGGTAGAGGTACAACATAACTGCGACTTTTCATCTTCTGAATCCATAGAACATCTTTCCGAATTATTTATATGTAACGTCGCTTTTCTTAGCCTGTTCGGTCTTTGATAGAAATCTAAAAAACTGTTTGTTTAGTCATTGTATAAGAACGTAACTCATTTGCTTACAATACAACCCTGTAAAAATAAGCATTTGCGAGGTATGGAATAGCAAAGTATAAGAATGGTATTGGAGCTATAGGAGCGGTTATATTTTAAATCCCATGCGTGGAATAAGAAAGAAAATATGTATATACCATTTATTACTCCAAACCCGGTCAAGTAGGCTGTCTGTCCTATAAGATCTTCCTTCATATTGGTGTGCAGTTTAACAACTTTAATAGTTTCCGCTAAAATTGAAATTTTATATTTAAAACTGGTTTTACAAGAAGACACGTGAAAGTTGTATTATATAATTTTTTTTTATAATTTCTTACACAGTCCTACAGCATTTTTCATCTTAACCAATCCAATATCAAATTTGCCGTCTGAAACCAAATACGAATTATGGATGTATAAATTATCAACAGCAATAATTTTGGCCTTTTTTAAGCTTCCAAAAATGCTTCCCATTGAGATCTTTATAAGCTCTCTGCAAAAAAAATGTATTATTTATATTAAATTTGATGCAGCACTGAAATTCGAAATTAAACAAGAACAAAGTCCGTAATTACTTGGGCACTTCAACAAACTAACATCAAAAATTCGTGTTTAGGGATTGTTATAATCATGTTTTATATACTAATCCGGATGGTATTGATTATTATTTTTACGGCTAGGTATAGTTTTAGTGCAGGACATTGCCAAAAACTACATGTAAGGTGATTTTTTAAGTGAAAATGCGTGAGAAAGAGGAAAAGTTAAACCACTTCCACTATTGAAGGAGAAATTACTCTCGATAAAACAGTTAATTTTAAGTTTTCTCTCACAGGTTACCGACTTTGTACACACCGTGATGCTTCGAAATTCACTTAGAAACTTTATATTATTATCTAATAGAAAGTTAGTTTCGAATTTGGTTAAACTTACTGAGGAAGCTGTTTACCATCTTGTTCCAAACAATGTGCTGCAGTAAGAACCCATCTAGGGTGTATTAAGCTGCCGCCGCAAAATATTAAGTAGGTGCCGTTTATGTGTGCCAGCAGGGTGGCTTGGTAGGGAACTTCGCCTCGGTTTGGCTCGATTGGACCTGCAAATCCCTATAAAAGAGATAACTCGTGCTTTAAAAATTGGACTTTTACCTTTAGGTGTTTTTCTATCTAAAAATAAACAAAAAAATTACATACGTCCGGTATATTTAATTTGTAACACCATATTACCATACACAAACGACCTTCTGAAGCTGACAATGTTTTTAAATAGTTCGAAGACAGTCAATGCGCTAGTTTTAAAGTCAGAAAATATAAAACTGTCAACTGCTTCAAATTTGTTTACTGTTAATAAAGCTAGAAAGCATAAAATAGTATATTAAAGTACACGTTGTATAAAGCATCATTTTATAGCACGCGTCCATGTTAAAAAACGAGCCGCTTGCGGCGAGTTTTATAACGGGACAAGTGCTTAAAACTGCTTTATATAACACGTACTTTATACTATTTTTTCTAATTTGTAGTTTTTTCAATAAAAAATACATATTTAAAAAGAAAATAAATACTTCAAATTTTGTAAATTTTTATGTCTAAATTTTATGTTGGTAATACTATTTTTTATCATAGTAGCCTATGGACAATAAAAATTATTTTGCGAACTGTCATTTTTTGATTTATTCACCCATTTTCACCACGAGATTCTAATGTTATTTCAGCGATATAAGATTTGAAATTGGACGGAATACGTTGTGTGATCCTTGTACATTCGGTACATATACAGAGCGTTCGGAAATTCGGGCGATTTTGCTACTTTTTTTCGAATTTCAAAAGACGTGATTTTACGTCACGGCATTGCAATTTAGTATAGGGAAGATGGAAAATTCAAATAAAGTTGTAGTTAAAATCGACATTGGAAGGTTAGTAGATTGAATTTTGGATAGGATTTGGCAGAAAATGATAGCTTGAAGCATCTACAAAAGCAAAATAGTTCTCCATCAATAAAGTTATTATTTAATATGTGTTTTTTAATGAACTAAAACAATACATATAGATTTGTAGATCTAGGCAACCAAACATACATACGTGGGTTTGTGTAGTATTTTGCATATTTGGACTAAAAAATATTAGTAATCTAGAATGCTATGCTAAACGGTGAAAAAAAATATGTCATGTAGGGCCAACCTTTAAATAATAAAATTCGGAGTTCGAAATAGATCTATTACGAACTCGCTAGCGCGTTCGAAATAGATCTGTTTCGAGACAAAATTAGAAAAACGCTTTTATAAAACTTTTATTTCACACAAAAATAGTAAACTCCTATATTTAAGAAAAATAAAATAACGAAGAAAATATAATATATGTATGTAGGTACAATACATTAACAAAAACTTACATTTACAATAGATTTTTTTTCAAAACGTATGCACTGTATTTCACTCAAAATGTAAAAATAAAAAAGTATTAATTTTTCTTTGGAAATTGTATTAAAATCCATGTTTTAGCTACATCATTTCATGGTTACACATTCGGACATAATAGGTAGGTCTTAATACAATAATAATTATTAAACGATATTTTTTCTGATGGTAATTTCAAAATAAATTCAAATTTAATAATGTTTATATCGCCAGAGGATGTATATTATGTTACGGGTTATTAACTGGTATTATTTATTTATAAAGGGAATGTTTCTCTGCTTTAGTGTAAAGTCATTAGTTAAATGTACTAACTAGGTCAAGCATAAAAAAGTCATTTTCAGGAGTCAATACCTAATGTCTTGTTTTTGAACATATGAAATTTTTAACAAAAAATCTACCATAAAAAATTTATTTCATTTTTATCAACAATTTTGGAGCATCCTGTAAAATTCGTTTAAAAAAATATATTCCAATAACATTTTCCCGGTGGGTATTTTAGGCCTTTTATAAAGCTCTGGCTGATATTCAATTTTGCAAATTGTTCCAAGAGAGTCACGCGAGCCAATCAAGAAATTAGTTTAATCTAACAATGAATGCCAGTTAGAGGACAGCTGTGTTATTCAAAGCTGGCAACTTGCAACTAAAGAAAAATTTAAACAAATTGATGACTGTTTGAAGGTTGGAGACAATGATGTTTCTTGAATGATGAAAGAGTTTTGGACTTCCATTGTCTCTATTTGTTCTAAATCACAACTTTCAACTGGTAAGTATCTCTAGTCGTCTACAGGTGAATACTAAATAAGTAAAGTAACTATAGGACTATTTATACTAGCTAGGTGCACTGAAGCATAACTGAGGTGGGTGCAGTCATGCGTTCAGTTGGCACGCGATCTTATCCTAAGATTACATCTATCTAATAAAGGTTTCCAGATATTTCTGCCAACTGAACGCATGACTTTACTTATTTAGTATTCACCTGAAGACGACTGGAGATACTTACCAGTTGAAACGTTGTGATTTAAAACAAATAGAAACAATGGAAGTCCAAAACTCTTTCATCATTAAAAAAAAAATTGATATTTAAATTAAGGTTGAATTCTCAACGTCATTCAATCTATTGCCAACCTATAACCTATTTCGCGTTGATTTTTTGAGTTTATTATTTTAATAACTAACATTTAACGAAAATCAATATCGTCGGTACATTATTTAGGTAGTATCTAATATATTACAAAAATATCAATTTATTTCATTGCTAATTTTGGGAGAATTGTATAGTGAAAGAACAATGAGTGACAATGACATAATAATGTTAAAAAAAATCTTACCCGATATTTTTCGCTATACAATTCTCCTAAAATAAGTTATGAAATTCCTTGATATTTATTAAATATGTCAATTATTACCTATAGAATATCAAGTCGATACTGATTTTCTTTAAATTTTGTATAAAAGCTAGAAAACATAAATAAATCTACGCGAAATAGGTTATAGGTTGGCAAGCATGTTGATACTCCCACCTTAAACTTTAAAAAAAAGTCAACGTATTGAACAATATTTGACAATTATCTGTCAATTTATAATACTAAAACCGACAGTTATTCACCCTATAAACCATAGAGGTGTTATTTAAAAATGAGGTTTTCCCTTCGTGAGTGTATAACTGTAATTACAGCATGCCACTAGATTTTATATTTTAGACAGGTCAAAAAAACAAAGGTATATCTACACATTAATTAAAACATACGACTGCCATATTTATCCTTGATATGACAGTCACTGTATTTATGGGGTTTTTAGATATTAACTGATAAAAAACACGCGCACAGTGGATAAAAAATTTAGATATTGAGAAGTACGAGTAAAAAACAACAATTTAATAAACTAAGTGATAATGCCGTTATTATTATTATTTTCATCTATTACTTTAATTTACTATAGTAAAACAATAAATACTGGATAGTAACAAAATTGTGCGATTTTAAGAATCTAACCTAAAGGTTGTAGCGTAACAAGGGTGGGTATCACCCGGGATGGGTATTAACTTTTTCACCCTATGGTAGGTAATAAAGTAAAAAAATCAGTGCACGCGAAGAAATATTGGGTGCCACGCCCAAAAACTTACCCATTTGAGTTGTTTTTATCGGTAAAATTTATATTTAAAAAAAATTACCATGGGACCATTGCCATGGGGCTCTATAAGCACAAGCTCAACAATACCAATGCTGATGTTAGTTTAGTACCCGAGCCAGAACACCCCTCCGCTGCCTCTAAGAACGACATATTTTAAGCATATAAATTTTATATGGGCATAAAGTTTAAATTAATGTCGTCAAGGATGTTATGTATCTATTTCAAGAATCGGTTAAAGAGATTCAATAAAAACTGAATTTTCATGCTAAGTATCCACATCCTTAAAAAAATTCTATTCACATTTCTGTTCATTTTATTGCCGCTGCGGGAACATGTTCCGTACATTTATTTCCTTTGTTCCTCGAGCCGAATGAATGTTGCCAGACACAGAAGTAGTATTTATTTTGTTTATGCCGCCCGCAGTATAGTAGCGACGCTGAATAATACAAGTACATATTTGCAGGAAAATTCCAAGTTCAATGATAAACTATAAACATTTCGTTGGGTGTTATATTCGGTAATCCGAATGGACTGGTCGTACTTATTGCTTCAAGAATCATACATCCATTGATTCGATGATACATGATACATGAACGATCACAGTGGGATAATGTCTTTCAATGGACTAAACAAATTTAAGAGAGAACTTCCAGAAGAATAAAAATCTTCCAAATATATTGTTAAAACTCTCAAAGAAATCCTATTGTCATCGTGACGACGACGAATTTTGACGAATCTCAGCTTACTCGAGTCCAATAGGAGCATTCAGAAAAGTCACTTCGGAATATCAAGACGTGTTATATTTAAAATTCAAATCTACATCGATTGCTTTGGGAGTCGTTGTACCAGCATAATCGTATCAATCTCAACGGGGGGGTTTATTCCCAGATGAACCACACCTGCCCGCAACAAAACGTATTCATTGGTGGACGCCTGCAAACTGGTATAATATTTGAGAGCTGTAACAGTAGTAGTCGACCATCTTCCTCATAGGTACATCACATCCTTCATATTATGGAAAATAATGTAATAAACATTTTTAGCAACAGGTTTTTCTTTGTTTTAAGACTTTCAGAATCTATTATATTCTGGTAATGCGATTTTATTTCACTCTAGGAATATATAAACGAATTATTGAGCTTATTTGGATTATTATATTTTCTAGTAACCACAAGATCGATCTCACTTCGTAGTCTCATGAGACTTGCATCAATTCTACAGCAAAGTAAATAAATCAAAACGCAATATTTACATAATTCAATTATTTAGGTATTTCTCAATATATTTTACCTTTATTCGTGTTTAGCCAATGGCGTGCCTGTGTACCATTTTACCCTACTTATAATTATATTGTTTGAGTATGAATTATGGGCTAATAAGAATGGTAATAGGCTTAAAGATTCATATTTTAGGGCTGTATTGCCTTTGCCTACCTGAATAGGGGCTTTTAGGAACGGGAAACAATACATTATTTCCAATTCGTTTTCCAAGATAACATTTTAATACTTTGAATGGTTGTAATAAAGGAAGCAGGTGAACGTGAAAGAATTAATTCTCCGTCACTTTAGCAACAACTACGCTTTCAATAAGAAGGGAGCCAAAAGATACTCGGCTTATTAACAATAATAATTAAAACTAAGAATTTTTATACCTAAAAGCCTGATGCTGTTGCTGTTTTATGTAAAAATCCCATTATTTTCCTGGTTTTGTTTTTGTATGCTTGAACTAATACAGTGGCGTAGCGTTCAGAGGGCCAGAGGGGGCGACCGCCCCCCTCGCCCTTTGAGCCCTTTCCCAAACGGCGCTCCCTTCCCATAAACAAACAAAATTATGCATTAGCAGCGAGGCGCCCTTTCAACAAGGGCGTAGATAAGGGGGTAATTAACCCCCCCCCCCCCCCGGGACCCATAATGAGCCATGAAAACGAAGCACTTTTTTTACTTGATTAATTGTTTTGTGATTTTCTTGAGGATCTTGTGTATTTTATATTTTTCCTACTTGAATATCAGGCAATTTCATTGAAAAAAGGACGTGGCACCCAAAAAATTTTCGCCTGCGGCGCGTTTTTTGGTTTCGACCTCTTTTGCCCCCTCTCCCCATAAAAAGGAAACTACGCCCTTACCTTTGAAGTTTCCGCCCCTTCAACCACGCTACGCCACTGGAACTAAACCTTTAGAAAAAAAAAATGCTTTGTAGTTCTCTGCCCTCTAAAACCGTAATAATCTACAGGTCATCACGACTCATTGTTTTTTCCAGCGAATAAAAGCATTCCATCACATACATTATTTCATTGTTTCGGAGAAAACTTTTCTCCTGCTCTTCTTCCTATCTAGTTCCGCGAAATCGCTACAACAGCAAATGCTACTCAAATATGGACTGAAACAGGTGCATTGTAATTTAAAGCTAAACCATTTACCATTCGGTGTACAAACTGAAGTCTATATTTGTTCTCCACTCGTATTTTCTGATGGTTACACCATATTTGCATATAAATTAACTTCCATATACATAATACTGGCGCAAGGCAGATTTATGGCAAAGTTGTAGCGCCGGTGCTGCGCGGTTTCCCATTTGCATTTTAAATACAGGGAGACTTATAAATACAGGCAATTAGGCAATGGAGGGTGGCTTTCAAATAACTTTTAAATGAAATTAATTCCGGGCGTTTATTTGAAATAGTTTAATTTCGTTTTCGAATACTCCGAGTTTGTAGTTTGTTGTTTTAAGTACAAGGAATGCAAATACTCATTTAGGATAAAGTGTGTCACCAATAATTGTTGCAGTTCATTTTTACGGTGTATGTTAGTCAGAGCCTTCAGTCCATAACATACAGTGTGTGTATAAAGTCTGGAAACGGCTTAATAACATCACAATTTACTGGCCGATTTAAACCAAATTTGGTACAGTTGTGTAAGAGGATCTAACGCACCGAATGACGATATTGGCGTTGTTGCCAGCTTTTTAGTTTGTCTGGAATTCGAACGAATTTTATATTTTTAAATATAACACCCAGTATATTTTTACATTTTTAAATTCCACATAAAATTATAATTATTTTTTATTAAATGCATTATTAGTCTATACTTCATAGTTTCCGAGATATTGACTCTCGAAAAGTGACATTTTTGAACTTTGACAGCTTATAACTTTCTAACAGTACGTCTTAAAGCAAAACGGCTTACATGTCCCTATCTTCAATTTTTATTATTTTCCCAAAAAAATCAACTTCCAGTTAAACCGGAACAACTATATTTCCTGCTTTCGAGTTACATCCGATTTAACCGGAAGTTGATTTTTTGGGAAGATAAAAAAAATTGAAGATAGGGACATGTAAGCCGTTTTGCTCTAAGACGTACTGTTAGAAAGTTATAAGCTGTCAAAGTTCAAAAATGTCACTTTTCGAGAGTCAATATCTCGGAAACTATAAAGTATAGACTAATAATGCATTAAATAAAAAATAATTATAATTTTATGTGGAATTTAAAAATGTAAAAATAAACTGGGTGTTATATTTAAAAATATAAAATTCGTTCGAATTCCAGACAAACTAAAAAGCTGGCAACAACGCCAATATCGTCATTCGGTGCGTTAGATCCTCTTACACAACTGTACCAAATTTGGTTTAAATCGGCCAGTAAATTGTAATGTTATTAAGCCGTTTCCAGACTTTATACACACACTGTATATTATAACAGTAATTTAGAACGATTAAGATATAAAAAAAATTCAAAACAATAATTTAAAACTACCAAATTAAAAATCGGAGTACAGTTTTTTATTTTTAAATTACTATTGGGAAGAACTACATCGAGAATATTTTAAATCGAACAAAATAAACATGGTTAATTAAAATCAACTACCGACTGATGAAATGTTGTTTGAAACATTCACCGAATTCAATTAAATTTATTTACTCTTCGGAATTCGAGTACACTTTGCAAAATCGCGTCAGTTATCCACCGGCCAATTTT
Organism: Polydrusus pterygomalis; assembly: GCA_963969555.1. Classification (NCBI taxonomy): domain Eukaryota; kingdom Metazoa; phylum Arthropoda; class Insecta; order Coleoptera; family Curculionidae; genus Polydrusus; species Polydrusus pterygomalis. The sequence continues at coordinate 65,582,900 of OZ018381.1, read as the reverse complement.
CATTTGTACTGCAAATAAAGTTGGTAAAAAGAAAAGTTCATCAATTGAAATTTTTTAAGTTCACATATACGTATACAAAGGGTATAAATTATTATTTATATGAATTTCATGCAGTATTAAATAATTTATTCCTTGGATCTTTTGATGTCAGTGCGAGCATTGTATGTACATTTCATTTCAATAATCATGGTTGAAACAATCATATCTGGTTAAGTAGCGCCATCTATTAATTTGCTGAACTTAGTTATCATCGAACATTTCTCAAGAACTATGTTTCCTTTTGATATCGATTTCGATTCAACTACCGACATCTATAAATCCATAATTTAATAAAATTAATAAATTTAGTAGCAACATCTCTAAGTTTCACCGTTAACCAACTTTATTGATCATTATTCAATAAAAATGCTATCTCTAGCTATTGATTTAGTGTTTATCGACCATACTGCCATCTTTCGGTGCCTATAACGTTCTCTAATGTTTTCCATCAGAACTGCTACAGATTCATTGATTATTCTAGCAGTAACTGCGAACCCTGTAAAACCGCTATGGAAGCTTACAAGGTTTTCTTTAGATTGCACCAGGAGGTGGATATATAACAATGTTTTTCTGGAAACAAACGAAAAGTACATTGTTGTGTTCCCAGAAGAGGGAGCCAATTTATTGTTTTCTTAGAAGTTTTACTTTGCCGCTGTAACAAGCATATAATCAGAATATTATAATGTTCGACGTTATAACCCATAACTGGTGAGGATTTTTGATAAAGAGTTTTAGGAGTTCCATTTAACTTTACAACGTTGCGTCGATTTAGCGTCTGGCGTACGCTTTTAAATCCACAATCAAGATAAAAAATGTAAATAAACTTTCTACGCTTTTTAAGAAATTTACAATTCTACGACGTAATATCGATAAATATAGCGAATTTTTTTCGTTTCTTACATATTATAATATATTCCATAATCAAAGCAGCTTGTAAAGTTAAACAATTTAACATGTTTGCTTTGTAAAGTTTATTATAGTTTTAACATAAAATTACTACCAAACTATTTAGAGCCAATAGTAAAGTAGGTAGGTATATAGGTTTGCCGTTAACTATATAACTTATTTATGCACCGGTTTACTAACTCGGCTGAAACTTGTTTACTTATTTATCGTAATATGTGTGTTGTCCAATGGCGTTGCATTAAATTTTATGGTCAAATTGGGTGTGGTTTATTATAGTTTGCGTACTTCACATTAACAGCCAAAACTGTGCCAATAAGTTCAATGAAATTGAGAAACTTATATTGTCACGTTATACCAATATTTAGTGGTGCTATTATTTACCTTTGCTTGCTCATGTAAGCAAACGCATAGTTAACTCTTACACAGGCCCAAAGCTGGTTAACAAACCTACCTTAAATAAGTCAAGAAATGTTTTGGGTTTAATTATTTTACATTAAATAATATTATTTATAGAATACAAAATATTATGTTTTCTTTTTTAATTTTTAACCTAAATCATTTATTTCTGTGACGCTTTTGATTGCAGAAAAAAATTGTTAAATTCATAAGGTTTACAAAGTTGTACAATGATTGTAATATATAGAAATAAATTTAACTACCAATAATAAATACACGCTGGGGAAGAAAGATACCTAACATATTTTACTTTAATTTGCAATACTTTGTAGACCAGTGATAATAATAATTCAAGTACTTATAATTTTTTTTAAATTCTAAACAAATATTGCACCTACATAGGGGCTTTTTCCACTTAAATCTGCAATGTAAAATAACCGTTTCGTGCTGTGTAAACTCGAGTCCTGCAGCAGGATAATGATCAGCAATTAGTTCGGAGTTAAATCCTTGCAGGAAGTGCTTTGGTGTACGATATTAATGGGGACGTGATTTAAGAAGCTCGTTATATGCTTGCCGAGTACAGAGGAATTAAATTAATTCCACTTGTCTTTAAACAAAATCAAATTAATAAATAGTCGTTCGGATCGAAATCTTTAAAATATGAAAATTACTCAGTATAGTCAAAAGTAACGCATTTTGTGAATTTACAATTTTCTACAGGATTTTGGGTAAAATTATTTTTCTTTTTTGTAATTGGAATTAATAAATAAGAAGACCAGTGGTTGAAATTTAATTAGATGTATTTAAATGTTGGCATAGAAGGATTTTTTTCGAAATGAATTTTTATTGGACAAGTGAGAAAACCAATATATTAAAAAGTACAGTACCTAGGTAATGTTAGTAGGTAATATTGTGTTTATAATTATTAAAGTTTGTAATATCCCTGCAATAATTGGTGATTAAATAACAGTAGTATAATAATAATATATTATAATAGTGTAAGTGGTATAGATAATATTATTGCTGCTTAATAAATCGTCGTCGTGTGAACAGGTGCTAAAATCCTTAGTGATTCATGGAGTTCTATTTATTGTAAATTGTATTCACGATATTTCCAATAGTATACAGTGATTTGATTACCTGAAACAATGTATAAAACTCAATATTAATTAAAAAAATATATATCGTTAGTTTGGAAGGTGAGATGTATTTTTTTCTTAATTTTTTATATCTAAATGATTTTATGTGTTTTTTTAAAATATTATCTTGAAAACTCATGGTAAAGTTATTATAAAACCTACCGACGTAAAGAAGTCGTGGTTTACTGTTGCTATTACATACTTTATCTTCAATGTTTTAGAAGTATTTAATAATAACATAATAAATATTTTACGGTTTTCACAATTCCATGAATACCATTCTAAATTATATAAAATGGGTTGCAGTTCTTCACTCTAAAAATTAATAACCTATTCAGTGGCGTATTTAGAATATTGCCACGGAGGGGGTCTATACCTTTCGTTTTATCTTTGTTTCTTTCTTTCTTTAGAAAAGCGCCGCAGGCGAAAAAAATTTCGGTGCCACGCCCTATTTTGAACTATCAAAATTTATAATTTCTATGTTTTGATAGCTGAACCCAAAAAAGGAAAAAATTAAGAAATTTTTAAATATAAACGCAATCATGGGAATATATATTTTTTTAAATATTTATGTTTAAAAATATATATTTCTACATAATATGACCGATTCGGAAAATGATTGGTTTTCAAGTTATTTTTGCCATTTTTTTTTGCCAAGTTTGGCCATGTTGTTTTGTTATCTGTGACACAGTTACTTAATTATTGGTAAAAACAAAGTATTGCTAATAGTTCTAGTTTGCAAAAAAATTACAAAACTAAGTGAACATCATTTCAATTTTTTAAATTAAATAAATTAGACACGCAGGTAAAAAACAAGAAAAAAATTGAAATAACTTGAAAACCAAGCATTTTCGGAATAGGTCATATTTAAGAAAAAATCACAAATTACCTCCTGCGAGGAATTAATGGAATTATCAATCACCATGTATATATTATTTTACTCACTTAAATTAGAAATTAAATGCAACAAGGCATCTGATCTGTTCTGAGTTTTTTTTAATGTTGAGGCCACGGGGGGGGGGGGGGTCCAGACCCCTCGGACCCCCCCCCCCCAAATACGCCACTGAACCTATTAAACGGTAACTATTTTGTTGGTTACGTTATAACCATTGACTTCTAAAGGTAATTCGTCTATGGTTATAACTAAGACTGAAAACAACACACATTTTGTTGAATGATGGAAAATTAATCTGGTAAAACTAAAATATCCGATGGGAACTTACCAGATTTTCGAAAGTCTGTCCATAGTAGCATGAGTAATATGATAATAAAGTTCCAACACTTGTTAAAGATATTAGATAAAATAATGAAAAAAGAGGCTAAAAAGTATTTTCTAATTAACAAAAATGATAAACGATAAATCAGTAAACGTATGTAGTTGAATACGCTTTATTTAAAATAATTTTCAACCCGTTTAGTGGATCGAATTAAAATGGCTAATAATTATTATGTCTTTTAATCAGTATTATAGTTAATTTGAATTAAATATCTAATAAAGAACTACTTACTGAGAAGGCGACTAAAATTGTTGCTAACGTTATCAACAAAATAAGCAGTTGAAGAACTATAAAAGATAGAAATGAAGACCTTTGAATATACATGTGTAAGCTGTAAAAAAAATTACAGTTTGATAAAGTAAAATAGAAACTGGGACTCTTTAAAAGATAGTTATTAGGTACATGACTATAGAATTAAATTTCAAAGCTGGACCAGCCGTTTAAATTCTAAAAGTCTAATTTTACAATAATTGTATTGGTATCATTGATATTTTTAGGCAAAAAATATTTTAAAATCTATTGTAGATGTCAGCGAATAAACCAAAACTATTATTGCAACAACATCCTCTCAGTAATAATTGTATTGGTAAAATACAAAAAACAATACATGCAATAAACCATCTTCTGGCATTTTTTACGATGTCATCGTTCCAAAATTATCTTTAATAAAGCAAAACAAACAGCTGGTATATTTAAGTTACCTACTCTAATATTTTTTGGTGCCATTTAACTATCATCGTCAAATGGTTTTTAACATGTAGCTGATATTCAGTTTGTAATAACTCGTGTCTATTCTTGAAGATGTTTGCAATATACTCATTCAGTAGGTAAGAATGAATTTTAACATAAAAATAGGAAGTTATTTCAAAAAATGGTAAAAGGCATAGGAAAAATGAAGCACCATTACATGCAACTATATAAATCCAATAAAACGGAAACATTATTTTTGGAAGATAGATTTTTAGTAACAGACAGAAAATCGAAAATTCGTACGGCTTTTGTGCGGTACTTGCAACCATTGATATTAAATCAATTCTGTCTATAAATACACCCAATAAAAAAATTATTTCGATGATTTTAGCTTCTAGGAGGATTTTACTTTTGACTCTTGTTGTTATTGCGCCGGGTGGTATCAAAATGGTGTTAAACATAGACAGTCTCCTTAGCAATCTTTTATATGACAGAAATGACCCTGCCATTGATGTCATTATCTAAAAAAATAATTATATTGTAAACACAATCAATGGTTTGTGAACCAGTGTATCAGCGTATTCGTGTTCTATCAACATTATAAGTTTTATTTTTCTGTTTTTACAATTTTTCAAAAATGAATTAATAATGAGTAATTGTGACTGTCTGCGTTTGGCATGAAATTCTTGTTTTTTTACGAACTATAACGATCTTATACTTACAGCAAGGTTAACAAGTAGCACTGGAGCATATTGAACAAAAAAAGTTAACTGAAACACTTTAATACAGTAGAAAATTTCTATCAATAAACAAGTCGATAACAGAACTGTTAACATTTTTGTAAACAGTACAAAATATTTGTATTTAAAAATGGTTAATCCTAACATAAGTTTGGGGAACAACTCATCTAAAACTACTAAAAGAGTTTTATTAATACCGTATTAGGTACATTTTAAATTATCTTCAGGTCTTACCAACAACTTTTTGGTTTTTCTTCATTTTATCATTTAACTCTTGCATTTTTTCTTTTTTTACAATCATTAAAAGTATCTACAGAGAACAAAACCTTTTACTTTGAGTAGCATTACTTAGTAGAAAGTCTTTACAAGTATTATTATCAGGTTAATTTATTTTAAACATGTAATGTGAATACCTCTAACTGACCGTTTTCTCAGTAAATAAGTATTTGCCAAGTGAGAAGTAGCTTGCATACTATAAGCTCAGACATTAAAAGTTCAATTCGTAAGAAATCACATTAGAGTACTTACTTAATAAATGATTATGTTTGTAATCAAATGGAAACTATTAAAATAAAACAGTAATAAAAACAACAACGAAAACTATTATCATTCTTCTATAAACTTAATTTAATAGTTTGCTACTAATGTAATTATAATGCAATAAAAAGTACCTCATTGCACACACGGAAATAGTGGTTGCGATAACGAAATCACAGTCTTTAAAGTTAAAAAAGGAAATAAAACTTTTTTATTTGAAAATTGTCAAGTACTTAATCGCACATTACTATGACAAGAAGTGTCATCAGGCGATGCTGATAAACCTTCTTGGATGAAAGCATTTTATGATTTTAAATTTTTATGTTTATTTCAGTTTTTCGTAAACGATTTAGCAAACTATTATTAGATTTTTCTGTTGTTAGATTCATTAAATAATTGGGTAAGAAATAGATATTTGCCCATGCAACTTGAAAATTCTGAATGAAATAGGAGGTCTCTACAATTATGTCAATTTGAATTTCTTCGTATGAAACAGTTTAGGCTCAAAGAACTGGGCTGGCTTTAAAAAATACCCCTCTTCGAAAATAATTTAAAAAGAGGAAATTACTACTTACGAGTTAAGATATAGTGAGCTAAAGTTTAGTTGACCCAGCAATGTAGTTGCAAAAAAAATAGGTTTTACTTTGTCGCGCTGCTGCCACGTCGTAATGAGCTAGACAACTTGGCGTTAAGAAAGTCCCAACGACTATTATAGTCCATTTTACCGTTTTCGTTGTTCGCATCCAATAACAACAAATCGAATAAAACTGGAGTGACATACGAGCACATGAAAATAAATAAAACAAAAACCCCCTGAGTAATCTCCCCTTTGTATGTTCGTGCCTCCATGACTTGGACTTCGTGTTCTGCTCATCCTAATTAGTTTAGCGATTGACATTCGTTTTTATGGTAAACACCAAGTCACACGTATTATATATATGTATGTACGACCTGTGGGAGACACACCCCAAGCTTCAAGGATGAATGGATATACTCTTGTCATCGCAAATTGGCCCGAGTATAAAACGGTGTACCCAATTAATCAAAAAATATTTGTTTATCTTTGTACTGATAGGAGGGATCACTCATGGCAAACAAACAAGATCCTAGGTACTTTTAAGCTCCGGCTTTTTTCGAATAGTATTTTTACAATTTTTTTATCGTTTTTTAAGTATATGTAATACTATATCAGCTGATAAGTTCCATAGAATTATTTCTTAACGACGGAAAAAGACAATTTTCGGTTTTACTTATTTTTCATTTAATTTTACTAATTTTTCAGAAACAGCCCACAGTTTGCTTGGCATAATCGGGTCCTGCGCAGTTTTATATCTTCCCACAAGTTGGCAGTCACTGAAGTGATGTCCTGACAAGTGTTCAATGTCCTTTTCAACGCTGCAGTAAATTGTCGTTTGAGCACCTTCTAGGGAGTCCTGAAAAGTTAACGAAAACTTAAAAACTTATCTGAATTTGATGAAATATTGATTTATCTGTTGGGCAACTTAACGGGAAATAATATGGACATATAATTTACCTTAAAATAAAATGCTAGTACGTTTTCCACCACTGATATCATGATTGCTGGCATTCTTCTCCATATACTGGTTAAAACGACCCCCGGATGTAGGGAATATGCGGTGGCAGTTGTATTCCTTAATCTTTTCTCTAATTCGATGGTGAACAGAATGTTACATAATTTACTTCTTGCATAAACTTGTGACTCCTCAACTCCTTTTTGTGGCAGTTGGTTAAGATTGTTCACATCAAAATTGCGGCAATATTTTGCTAAGATGGATGACACATTAATTATTCGAGAGTGCGGAGTTTTTTTAATAAGATCTGGAAGAAGAATGATTAATTGATTAGACGACAATAAATGATAAAAGAAAATTATTAAATTATTATTGAGTAGGTATTTATCAAGGGCGGCCATACATTTTCTTAGTTTTTAAGAAAGTGTTTAATCTCAGGTTTATATTTATTGATAAACGATTACATCATTTTTTCCGTGTAAATTATTTTTAGGATGTTTTTTTAGGTTTGATAATGGCAAAACAATGACATAAAAAAGACACAAAATTTACAAAACTATGGTCAGTTTTTTTATTGTGCTTTTTGTAATTGGCCTTTTTATTGTTTTTTAATCGGAAAGGTATAATTGTATACCGCTTTTAAATATTAACATATTCTCATATCTCCTTAATGTTACTGGATAGTGAAGACCAGTAAGCAAGATGACATTATTTTGGGTTCGATTTTCAGCGGACACGACCTTTTTCACTTTTACAAACTTTGCACGTCGTTAGAAATTTTTCAGTTTCTTTCCTTCCGACTTACCCAACAACAAATGAGTAAGCAAAAAGTGTCCGAAAAAGTTGACTTGCATAAGAATCTCTAACCCATCTGCAGTTTTCTTTGCTCCCAAACCTCCCGCACCAGCATTGTTAACTAGAATATCTAACCTACAAAATAGTACATAAAATATATAGTTTAAATCAGCAATAATGAACGTCATTTATTAAATACGTAGTAAAGTAGTAAACGAATTGCCATAAATGATTTTTTTTTACAATTTACTTACCTTTCTTCTGTTTTGTTTATATCTTCAGCAAATGCTTGTACTGAATTTAAGGAAGACAGATCCAGTGGCCTAAAATGTACATTGTGATTATCAGTCGCTTTGATAATTCTTTCTTTTGCATCTTGTCCCCTAGTTATATCTCTACAAGCTAAGATGACTTTTGCCCCACGTTTAGCAAAATCTGCGGCAGTTTCATATCCAATTCCTGGGAAAAAAGTAGAAAAATTAATGGTCAGACCTAATACTCTGTTACATTTGCTTGTGGGAAATATATGTTTTAATCTAGTAAACTTTCCTTAGGGAGGTTTACAGCTAAAAAAATTCCTAAATTCATCTCACTTTTTAACAAAAATAAATTCCTGTGTTGAATGTAAATTAAAGAGTTTTAAATAAAAATAGCTCCTATTATATACGTAGCTACTTAATTCCTATGTCCCTGTAGTATCGCAAAGTTTTTTATTACCTGCTCTATTAGTATTATTAGTTCTAGGCGACATAATACAAACCAGTGGCGCACCCAGGGGGGGGGCCAAGGGGGGCCTTGGCCCCCCCAAAACCCCCAATAAAATAAAAATTATGAAAGTGGATAAGTATTTTAAAAAGTCAATTTTCTTAGATTTACCTCACGAGCCTCGTTTGAGGGGGGCCAGGTGGGGCATTTGCCCCCTTCCCCTGGAAGTTGACTTATTGGAAAAAGTTGACTTATTGAGGTTTAATATGGTTTGATTGAATTTAGGAATTTATTATTTCGAGTTTTCCTTTATATTTTTGTTATTATTTTGGGGTAGTAAGACTTATTTTAATAAAAATAAACAGTTTTAATGCCAAAACGACTATGAATGTTTGAGAAACAATTTTAGCTCATTAAGTATTGAGCAAAAAATTGAAATTAAAATTAAGGGAAGACCTAAACTCTCGAAATTAACTTGATACATACCACAAAGTGTAAATCTAGGGACTTTATTGTTATTGATAAGTTTGCTGCAAATAAAAACAGATGAATGAACTTTACTTTTAAACAATGTACCCACTAATGAAAAATAAATTAGCCTTTCTATTTTTTATCTTATTTAATTTTCAATAGAATAAGAAGGTAATCATAAATTTTTAAAATATTTACTATAATAATTATTGACCAAATTTGGGCGTGGTCTTAAAAAAATTTCGCCTGCGGCGCATTTCGCCTACAGCAAGCTTTTAGTACACTCCCAAGTTAACCAGTCACAAGCCGCCAATGCCCCCCCCCCCCTAAGAAACCGTTTAACGACTCCCATGACTAGGCTATTGCGATTTTCCCTGCAAGAGTACTTGTTAAAAAAGCTCCAAAGTTCTAGAAAAATGCGTAACTTAAAAGTTTATTAAAAAATTTGCTTCCAGCACTGGTTGGCGGGCCCCCCCTAACATAAAATCCTGGGTGCGCCGCTGATACAAACAATAATTATAAGTACTTACCGGCATTGGCACCGGTTACTATAGCCGTTTTGCCCACAAGACACACGTTGCTCTTACACCATCCGGTAGTTAATTTTATCCACACCTTAAGCACAACTAAAATCGCTGCCACCAAAAAACTAAAGCATGTGAAACAACCCATCTTGTTAAAATAATGCTTACTTTTATATCAACTACACTCTATGGAATTAATTAAAAAAATATATTTATAAATATGTAATACCCAGTTGCTAAAATAATTACCTAATGATTACCACGAGAAAATGGAATTTATATTAATACAAACTATTTTGATATCGTTACCACACGACTACTGATAACAGTGTATCAGGGACCTGCTAAAACTATTATACTGGGAGAGTATTTTAAGGAATACAAATATTGTAATAGCTAGGTTTAGGTATTTACTAATTTTTAAAACGTTTTGTGTTTTTACCGAAGATACGTTGGCACCACCAAATTATTTGTGTATTATAGATCAAAATCTTATTGATTTCTTAAAAGAAACCCAGAACAGGTATATACAATAAGATAAGTGGTAACAGTGATGACAAGTCAAAAAATCATAGTCCTAATTTCAACTGACAACCTTATATTACTAATATTACGATATCAACACAATGAGTATAGAATTTAACTTTTATTGTAATCGGGAAATAATTTTTTTGTTTTTATGCGATAATCGATCAAGTGCAAGTCAATAAAAAACACTGTTGAATCCAATACTGCAGTTAGGGTTTTTAGATTGTTTTATTATGTTCAAAAAACAATGCATGCCCGTTATTTATTGAATAATCATAAAATATATTTTTTTTATTTCACGTTCATAATAAGCTCAGTACGATACGCATTTGCGTATCGTAATAAAGCTATTTCGATACGCGTTTTTTCTTTATTTGATGTTGGTAACATTTAAATGTTTTATTTCATTGACTTGCGCGGCCTTTGTGATTTACGAGAAAACCCATTTTTCGCAGAGGAAAAATAGCTTGATAACCTACTTTTTTATTCTGTGTGGATAACAGTCATGTATGTTGGTTGCATAAATCTATAAATCAATCTTTTGTAGATGCTTCAAGCTATCATTTTCTGCCAAATCCTATCCAAAATTCAATCTACTAACCTTCCAATGTCGATTTTAACTTCAACTTTATTTGAATTTTCTATCTTCCCTATACTAAATTGCAATGCAGCGACGTAAAATCACGTCTTTTAAAATTCGAAAAAAAGTAGAAAAATCTTCCGAATTTCCGAACGCTCTGTATATGCACCGAATGTACAAGGATCACACAACGTATTCCGTCCAATTTCAAATCTCATATCGCTAAAATAACTTTAGAATCTCGTGGTGAAAATGGGTCAATAAATCAAAAAATGACAGTTTGCAAAATAATTTTTGTTGTCCAGAGGCTACTATGATAAAAAAATAGTGTTACCAACATAAAATTTAGACATAAAAATTTACAAAATTTGAAGGATTTATTTTCTTTTTAAAATGTATTTTTCTTAATTATAAAAGGTGAAATAGAAAAAAATGTATAAAGCACATGTTTCATAAGGCGTTTTAGCGCACGTGTCAATAAAAAAATTCGCCACATAATAAATATTTTACGGTTTTCACAATTCCATGAATACCATTCTAAATTATATAAAATGGGTTGCAGTTCTTCACTCTAAAAATTAATAACCTATTAAACGGTAACTATTTTGTTGGTTACGTTATAACCATTGACTTCTAAAGGTAATTCGTCTATGGTTATAACTAAGACTGAAAAAAACACACATTTTGTTGAATGATGGAAAATTAATCTGGTAAAACTAAAATATCCGATGGGAACTTACCAGATTTTCGAAAGTCTGTCCATAGTAGCATGAGTAATATGATAATAAAGTTCCAACACTTGTTAAAGATATTAGATAAAATAATGAAAAAAGAGGCTAAAAAGTATTTTCTAATTAACAAAAATGATAAATGATAAATCAGTAAACGTATGTAGTTGAATTCGCTTTATTTAAAATAATTTTCAACCCGTTTAGTGGATCGAATTAAAATGGCTAATAATTATTATGTCTTTTAATCAGTATTATAGTTAATTTGAATTAAATATCTAATAAAGAACTACTTACTGAGAAGGCGACTAAAATTGTTGCTAACGTTATCAACAAAATAAGCAGTTGAAGAACTATAAAAGATAGAAATGAAGACCTTTGAATATACATGTGTAAGCTGTAAAAAAATTACAGTTTGATAAAGTAAAATAGAAACTGGGACTCTTTAAAAGATAGTTATTAGGTACATGACTATAGAATTAAATTTCAAAGCTGGAGCAGCCGTTTAAATTCTAAAAGTCTAATTTTACAATAATTGTATTGGTATCATTGATATTTTTAGGCAAAAAATATTTTAAAATCTATTGTAGATGTCAGCGAATAAACCAAAACTATTATTGCAACAACATCCCCTCAGTAATAATTGTATTGGTAAAATACAAAAAACAATACATGCAATAAACCATCTTCTGGCATTTTTTTACGATGTCATAGTTCCAAAATTATCTTTAATAAAACAAAACAAACAGCTGGTATATTTAAGTTACCTACTCTAATATTTTTTGGTGCCATTTAACTATCAGCGTCAAATGGTTTTTAACATGTAGCTGATATTCAGTTTGTAATAACTCGTGTCTATTCTTGAAGATGTTTGCAATATACTCATTCAGTAGGTAAGAATGAATTTTAACATAAAAATAGGAAGTTATTTCAAAAAATGGTAAAAGGCATAGGAAAAATGAAGCACCATTACATGGAACTATATAAATCCAATAAAACGGAAACATTATTTTTGGAAGATAGATTTTTAGTAACAGACAGAAAATCGAAAATTCGTACGGCTTTTGTGCGGTACTTGCAACCATTGATATTAAATCAATTCTGTTTATAAATACACCCAATAAAAAAATTATTTCGATGATTTTAGCTTCTAGGAGGATTTTACTTTTGACTCTTGTTGTTATTGCGCCGGGTGGTATCAAAATGGTGTTAAACATAGACCTTAGCAATCTTTTATATGACAGAAATGACCCTGCCATTGATGCCAGTATCTAAAAAAATAATTATATTGTAAACACAATCAATGGTTTGTGAACCAGTGTATCAGCGTATTCGTGTTCTATCAACATTATAAGTTTTATTTTTCTGTTTTTACAATTTTTCAAAAATGAATTAATAATGAGTAATTGTGACTGTCTGCGTTTGGCATGAAATTCTTGTTTTTTTTTTACGAACTATAACGATCTTATACTTACAGCAAGGTTAACAAGTAGCACTGGAGCATATTGAACAAAAAAATTTAACTGAAACACTTTAATACAGTAGAAAATTTCTATCAATAAACAAGTCGATAACAGAACTGTTAACATTTTTGTAAACAGTACAAAATATTTGTATTTAAAAATGGTTAATCCTAACATTAGTTTGGGGAACAACTCATCTAAAACTACTAAAAGAGTTTTATTAATACCGTATTAGGTACATTTTAAATTATCTTCAGGTCTTACCAACAGCTTTTTGGTTTTTCTTCATTTTGTCATTTAACTCTTGCATTTTTTCTTTTTTTACAATCATTAAAAGTATCTGCAGAGAACAAAACCTTTTACTTTGAGTAGCATTACTTAGTAGAAAGTCTTTACAAGTATTATTATCAGGTTAATTTATTTTAAACATGTAATGTGAATACCTCTAACTCACCGTTTTCTCAGTAAATAAGTATTTGCCAAGTGAGAAGTAGCTTGCAGACTATAAGCTCAGACATTAAAAGTGCTATAGTTCAATTCGTAAGAAATCACATTAGGGTACTTACTTAATAAATGATTATGTTTGTAATCAAATGGAAACTATTAAAATAAAACAGTAATAAAAACAACAACGAAAACTATTATCATTCTTCTTAAAACTTAATTTAATAGTTTGCTACTAATGTAATTATAATGCAATAAAAAGTACCTCATTGCACACACGGAAATAGTGGTTGCGATAACGAAATCACAGTCTTTAAAGTTAAAAAAGGAAATAAAACTTTTTTATTTGAAAATTGTCAAGTACTTAATCGCACATTACTATGACAAGAAGTGTCATCAGGCGATGCTGATAAACCTTCTTGGATGAAAGCATTTTATGATTTAAAATTTTTATGTTTATTTCAGTTTTTCGTAAACGATTTAGCAAACTATTTTTAGATTTTTATGTTGTTAGAATAATTTAATACCCCAGATAATGGGGTAAGGAATAGATATTTCGCCCTGCACCTCGAAAATTCTGAATGGAATAGGTCTCTACAATTATGTCAATTTGAATTTCTTCGTATGAAACAGTCTGGTCTCAAAGAAATGGGCTGGCTTTAAAAAATACCCCTCTTCGAAAATAATTTAAAAAGAGGAAATTACTACTTACGAGTTAAGATATAGTGAGCTAAAGTTTAGTTGACCCAGCAATGTAGTTGCAAAAAAAATAGGTTTTACTTTGTCGCGCTGCTGCCACGTCGTAATGAGCTAGACAACTTGGCGTTAAGAAAGTCCCAACGACTATTATAGTCCATTTTACCGTTTTCGTTGTTCGCATCCAATAACAACAAATCGAATAAAACTGGAGTGACATACGAGCACATGAAAATAAATAAAACAAAAACCCTCTGAGTAATATCCCCTTTGTATGTTCGTGCCTCCATGACTTGGACTTCGTGTTCTGCTCATCCCAATTGGTTTAGCGATTGGCATTCGTTTTTATGGTAAACACCAAGTCACACGTATTATATATATGTATGCACGACCTGTGGGAGACACACCCCAAGCTTCAAGGATGAATGGATATACTCTTGTCACCGCAAATTGACCCGAGTATAAAACGGTGTACCCAATTAATCAAAAAATATTTGTTTTTCTTTGTACTGATATAAGGGATCACTCACGACAAACAAACAAGATCCTAGGTACTTTTAAGCTCCGGCTTTTTTCGAATAGTATTTTTACAATTTTTTTATCGTTTTTTAAGTATATGTAATACTATATCAGCTGATAAGTTCCATAGAATTATTTCTTAACGACGGAAAAAGACAATTTTCGGTTTTACTTATTTTTCATTTAATTTTACTAATTTTTCAGAAACAGCCCACAGTTTGCTTGGCATAATCGGGTCCTGCGCAGTTTTATATCTTCCCACAAGTTGGCAGTCACTGAAGTGATGTCCTGACAAGTGTTCAATGTCCTTTTCAACGCTGCAGTAAATTGTCGTTTGAGCACCTTCTAGGGAGTCCTGAAAAGTTAACGAAAACTTAAAAACTTATCTGAATTTGGTGAAATATTGATTTATCTGTTGGGCAACTTAACGGGAAATAATATGGACATATAATTTACCTTAAAATAAAATGCTAGTACGTTTTCCACCACTGATATCATGATTGCTGGCATTCTTCTCCATATACTGGTTAAAACGACCCCCGGATGTAGGGAATATGCGGTGACAGTTGTATTCCTTAATCTTTTCTCTAATTCGATGGTGAACAGAATGTTACATAATTTACTTCTTGCATAAACTTGTGACTCCTCAACTCCTTTTTGTGGCAGTTGGTTAAGATTGTTCACATCAAAATTGCGGCAATATTTTGCTAAGATGGATGACACATTAATTATTCGAGAGTGCGGAGTTTTTTTAATAAGATCTGGAAGAAGAATGATTAATTGATTAGACGACAATAAATGATAAAAGAAAATTATTAAATTATTATTGAGTAGGTATTTATCAAGGGCGGCCATACATTTTCTTAGTTTTTAAGAAAGTGCTTAATCTCAGGTTTATATTTATTGATAAACGATTACATCATTTTTTCCGTGTAAATTATTTTTAGGATGTTTTTTTAGGTTTGATAATGGCAAAACAATGACATAAAAAAGACACAAAATTTACAAAACTATGGTCAGTTTTTTTATTGTGCTTTTTGTAATTGGCCTTTTTATTGTTTTTTAATCGGAAAGGTATAATTGTATACCGCTTTTAAATATTAACATATTCTCATATCTCCTTAATGTTACTGGATAGTGAAGACCAGTAAGCAAGATGACATTATTTTGGGTTCGATTTTCAGCGGACACGACCTTTTTCACTTTTACAAACTTTGCACGTCGTTAGAAATTTTTCAGTTTCTTTCCTTCCGACTTACCCAACAACAAATTAGTAAGCAAAAAGTGTCCGAAAAAGTTGACTTGCATAAGAATCTCTAACCCATCTGCAGTTTTCTTTGCTCCCAAACCTCCCGCACCAGCATTGTTAACTAGAATATCTAACCTACAAAATAGTACATAAAATATATAGTTTAAATCAGCAATAATGAACGTCATTTATTAAATACGTAGTAAAGTAGTAAACGAATTGCCATAAATGATTTTTTTTTACAATTTACTTACCTTTCTTCTGTTTTGTTTATATCTTCAGCAAATGCTTGTACTGAATTTAAGGAAGACAGATCCAGTGGCCTAAAATGTACATTGTGATTATCAGTCGCTTTGATAATTCTTTCTTTTGCATCTTGTCCCCTAGTTATATCTCTACAAGCTAAGATGACTTTTGCCCCACGTTTAGCAAAATCTGCGGCAGTTTCATATCCAATTCCTGGGAAAAAAGTAGAAAAATTAATGGTCAGACCTAATACTCTGTTACATTTGCTTGTGGGAAATATATGTTTTAATCTAGTAAACTTTCCTAAGGGAGGTTTACAGCTAAAAAAATTCCTAAATTCATCTCACTTTTTAACAAAAATAAATTCCTGTGTTGAATGTAAATTAAAGAGTTTTAAATAAAAATAGCTCCTATTATATACGTAGCTACTTAATTCCTATGTCCCTGTAGTATCGCAAAGTATTTTATTACCTGCTCTATTAGTATTATTAGTTCTAGGCGACATAATACAAACCAGTGGCGCTCCCAGGGGGGGGCCAAGGGGGCCTTGGCCCCCCCAAAACCCCCAATAAAATAAAAATTATGAAAGTGGATAAGTATTTTAAAAAGTCAATTTTCTTAGATTTACCTCACGAGCCTCGTTTGAGGGGGGCCAGGTGGGGCATTTGCCCCCCCCTCCTCCCCCTGGAAGTTGACTTATTGAAAAAAGTTGACTTATTGAGGTTTAATATGGTTTGATTGAATTTAGGAATTTATTATTTCGAGTTTTCCTTTATATTTTTGTTATTATTTTGGGGTAGTAAGACTTATTTTAATAAAAATAAACAGTTTTAATGCCAAAACGACTATGAATGTTTGAGAAACAATTTTAGCTCATTAAGTATTGAGCAAAAAATTGAAATTAAAATTAAGGGAAGACCTAAACTCTCGAAATTAACTTGATACATACCACAAAGTGTAAATCTAGGGACTTTATTGTTATTGATAAGTTTGCTGCAAATAAAAACAGATGAATGAACTTTACTTTTAAACAATGTACCCACTAATGAAAAATAAATTAGCCTTTCTATTTTTTATCTTATTCAATTTTCAATAGAATAAGAAGGTAGTCATAAATTTTTAAAATATTTACTATAATAATTATTGACCAAATTTGGGCGTGGTCTTAAAAAAATTTCGCCTGCGGCGCATTTCGCCTACGGCAAGCTTTTAGTACACTCCCAAGTTAACCAGTCACAAGCCGCCAATGCCCCCCCCCCCTAAGAAACCGTTTAACGACTCCCATGACTAGGCTATTGCGATTTTCCCTGCAAAAGTACTTGTTAAAAAAGCTCCAAAGTTCTAGAAAAATGCGTAACTTAAAAGTTTATTAAAAAATTTGCTTCCAGCACTGGTTGGCGGGCCCCCCCTAACATAAAATCCTGGGTGCGCCGCTGATACAAACAATAATTATAAGTACTTACCGGCATTGGCACCGGTTACTATAGCCGTTTTGCCCACAAGACACACGTTGCTCTTACACCATCCGGTAGTTAATTTTATCCACACCTTAAGCACAACTAAAATCGCTGCCACCAAAAAACTAAAGCATATGAAACAACCCATCTTGTTAAAATAATGCTTACTTTTATATCAACTACACTCTATGGAATTAATTAAAAAAATATATTTATAAATATGTAATACCCAGTTGCTAAAATAATTACCTAATGATTACCACGGGAAAATGGAATTTATATTAATACAAATTATTTTGATATCGTTATCACACGACTACTGATAACAGTGTATCAGGGACCTGATAAAAACTATTATACTGGGAGAGTATTTTAAGGAATACAAATATTGTAATAGCTAGGTTTAGGTATTTATTAATTTTTAAAACGTTTTGTGTTTTTACCGAAGATACGTTGGCACCACCAAATTATTTGTCTCTTATAGATCAAAATCTTATTAATTTCTTAAAAGAAACCCAGAACAGGTATATACAATAAGATAAGTGGTAACAGTGATGACAAGTCAAAAAATCATAGTCCTAATTTCAACTGACAACCTTATATTACTAATATTACGATATCAACACAATGAGTATAGAATTTAACTTTTATTGTAATCGGGAAATAATTTTTTTGTTTTTATGCGATAATCGATCAAGTGCAAGTCAATAAAAAACACTGTTGAATCCAATACTGCAGTTAGGGTTTTTAGATTGTTTTATTATGTTCAAAAAACAATGCATGCCCGTTATTTATTGAATAATCATAAAATATATTTTTTTTATTTCACGTTCATAATAAGCTCAGTACGATACGCATTTGCGTATCGTAATAAAGCTATTTCGATACGCGTTTTTTCTTTATTTGATGTTGGTAACATTTAAATGTTTTATTTCATTGACTTGCGCGGCCTTTGTGATTTACGAGAAAACCCATTTTTCGCAGAGGAAAAATAGCTTGATAACCTACTTTTTTATTCTGTGTGGATAACAGTCATGTATGTTGGTTGCATAAATCTATAAATCAATCTTTTGTAGATGCTTCAAGCTATCATTTTCTGCCAAATCCTATCCAAAATTCAATCTACTAACCTTCCAATGTCGATTTTAACTTCAACTTTATTTGAATTTTCTATCTTCCCTATACTAAATTGCAATGCCGCGACGTAAAATCACGTCTTTTGAAATTCGAAAAAAAGTAGAAAAATCTTCCGAATTTCCTAACGCTCTGTATATGTACCGAATGTACAAGGATCACATAACGTATTCCGTCCAATTTCAAATCTCATATCGCTAAAATAACTTTAGAATCTCGTGGTGAAAATGGGTCAATAAATCAAAAAATGACAGTTTGCAAAATAATTTTTGTTGTCCAGAGGCTACTATGATAAAAAAATAGTGTTACCAACATAAAATTTAGACATAAAAATTTACAAAATTTGAAGGATTTATTTTCTTTTTAAAATGTATTTTTCTTGATTATAAAAGGTGAAATAGAAAAAAATGTATAAAGCACATGTTTCATAAGGCGTTTTAGCGCACGTGTCAATAAAAAAATTCGCCACATAATAAATATTTTACGGTTTTCACAATTCCATGAATACCATTCTAAATTATATAAAATGGGTTGCAGTTCTTCACTCTAAAAATTAATAACTTATTAAACGGTAACTATTTTGTTGGTTACGTTATAACCATTGACTTCTAAAGGTAATTCGTCTATGGTTATAACTAAGACTGAAAACAACACACATTTTGTTGAATGATGGAAAATTAATCTGGTAAAACTAAAATATCCGATGGGAACTTACCAGATTTTCGAAAGTCTGTCCATAGTAGCATGAGTAATATGATAATAAAGTTCCAACACTTGTTAAAGATATTAGATAAAATAATGAAAAAAGAGGCTAAAAAGTATTTTCTAATTAACAAAAATGATAAATGATAAATCAGTAAACGTATGTAGTTGAATACGCTTTATTTAAAATAATTTTCAACCCGTTTAGTGGATCGAATTAAAATGGCTAATAATTATTATGTCTTTAATCAGTATTATAGTTAATTAGAACTAAATATCTAATAAAGAACTACTTACTGAGAAGGCGACTAAAATTGTTGCTAACGTTATTAACAAAATAAGCAGTTGAAGAACTATAAAAGATAGAAATGAAGACCTTTGAATATACATGTGTAAGCTGTAAAAAAATTACAGTTTGATAAAGTAAAATAGAAACTGGGACTCTTTAAAAGATAGTTATTAGGTACATGACTATAGAATTAAATTTCAAAGCTGGAGCAGCCGTTTAAATTCTAAAAGTCTAATTTTACAATAATTGTATTGGTATCATTGATATTTTTAGGCAAAAAATATTTTAAAATCTATTGTAGATGTCAGCGAATAAACCAAAACTATTATTGCAACAACATCCCCTCAGTAATAATTGTATTGGTAAAATACAAAAAACAATACATGCAATAAACCATCTTCTGGCATTTTTTTACGATGTCATAGTTCCAAAATTATCTTTAATAAAGCAAAACAAACAGCTGGTATATTTAAGTTACCTACTCTAATATTTTTTGGTGCCATTTAACTATCAGCGTCAAATGGTTTTTAACATGTAGCTGATATTCAGTTTGCAATAACTCGTGTCTATTCTTGAAGATGTTTGCAATATACTCATTCAGTAGGTAAGAATGAATTTTAACATAAAAATAGGAAGTTATTTCAAAAAATGGTAAAAGGCATAGGAAAAATGAAGCACCATTACATGCAACTATATAAATCCAATAAAACGGAAACATTATTTTTGGAAGATAGATTTTTAGTAACAGACAGAAAATCGAAAATTCGTACGGCTTTTGTGCGGTACTTGCAACCATTGATATTAAATCAATTCTGTCTATAAATACACCCAATAAAAAAATTATTTCGATGATTTTAGCTTCTAGGAGGATTTTACTTTTGACTCTTGTTGTTATTGCGCCGGGTGGTATCAAAATGGTGTTAAACATAGACAGTCTCCTTAGCAATCTTTTATATGACAGAAATGACCCTGCCATTGATGCCAGTATCTAAAAAAATAATTATATTGTAAACACAATCAATGGTTTGTGAACCAGTGTATCAGCGTATTCGTGTTCTATCAACATTATAAGTTTTATTTTTCTGTTTTTACAATTTTTCAAAAATGAATTAATAATGAGTAATTGTGACTGTCTGCGTTTGGCATGAAATTCTTGTTTTTTTTTTACGAACTATAACGATCTTATACTTACAGCAAGGTTAACAAGTAGCACTGGAGCATATTGAACAAAAAAATGTAACTGAAACACTTTAATACAGTAGAAAATTTCTATCAATAAACAAGTCGATAACAGAACTGTTAACATTTTTGTAAACAGTACAAAATATTTGTATTTAAAAATGGTTAATCCTAACATCAGTTTGGGGAACAACTCATCTAAAACTACTAAAAGAGTTTTATTAATACCGTATTAGGTACATTTTAAATTATCTTCAGGTCTTACCAACAGCTTTTTGGTTTTTCTTCATTTTGTCATTTAACTCTTGCATTTTTTCTTTTTTTACAATCATTAAAAGTATCTGCAGAGAACAAAACCTTTTACTTTGAGTAGCATTACTTAGTAGAAAGTCTTTACAAGTATTATTATCAGGTTAATTTATTTTAAACATGTAATGTGAATACCTCTAACTCACCGTTTTCTCAGTAAATAAGTATTTGCCAAGTGAGAAGTAGCTTGCAGACTATAAGCTCAGACATTAAAAGTGCTATAGTTCAATTCGTAAGAAATCACATTAGGGTACTTACTTAATAAATGATTATGTTTGTAATCAAATGGAAACTATTAAAATAAAACAGTAATAAAAACAACAACGAAAACTATTATCATTCTTCTATAAACTTAATTTAATAGTTTGCTACTAATGTAATTATAATGCAATAAAAAGTACCTCATTGCAAACACGGAAATAGTGGTTGCGATAACGAAATCACAGTCTTTAAAGTTAAAAAAGGAAATAAAACTTTTTTATTTGAAAATTGTCAAGTACTTAATCGCACATTACTATGACAAGAAGTGTCATCAGGCGATGCTGATAAACCTTCTTGGATGAAAGCATTTTATGATTTAAAATTTTTATGTTTATTTCAGTTTTTTGTAAACGATTTAGCAAACTATTGTTAGATTTTTATGTTGTTAGAATAATTAAATACCCCAGATAATGGGGTAAGGAATAGATATTTCGCCCTACACCTCGAAAATTCTGAATGGAATAGGTCTCTACAATTATGTCAATTTGAATTTCTTCGTATGAAACAGTCTGGTCTCAAAGAAATGGGCTGGCTTTAAAAAATACCCCTCTTCGAAAATAATTTAAAAAGAGGAAATTACTACTTACGAGTTAAGATATAGTGAGGTAAAGTTTAGTTGACCCAGCAATGTAGTTGCAAAAAAAATAGGTTTTACTTTGTCGCGCTGCTGCCACGTCGTAATGAGCTAGACAACTTGGCGTTAAGAAAGTCCCAACGACTATTATAGTCCATTTTACCGTTTTCGTTGTTCGCATCCAATAACAACAAATCGAATAAAACTGGAGTGACATACGAGCACATGAAAATAAATAAAACAAAAACCCCCTGAGTAATCTCCCCTTTGTATGTTCGTGCCTCCATGACTTGGACTTCGTGTTCTGCTCATCCTAATTAGTTTAGCGATTGACATTCGTTTTTATGGTAAACACCAAGTCACACGTATTATATAATAATATATGTATGTACGACCTGTGGGAGACACACCCCAAGCTTCAAGGATGAATGGATATACTCTTGTCACCGCAAATTGGCCCGAGTATAAAACGGTGTACCCAATTAATCAAAAAATATTTGTTTATCTTTGTACTGATAGAAGGGATCACTCATGGCAAACAAACAAGATCCTAGGTACTTTTAAGCTCCGGCTTTTTTCGAATAGTATTTTTACAATTTTTTATCGTTTTTTAAGTAGGATACGTAATACAACATCAGCTGATAAGTTCAATTAATTATTTCTTAACGATGGAAAAAGACAATTTTCGGTTTTACTTATTTTTCATTTAATTTTACTAGTTTTTCAGAAACAGCCCACAGTTTGCTTGGCATAATCGGGTCCTGCGCAGTTTTATATCTTCCCACAAGTTGGCAGTCACTGAAGTGATGTCCTGACAAGTGTTCAATGTCCTTTTCAACGCTGCAGTAAATTGTCGTTTGAGCACCTTCTAGGGAGTCCTGAAAAGTTAACGAAAACTTAAAACATCTGAATTTGGTGAAATATTGATTTATCTGTTGGGCAACGGGAAATAATATGGACATATAATTTACCTTAAAATAAAATGCTAGTACGTTTTCCAACACTGATTTCATGATTGCTGGCATTCTTCTCCATATACCGGTTAAAACGACCCCCGGATGTAGGGAATATGCGGTGACAGTTGTATTCCTTAATATTTTCTCTAATTCGATGGTGAACAGAATGTTACATAATTTACTTCTTGCATAAACTTGTGACTCCTCAACTCTTTTTTGTGACAGTTGGTTAAGATTGTTCACATCAAAGTTGCGGCAATATTTTGCTAAGATGGATGACACATTAATTATTCGAGAGTGCGGAGTTTTTTTAATAAGATCTGGAAGAAGAATGATTAATTGATTAGACGACAATAATAATATTATTGAGTAGGTATTTATCAAGGGCGGCCATACATTTTCTTAGTTTTTAAGAAAGTGCTTAATCTCAGGTTAATATTTATTGATAAACGATTACATCATTTTTTCCGTGTAAATTATTTTTAGGATGTTTTTTTAGGTTTGATAATGGCAAAACAATGACATAAAAAAGACACAAAATTTACAAAACTATGGTCAGTTTTTTTATTGTGCTTTTTGTAATTGGCCTTTTTATTGTTTTTTAATCAGAAAGGTATAATTGTACCGCTTTTAAATATTAACATATTCTCATATATCCTTAATGTTACTGGATAGTGAAGACCAGTAAGCAAGATGACATTATTTTGGGTTCGATTTTCAGCGGACACGACCTTTTTCACTTTTACAAACTTTGCACGTCGTTAGAAATTTTTCATTTTCTTTCCTTTCGACTTACCCAACAACAAATTAGTAAGCAAAAAGTGTCCGAAAAAGTTGACTTGCATAAGAATCTCTAACCCATCTGCAGTTTTCTTTGCTCCCAAACCTCCCGCACCAGCATTGTTAACTAGAATATCTAACCTACAAAATAGTACATAAAATATATAGTTTAAATCAGCAATAATGAACGTCATTTATTAAATACGTAGTAAAGTAGTAAACGAATTGCCATAAATGATTTTTTTTTTACAATTTACTTACCTTTCTTCTGTTTTGTTTATATCTTCAGCAAATGCTCGTACTGAATTTAAGGAAGACAGATCCAGTGGCCTAAAATGTACATTGTGATTATCAGTCGCTTTGATAATTCTTTCTTTTGCATCTTGTCCCCTAGTTATATCTCTACAAGCTAAGATGACTTTTGCCCCACGTTTAGCAAAATCTGCGGCAGTTTCATATCCAATTCCTGGGAAAAAAGTAGAAAAATTAATGGTCAGACCTAATACTCTCTGTTACATTTGCTTGTGGGAAATTTAATCTAGTAAACTTTCCTCAGGGAGATTTACAGCTAAAAAAATTCCTAAATTCCTTCCACTTTTTATCAAAAATAATTTCTGTGTTGAATGTAAATTAAAGAGTTTTAAATAAATGTTGCTCATATACCTACTTAATTCCTATATATTCCTAGAGTATCGCAAAGTTTTATATTACCTGCTTTATCAGTATTATAAGTTCTAGGCGACATAATACAGACAATAATTATAAGTACTTACCGGCATTGGCACCGGTTACTATAGCCGTTTTGCCCACAAGACACACGTTGCTCTTACACCACCCGGTAGTTAATTTTATCCACACCTTAAGCACAACTAAAATCGCTGCCACCAAAAAACTAAAGCATGTCAAACAACCCATCTTGTTAAAATAATGCTTACTTTTATATCAACTACACTCTATGGAATTAATTAAAAAAATATATTTATAAATATCTAATACCCAGTTGCTAAAATAATTACCTAATGATTACCACGGGAAAATGGAATTTATATTATACAAATTATTTTGATATCGTTATCACACGACTACTGATAACAGTGTATCAGGGACCTGATAAAAACTATTATACTGGGAGAGTATTTTAAGGAATACAAATATTGTAATAGCTAGGTTTAGGTATTTATTAATTTTTAAAACGTTTTGTGTTTTTACCGAAGATACGTTGGCACCACCAAATTATTTGTCTCTTATAGATCAAAATCTTATTAATTTCTTAAAAGAAACCCAGAACAGGTATATACAATAAGATAAGTGGTAACAGTGATGACAAGTCAAAAAATCATAGTCCTAATTTCAACTGACAACCTTATATTACTAATATTACGATATCAACACAATGAGTATAGAATTTAACTTTTATTGTAATCGGGAAATAATTTTTTTGTTTTTATGCGATATTATTATTGCATTATATCCCGGTCAAAGGTGATGTGCGTGCGATTAAGCAGGCCGATGTCTTATTAAATAAAATCGATCAAGTGCAAGTCAATAAAAAACACTGTCGAATCCAATACTGCAGTTAGGTTTTTTAAATTTTTTTATTATGTTCAAAAAACAATGCATGCACTTTATTTATTGAATAATCATAAAATATATTTTTAGATGCTCGGTTTTTGTTTGCTCCTATTTTGATTCACCACTGGGCTCCGAACCAAAAAAAAAATGTAGTCACTTGTTCTATCCCAAAAAAGAGACATTGAAAAATCCGACATTGATTAGGATGGATCTGTGTTTGTCCATTATTAATTATATAAATAGATTTACTAACAAGCTACAATTTATTTTTTTCTTATTTAAAAACAATGAGTGTTAAGCCTTACATGATATTTTCCACCCTCTGTCAAATTGCTGGTATCTATCCAGAATAATACACGTTATAATGAGGTATAAATCACTCCCTTTATTTTTACTCATCGTTTCTTATCTGTGCGTTCCAAATCTCTCCTTTTAGACATTCGCACCCCAAGTTACATTCTCTCAAGGGTCGGACTTATATTTGGGTAAAAAGGGACGACTTTGTAATTCTAAAATAATGCGCATTTTACAGAAATACGCTATTAATGTTTCAGGCTTTTTGGTAATTTAGTTTCGTGAAAAAAACATAAAGTATTTATTAGGTATATAAATTTCTGGAAATATTTGTCTTGTCACTTGAAATTTGAAAATATTTAGGGAATTTATGAAGTTTACACAGATTACCTTATTAATAATGATATTATAACTTTTATACTTATTTGAAAAATCTTAGAAAAAGAAACACGACCTGCATTGATTCAAAATTAAACAAAATAAATTACTCCGAAATCAAAACTTAGATTATCTTATGTATATAGTAATAGTATATATATCTACTTAAAAAAAGATTGCGGTAAGTTTCTTATTTTTAATTTGAGAAAACTAGTGCTATTTTTTTCTGGTTCTAAGGGTCCTAACCCGACTCTGTATCTCTCACCCTCCGGAAAACGAACAAGAAAACCGAGTTAAGCCACTTTAGGGCGATTGAGCGCTATTTTGAGCGATTGACATCTACATAGTGAACGCGTCTTTCTTTTTTCTCTATAAGATACCTATCATAGGGTGGATTTACAATAGGGTGTATAGCTTTTTGATGTATGCAGTACAAGACTTGTGTTTTATCTTTTTTTTTGCGACGAAGAAATACGGTTAGGAAAGCATGTTTTGACACGCAGTGTCGTCATTTTAAGGTGATAAATCTTAAAGATCTGTATGAGAAGGTTTTTTTTTATATCGATTGGTTACACATCATTGCTTGTCGCAACCATGGCAAGCATGGCGTTTTAAGTGGGTAAATTTATATTCTTTCGTATCAAAAATTGTTATTTAATTTTTTACTGTTTTGGATCGCGTTAATTTTATATCTTATTTTGTATGTTTTGGTGTTAACGTAACGTCATTCTGTATTGCGTCAAAGTTTTTTTGTATTGCGCTTAAGTTTTACTGTAGCACCCCTGACTCATCGGAATGTAAAAACTGTTTATTAAATATGATCGAAGAACATAATAAAAATTGAAACGGCGCTTACCACCATATAATGTTATCAACAAGCACGCTTCATTACTTTCGGCGAATATGCTTTTATTTTAGACGCTCCGCGCCGCCACGAAAATGCTTTTTCAGATAGGTGAAATATGAAAATGCTTTTGTATGTTGTTTTCACTGGTTAGGTTTTAACATTGTGTTTGTTATATTTTTAGGGGGGTATTATTTTTAAACCAAAGGGCGGCGCTTTATTTATTGTAAAATATGATTATTTTAAAATGCCAGGTTTATCAATACTGTAGGGGTTTTCCAAATGATTAGAGTCAACAACTTCAGTTAAAAGATGAATATGTTCATTAAAGGTTGTTTTTCGCTGACGATTGCGATCGGGAAATTGCACTAGTTTATAATATGCAAATTTCTGCGGCTCGGGAGGAAACGCTGCGTCTCAAGCCTAAATTACACCTTTTGATTGATTTTGGTAAATTATTCTAAAAATAAGTATTTTAAAAATACCTCGTTCCAGCCGTTCAGTCTATAAATTAATTCGCGGATTTTTTTTAAATATAGAAAAATGTGTGTTATTAATCTACGGTACCCAATATTTACTAAAAGAAAAAATTCACAGATCTTGCATCTTACGCAAGTATCATAGGCGTATTGAAAATATCTACCACATACAGTGGCGAGAAGGAAACCATTATGTCACAGCACAGATTACCCCTATCTGTGAGTATGTAACGTGCCGCTATCACGCGTTATTATGACGGCATGGGTGCTCCGATTTAGTTTGAAATAATAATTAAATTATTATACTCAGAAATGTGTAAACTATACTTAAAAATGTGTAAATTTGACTGTTTTGTTAAAATAAAAAATATAGGATAATCTGTATATTAGTACATATTAAAAAGAGCTCAAAACCACCTTTTCAAAAATAGCGACAAAATTATTTCTTTAGCTATACACAGCCATTTACCTGCTAGTCCTTGTACTCTTTGTTCATGAAATGTCTAAATCTTAAGTCGGCTATGAAATGTTTTGGATTGGTATATCCATTCTCCCCCGACTTTCTGTGTAATACGCCAAGACCGCCGCGCTATTTCGCTTTGTTTCAGCGACATTCACTGTATATTTTTTTTTCCCAATTTTATCGGAATTGAAACAATCAAAAATGCGGTTACCATGATATCGACTAATAGGGACACCTGAAAATTTTAAAAATTAGGAAAACGTTATCTGATATCAATGAAATTTAGACGAATAAAATCTATTTGCACTGTCGTAGATTAAATTTTGAATGATACACGTTCGATATGAACTTTGTTAATGAAACTGGTGCAATTAAACCACACGGCTGACGCCTCGTGGTTTAACGTTGCACACGTTTCGTTAGTGTTCATCGAACCAGTATCATTAATAACTATCTACTAACTGTTCTCAGACTTCTACTGTTCGCTCTCCCGGCCATATTATCTTCATATCAACAAATATAATAATAAATGCCGAAACCCAAAACAAAACAATATTAATACTCAGCAGATGATGTCATCGATCCTGTGCTGCTCGGATGTTTGTTTAGACTTCACCGCCGTGTTATTTATGTGCATGTCGTATGTCGCGTTCATTTTCAAGAAATATACCCGTATATACGCACCCAGTAGTATTTTCAATACTAAAAATTGTTGAAGTTAACATAACGACTTTTAAATCTATACGTTACCGTCGTTATTAGATCAGATTCAATTTTATACTTTTGTCTTGAAATTTTTCCACATCCCATAAATTAAAAATAATTAAATTCAAAATTTCTATTTTGTTACATTAAAAATTAACTTACCGACGTAATGGTGCTTTTGCGTTTGTTTTCTGAACCTATTTTTCCAGTGTAAATTGTTGGTTTCATGCGGCTAACGACCGTATTTTTGCCTTTTTATGTTATTTCTATTGTGCTAATTAGAATTAAATTTTGACGACAAAATAGAACTTAGCGAGTTAATTTTAGAATTTTACCAAGAAATCATAATCTCATTAACATAGTCTTAAGACAGGGATGAAATAAGGAGTTTCGTATTTATTTTATTTTAAAATCCTCTAAGCAACAACAATATAAAATAACCAAAATACAAAGTTAAAGAGTCTTTTGATATCTTTAGTGAATCGTAAGTTTAAACTTGGAGAAGCTCACTGACAACAAAGGGCAAAAAATGGCTTTATTTTTATGCGGCTATAAACTTTTAGGGACTATGCGCATAATAATAACATACATATTTAAAAAAATTCAACTAATGTTTAAAAATCAGTTGAAAGTTGGTAACCCAAGCGGATCTTTTTTATTTCCCAACTTCCGTTCACATTCGTCAAATTAGAGCTGTCACTGTAAGAGTTAAGTCAAGTGATTAGTCTATTTTGTATGTCAAAATAAGCTCAAAATATTTATTAATAATTACACATGTTCGAGTCCATTACTGCGTTTCTCTTGGTGTTTCTCTTTATGGTATTTATGCTTGAATAATGTTTCTTCCTGCCGTAAGAAAATTAAGGAAACCAGCATAAAACATTTTCTGGCGTTGCTACTGCTTTTTCTTGTTTTTTATTTCCATTTACTGGCGGCTTCTCCAAAGAAATTTAAAATTAAATTTGGGGATATTCCTTGGCCGCGGTTTTTCTGTCAAGTAAGTCGGAGCTTTATAATTCTTTGCCAAAATAATACCCTACAATAAATAAGCAGTTTTAATAAAACCTCCTTAGGATGCAGGCTTTATTAAAATAATATGTTACAAAGTTTATTTAATGCTTTTATATTTTCAACAAAATCAGTATTAGTCCGTTTATACTTCCCGTATAATTATTCTTAGCTGTTTTTCGAAAATATTAAGTTCATTTTGTAATTATTTTATTGAAAATTTCTGAAATTAATTTGCATTATTTATTATTTCTTCTCGAACTTTCTTTCCAAGATTATGTCTTATATTAAAATCATCCGGTAGCTTTAAGTTTAAATATATAATTAGGTTAAGTAAACTTCATTATATTTCTGCTGCAAGGTCTGTTTTTTTTTTGTAGAGAAAGACGGTAATTGCCTTGTTAAAACTAAATAAAAAATGGAATAGAAGTCGAAGTTATGAAAAAGAAAAAATATAACTAGAGTAAAAAGGTGCTGAGCGGAAAAAGCTATAATAATATTATGCTTTCTATAATCATCTGTAAATAAAAAAGTCACGTAAAATCACCATGACTTTTATTGGTTATATTATATGGATCCCTTGTTAAAAATTATAATGAAACATAACTAAACTTAAAATTAATTGATTCAGCCGATACTAGGTGGAAATCCATAATTATAGTATTATGAGATACAGTAAAACAAAGTTGAACTTGTAAATTTCCACTATATTAGACAGAAAGTGACATGTTTCGCTAACACTGTAGCTTCGTCAGATTTAATTAAATCATTGTCATCTGACGAAGCTACAGTGTTAGCGAAACATGTCATTTTCTGTCTAATATAGTGGAAATTTACAAGTTCAACTTTGTTTTACTGTATCTCATAATACTATAAACTTAAAATATTTATTAGGTATGTAATATTTCACCGGTCTTTCATGTGAAGTTATATGTAAAAACGCAAAGTACCCCCAGTCGCTTACATTTATTTATTACATCGTTCTGCGTAAATATTTTTTTTTTAAAAAACATGTTATAATATATATGGTTAATTTACCATTTTTAGATTGGTATCGTTTATTGTAGATTTAATCGTCATTCTACCTTACCCTTTGATTAATTACTTAAATTGTATAAGAAAGAAGTAGCTGCAAATCCAATATAAAACTAGGAAAAGTAAACTTTTATATTCTCACTACACGGCCTGGTTCTTCCTTTTTAAACAAAGATGGCAATTGCTTCATTCACCAACAGAAGAGTGTTGTGATAAGATAAAGAGCTTTCTAACGTCCTTAACGTTCTGCTGCAAAGTTTGAGTAACTCAACGCAGATGACAGGATGATGGTGTCTATCTGCCCCCTTAATCTTTAATTCTTGGCTATCAGTGACAGATCCGGATTCAAGAGAACTAACTAATCAAAAGCAATTATCAATATGTCCTCCAATGTCCAGGAGGAAAATCGAACAAACGAAGCTAATATTCATTACTAATATTATTTTTAATTTATCACATTTTTAGCATTTATTTTGTTATTCCACGTGCATTAAAGGGCAGGATTCAGATTTCTTTTATGACTTGTCTGACACCTCTTCCACAATTCGAAGTTAAATTTTTGGTACTGAACACTATATATATTTTTCTTAAATGCACTAACCAAATTTTTCATCATTAAAGTTTTAATACTCTGATGGCTTTAAAATTAACAATAAAGGTTTTTTATTTAATCGTAAATTAAATATAAACCGTCGTCACAGCTTATTAAATTTGTAATCAATTAATATAATTGTAAATAAAGCTACTACTAGCCGCTTGAAATATTCAACAAACCTTTATAAACATATTTATCCTTGTTATATTTTCTGATTCGTTAATAATTTTTGTGTTACCCGCTAAAAAACTTATAGTATCAAATAATATGTTTTCAAATTTTTTCTGACATCGTACATATCGAAACAAAGTGAAGCTATTCCTGCCTGTCCCTTTTTCGACTCTTTATTCCCCATTTGTAGAGCCATATTCATTCTCCTTTTATCCACTGATTTGGCAAAGTCCTGTTAGCATTGATTTCCACCCTCAATATGCCAATTTGTTGTTTTGCACCACTCAGTAGGGGTGGCACGCGATTCGTTATCAACATAATCCCACAGGACATAGCACAGATCAAACAGTGTTTTCTAAATTCTGACGGGAGATTATAAAGGAGACCAATTAAGTAAATGAAGGCGATGAGGTAGTCGACCTTCCGATCATCAATACGTCTGCGGCCTAAAAGCTTTTATTAAATTCGCAGTCTCTTTTTTTTTATAATAACATTACTGAAATTGTAAATAATAAGGAATTATGTTACATTAGGTTCCTCTTCTCTAAAAACCTTGATATAAACTCCATTGTTAACAAATAACGACCCCTAATTGGGAAATAAAATTATTGTCTTATTGTACAGCGATAATGATATTTGCGGGGACTAAAATCATTATTTCATACGCATTTTTGGGAAGCACTATATTTATATAAAAAATACTTATACTTGTCCAAGCACTGTTAATTTTTGCATAAAGTAATAGCAAAAGCAACATTCCAAAGCAGCTTGCTTTGCTAGATAACTGTTAATATGATATGTTATAAATATCAATATACTTAGGTGGGAAAAATAATAAGTATAGGTAAAACGAATAAAAATAAATCCATTAGTGTTCAATCAATTCAAACACTTAACATGTGCTCTGGAATATTGTTGGGCATGCTACAAGAGACTACTTGAAACAAACTGAAATTCAGCATGCATTTGGATGTAAATGCACAATGTATGCATGGTTAATGGCATTATCTCAAGAAGCATAACTACAGGAAATTATTTGGAGGTGAGATCATGACTGTCCAGAATTGTTTGATGTAGCAACTAATACTTTTTTTGCCGTCTATTCAATTTTACAAAACCACCTCTTAACTTAATCTCGAAAACCGCATTCATTTCGTTTTAAAATCGCCGAGAAAAAAATCCTAGTCGGAAATTACTCTAAACCTTTACTAAATATCTCTATTTCCTTTAACAAAAAACAATCAATACAAAGCCCCACTAACATGCCAACAAAAGAGTTTAGACAGGCCACAGAGACTTCTTGAAACCAGTCACCAAAGTTTGCTTATATTATACACGGGTTTGGAAAAGGCCATCGAATACATACTTTGAAAGTATTAAATAAAACACGAAAAATTTGAAGCAATGAAAAAAATTGTATTCGCTCTTTAAGTTTACTTCACTACAATTAGGTATGAAAGAGGATATCTGCTAAATGGCCTCCGCGGTTCAAATGGAATGACGTAATCCGTTTGTCAAAAATGTTCGACTACTCTGCGGCACAAAGCAAGTTCTATGCCGGCTATTTCGCGTATGATCTCCTGTTTGAGCCCTGCAATAGTGATTGGTTGCTGTTGATTTCAATTTCTGAGTTCATGTGTGGGTGTGGGTGTAGCTTCAAATATTTGTTTAAAATTCGGTGTGTAGTGGAATATGTAAGGCCTACTTGCTGCGATCGATGACGAATCGATGTGCTTGGATTTTCGGCCACACTTTCGCGAACAACGGCAATATTTTCTTCCAAACGACCTCTGCGAGCATGCTGAGGGGTTTTAATGTTATCTACAGATCCAGTTTGCTGATATTTTTGGACCAAATTTCAAATTGTCCTCTCAGAAGGTCGATTTTGCGCAAAAAATTCACGTAGAGCACGAAACGTATTTTTCCTCGATCGCCCATTTTCATAATACGGTTCGAAAATTTTACCGCGTTGTTCCGTGGGGCGTGGGGTATTGCTCCATAACTAATTTTGTTCATGATTCTAGGTTAGAAATCTCGCATTGCCGTTGACAAATACAGTCGCGTTTCAAAATTATTTTAGGCTGTAATGTGGAAACTCAATTTGAATCACCCTTAACTTACGTTACTTAAGGATTGTAGGTATAGATGTAAAAAAATTCTTCAAAGTCACGAAACAAACACACGAACCTGTATTTGCTCTTATTATGTTAATGCGGACGAAAATAATCGCTTTTATTTGCCTACTTCCCCAAAGCGCCAATTAAATCGAATACTAACCAACATGAGTAAAGCCAGACCACAAAAGACTACTTCAATCTGATGACAACTTCATGTATTATGCAGAAATTGCAAAGGGCCGTCAAAGGCCCCGAGAAACAATGTGATGGAGAATTCGAGGTTATGTTTGCTACTGTTGTAGAAGTGGCCGAACAAATTATTAACGATAATTTAAATTATGGATTGTGTACGTTGCTGGTGGGCTTCAATACACTTGTGAATTTAAATAAGGCAATTTTACATAGCTGTGGGCTATTTTTGATCAATACGACCAATTTTAAACACTTAAAGGAATTATTATGGTATTAGGTAAATCGTAAAAGGGACAAAGAGACGTTACTACCGAGGATCTACTGGCGGGTCTGTCGTTTCTAAAGTTTTGCACGAAACTTTACACCTTTAAAATATTAAACGACAAACTTTAAAAGCCCTGAACTGCTTAAGAGAACTGGGAAATTGACGAGCATCGACACTTCTTAAAATCGTGAATTTCAGAAACAAAAGTAGACAACGCTGAGAGTTGTTCATGTTTTATAGACCAATTTTGCTGATTACTTTTTTTGTTCTAGTTACCATTCTTTGACTCATAGTTCCTTCTACTGATGGTTGAGTGATATTAATAATATGATAGGCGAATTGGAAAAATTTGACCAACCAAAGCATATAAATTTAGCCGGAGCTCTTTAAATTCGCCTAAAAACGATTTCTTATTTCTCATCATACCCAATAATTTAACGCTTCCGAAACTTTCATTGTCAGGAAACTTTTAAAAAGCCAGAACTGCTTGAAACGACTGGGAAATTTACGTGCGTCCACACCCCTTGCAATCGTGAATTTCAGAAACAAAAAGTACAGAACGGCGGGTTGTAAGATACGGCCGAAAGTTCTTAAAGACGACAATGGTGGCCAGACAGATTTATGCGGAATTTCTATTAGGAATTTTTGCTATATAATAGGGATAAATTGGAAATGTCCTAATAAAATATGAGCCTGTCGCATATAAATATAATGGTTTAATTTGGAGATTGGTAAAGCATAAAAGTTCACTTAAAAGCATTTTGTACATAGTTAGGCTTACATGGTTTTCCAAAATTGTTATTAGATCATCATCAAATCATAAAAACAACAATTTTATAAATGTAATATTAAGAAAAAAACTGTTCCTTTTATCTTTAAAATTGACAAAAAAACCTTATTATTATTCTGTTTGTTTCGATCGACAACCACTATACTATTTCTAAGGTTTCCAAACCTTCAATCAGGCACTACATAAAACATAGTAAGTAAGGATACAATTTTCATAATAAAAATCTGATAATAACTAGTGTTAACAAACTCTGCCCAATAACGTAAATAAACCCACAGGAGCCACTTGCAGTAAATTGAAACATAATTTAGAAGATTAGTCCTAGTTCGCGCGGAAGTTTGCATTGTTACGTCCAGATTGGTGTACTTAGAGTTAATAAGTAAATCATCATTTTCTGGATGCGTGCGTATAGGGTAATAATATAGACTTATTTTGAAGGTTTGTCTACGTTTCCTATTTTCAAAATTACTTAAGTTCTAATGCTATTAATTAAAAATATATAAACTGACATAAATAATTTAGACTTGTAATACCATAAGGAATTTTTTCTACAAGTTATTAAAAAAATTCTATTGTTTCTATTTCTACACTTGCATGCGCTTTAAAAATATGTTTTTATAGATTTTGCATGCATTCATTGTTCATGTTTTATCTACTGTATTTTGAACCATTGACTCGAGTAAAAAAAGAGTAATTTCGCATTGGCAATATACATGAAAGTTTATGTTTATTTAATATTACACGGATAAGCGACTTTACCCATTTTACCCTCTTGCTACATTATGAAAATTAATTGCAAATAGCCTGGACGCAATTAACTAAGGATTAATATTTCGTTTCAAAACTCTCTCTATGTACTAAAGGTTCTCATGAATTTTAATTAAGTAGGTACTTGTAAATTTTTATTTCGAACTTTATCGTATCTTGCATTTTATTCTTAACTATTAGCTATAAAATTAGTTAAGAGCTTGTTTTGACGATTCTATTAACCTTCGGATTATGCTGTTATCCCATTAATTATTAGTGCCAAAGGAACTTTTAAATTTTTAATATGTTTACTACTTACTTACTCATGCATGATTTCGTTTTCCCACTCTACTAAAAATGTACAAAATGTCTTATCTTTTGTCCTATATAACGCCGACAATAGCTACTATTAACCCTTTATAAGCTTTGAAACATAGATTCTATAGAATTTATTAACTACCAAGTAAGGTTAAGTTGAGTTTTGATGTACCAACATAAAAGTTTTGTGGGCGACAGTAACAATTTTACGGGCTAAACCAGTACAAACAGTTTTATTATACGCCCGACCCGGAGTTGTATGATGAAACGTTTAAAAAAACATGCAATATTTGAATTAAATCTGATTTAAAAAATACCAACTTCACAATCTGTTAAAGAAAATTTCTATTACGCTAAAATAGTACAATTTCTTTTTACAAAATAAAATAATTTTTTTTCTATATTTTCTCACAATTATTAACAGTTAAGTTATATTGTCATTGAATTATTTTTCTGTGAGGTATATTTGAAAACTAATTTACCTATAGCTGTTCACACCAGGTTTATATTTAAAGCAATAAAACTGAAACGCCATAAACTATACATAATTTTGTAAAGAAAGCTTAAAGTACTTCGTCTTGTTTAAGAATTTTATTGCTTTTACA
Source organism: Polydrusus pterygomalis (assembly GCA_963969555.1). NCBI lineage: Eukaryota > Metazoa > Arthropoda > Insecta > Coleoptera > Curculionidae > Polydrusus > Polydrusus pterygomalis. Next base: position 65,546,477 of record OZ018381.1, on the reverse strand, counting down.
ACTCTTCCGAAAAGTTAAATGATAAAATCGAGCTAAATTCATTATTTTATATTCTTTTTACTTTAATAACATTGAAATAAAAATATTTAAACCGATTAACTTTTTTTTTAAAGAAATTATAAAAGGTTATTTTTTAATTTGAAAATTTTTTTACAACTTTGAGGCTCAGTTTTTTATGATGCCGGTAATTTTCTATTCAGATAAATGACTTTACTAAAACAGAGATAACAAGAAATATTATGTCCGTACCATAACCACTCTACATTCCCCTTAAGAATTAAATAAATCTGTACTCTATGATATATTATATTATTATGTTATCTTGTGTTAACAATCACTAAAGGCGAATCATGTAATCTTAAATTGTGAATAAATTGAAATATAACAAGTTTTTCGCCGTTATTTGTCAATTATTATTGGTATTGCCCGGGACTAAAATTAATAGCGACATAATTTATTGAAGTAAAGTAAATACGGGCATTGAAAAAATAATTTAGCATCCTTTTCTAATGATTATTTCATAAGGAACACATGCCTTTCCTAAAAAGAACACTAATGCATAAAAAATAATACGGCAACAAGGACGAAAATGAAAACTGCTTGAGGTAAGTAAAGGTAGAAGATAGATAGCCGTAAAACGTCGAGAGCCTCTTTAAGTTATCAACTTAAGTGGGAACGTGACGTAAACTTTTACGATATAAGGCGCGTTGTCGCGTGTACTTTTAAGCTACATTGCATAATTTGTTGGGCGAGAGAAGCTGTTTTTATGGCGGTTTAGTTGGGCCCATAAACGAAAACACTTAATTGGGGTTATATTTCAAACTATATTTTTTTCGACAAGGCTTGGGCTCTAGGTCCTTTCGTAGCTTAACCCCAACTGCCAAAATAATCGTTAAACAAATCCAATTCTACGAGTTAATAATAAGTAACAGTTTACGTGAACGCTGTGACACTGCGCTTGGTGAAAAGTTTTGACAAAATACGATTTTTATTAACTCATTCACTTTTAAGCGTCCAATAAAGCCGTGGAATTTAATTTAAACAATAAAACGTCCCGGTTGCATAATAAAGCACTGGCCGATAAATCCACGGCTAAAATACAACCGGCGGCCTCGCTTTCTTAACGCGGCAAGTGCGCAAATATATTGCTGAATTTTAATGCTTCCAAGTTGCTTGTTAATGCTTAGTTTAAAGATAAGCTTTATGACTCAAACCACCTGGCGAAACTTCTTCCGCTTTGGCTTAAATTATTATATTTCTACATTTTAATGCGCACTTAATAAGTTACTTCAGAAACTGTTATGATCCCGCTAAGAACTAATAATTAGTATCGTTTAACTGCTAAAGAAAGTTCCCACGGCCACGGCATAACCTATTATACATAATATGAATTCTGGAAATTTTTAATCGAAATAATTTTGCAGCGTTGCAAAAAATTAGTCGTTTGTTTCACGTTTCACTATGCATGTATTGTAAAATCAAGGAGAAAAAATATGTTTTTTTTTTAATGTCTGCGTTGCTAATTGGCTAGCAACACAGTAGAAATGTTTATTGAACCTGCAAATAGGTCATTTAAAGCACATTTGTCTTAGAACTAATATCAAATGGCATTTTCTACCCTAACTGCACAGCAAATTCGCAATTCCAGCGACGTACCCCTCAGCGAGAATTTATCTTTAACCACGATAGACTATCAAAGAGTTAGTAAATACATCCTGTTCCTTAAATTGTGCTCCATAATTTCGTCGCACCGCTGAGATATATTCCGCGAAATTTAGTTTCATTAATGACGACATTTGTCACTAAGGGAGTTTATTAACGAATACTGATATTAAATTCAGGTAGGTATCGTATTTCCACTCCACGATTCCGGACAAAATTTAAGCGCTCATTCTATAAAATGTTTAATGGCGGTTTTCGTACCCATCAGACTGGCAGGTTGTACTATTTTAAAACTTAATTATAATAGTGGTCCAAAAGTAAAATATTTCAATAAATTGTAGTTCGTTTTAAAAAGAAAATACGTTTTCGAGGGCAGTGGTACATGTATGTATGTACATACAAGACTATTGCATATTGCAGGTTATTGCTATTTTCCACATTCCATTGGGCATTACAGCTAATGTAACATTAACCCAAATGTTGGGTTTTAGCTCATAGCTGAGTGTATAAACGAAACGTATTTCAGCTAAGAGAATATCCACCGAAAATATAGGTGGTAAACTATACATAAATCAGAGTTTTAAAAGACATCCGAACCCAAATGCCTGAGTTATTATGTCTAGCAAAAATTGGTATTTTCCATTTCGTTATAGGAATTCGCCGGGCGTGATATATGGACAGCATTATTCACCGGGACGGCTACATTATTTTTCAGACTGATTTTAGTTTTTCCAGATTCATTTATCCTTCCGTTCGCGGCTTTCGGCCGAAACGGTTCGGGAATTGATTTCAGGTGGATTTTGGGTTGATTAAAAACATTCCGTGCGTGCATCGGATCCGTTTAAAAGACCCTTTTTCATACCTCGGCTTTTCTTGTCGAAGAATAAATAATAGACATTTGCCAGTTTGGGAAAAAGCCATTGCTGACAGTGTTAACTATTGTAATATATGGAGCTAACAAACGCAGCTATCGAACATTACCAGATACAAATGTTTAATGAAATGTATGGGTAACACATCTATCCAATTAAATTTTTTACTTTTTACATTCTCGCAGAGTGTCTGTTTTTCTAACTAGAAAAGTATTAATCCTCAGTACCCCAAAAATGCTTTTTACGTAATAATATTATTGTGATACTACAATTACCCTCATAATGTCTTAAAAACATATGTTCGATAATTTTTTAAGAAACTTTCGACTCCTTTTTAGAAAGGTTTTCTTCTTCCCCATTTTATTTGGCTGGTTTGCACCCACTTTAATAACGTTTTCAAATACTCAGTATGGTTTAACCATTATTAATTTTCTTCATATCATGGTTTTTCTACACTTCAATTTTTAAGTCCATAAAAGCTCCATTAAGGTTCTAATTTTCAATTTTCTCTTTTGCCAACAACATCAGGATAACATTAAAATTTGTCTGTCTCCTGAGGATGAACGTTTCTACGTTCGATACATGTAGAGACCCTTGAAATAAGAATTTTATTCTATTAAATTTTGTGGAGGAAGACTTTGTGTCTTTCTTTCCTTTTAATACTTTCAACTCCACTTTAAGTATGGACTATTTCTTCAAATTAGAATTAGAATTGGTAATCGGTGCTATTACTTGGCAACCAAACAGAAAATATTATTATTTTGTTAAAGCTTCACAAAATACGTCAAGTGTACTTATTGGCAAAACACTTTAATATTTAAATCTACCAGAGGTCCTTAAGAATTCATCATTTCTTTCTGAAGTTCTTACACTAACTTCTAAATCCATTACCATAAAATTTCAACAAATAAAGACAAAACCCCAATACAAAGAAAACATCTTTGCTACACGATGCTATAAACAATATTTTCAGTCTGCTTCTCCACGAAATATATTCCAGAGCCGGCCGTATTCCATAAAATCATGCAATTATTCCAATTCTGGTATGAATAATGTATGGAAAGGTGATTTTCGCGTCGATCCATGTATAGCTATAACGAGCTCGAGGTAAACTTAGCTGTTTATTCTTGTACTGCAAGTATACAAAGCTAGAAAACAAACTTGCAGCCGCAGAATTTATAATGATTTTGCTTTTTATAACCCTACAAAAAACATTCGTTTTGATTGTTTCTTCATTGGACGACGATTTGCAAAGTTTGTCTACGTACCTCTTCAGTCAGTTATTTTTCTACTTGGACTTCGTGGCTACTTTTGGGGCCAAACCTGTATTTGCAACGCTTTCATAACTATCCTACAACAACAAAGTACATTATAAATAGGAAATGGCTATAAAACTGTCATACGTTCCATTAAAGTAGCGTTATTGTATTGGGGAGCGTTATATTTAATGGTCACGTGACAAAAACAATTTTTCTGACACCGGCATAGTCTCCAGGCGATAGACTTAAAATGACAAGCAATAAGTTAAAAATTGTCATGGATTAAAAGACATTAGAGAGTGATGGCAATTTCTATAATTAAATTGTAATTTTTTTGTATTTGAAAACCTTTTTTTTGGAATATCTATTAAAATTTCATGTTCTTTGTGGCTTGATACATTTAATCATTAATAAAGTAAATATTTTGAAAAAATACAGAGCTCATGAATATATTTTTGATAAGGACTCTATAATAGAAACTGCTCTTTTATTACAAACGTAATATATAACCTTGTTATTAGACACTGTATTCTTTTAAAAATTCACCTACACTACATTTTCTAAAATTTAAATGTTTTATTCCGAGGTAGTTTTCTGTCTTGAATTATCTTCTTATCCCCTTAGAGCATTTTCTCTCAAGCTTAGGCAAAGGTTCTGTAAGTGGTTGGTATTTTAGGATGGAAAGGACGATCTTACAGTGTTATTGTTCTTATGTACGATACGAAAAGGTTTTATTTTCTTAGGCGTCGACATTACTACGGCCCAGTGTTTGCTGAAAGTATTATTACGGGATCGAGAACGACACCGAGGTGAAATAAATTGAATTTAAAGTTTTCACTGCAAAATGACAGGTGCAAATTTAAAATCTTTATTCTTTTCCGTGTCAGATAATAATATTTGGGGTTAATCGATTTTGGGAAAATTGTCTCCTAGTAGGTTAATTTCGAGGCCGGTCATTTTGCCGGTTTGATTCCGTTTCTCTCTTATCAAGGAAGCTGAATAAATGAATGGCAGTACTTTGCTTAAAACTAATTTTGTACAAATAAAAATATTCAGCGTAAGGTAAAATAATACAAATTTTTGCAGTTAAAATAAATTTATTTCTTAATTATTATTGTACTAAATAATACAATAAAAAAAAATCCGAAACCATGTTATCCAACAAATTAATATTTTATTACTTCTAAATACGAAATAAATAATTTGACATGTTACCCAAAAGTATGCCGAGCTTTAGAATAAACAAAGAAATAATATAAAATAATATCCGGAATTCTGCCGCCTCTAAATAATAAAACAGCCTTGTTTAAAAAAAAACATTAAACTAAAAAGTTAACTCGCCCATGCAAATACGGGCAAGTTCATCCATGAGCGCCGTACACACAAGTTGACAAGGAAGAAGCCATTTTTTTTAAAGTAAAAAGTTTATTGATAACTGGCATATAAAATATTTTTCAGAACTATCAGGAAGTTATCAAAAATATACTTGAATAACAAAAATCATCCAACAAGGCAGGTTGACTAAACAGTTCAAACACGATATAAAATTGCTCTTCGAAAATATTTGTTAGTGTTATGTGGCTCTAAAAGAAACGTTACCCCCTCCTTAGCTGCACCCATGTGCTCACCCCAGGGTTTCATTTGGACTTTCGTACCCTGGAGAATAAAATAAATTTTTTAATTCGTTTCCCCGAAAAAAATCCATTTTGCACAATTTTTGCTTCAATTTATCCAGTGCATGCGATTTATATTTTATTTAATATGTAACTAAAATATTCCAGCTATTTTCAGAATATTTTGGGATTCAGATAAAAATTTGCAACGGTTATTATATAGTAAGATACTTCTTACAAAAATACAGTGTGGTTTTTTAAGTGTGCAACACATGGGCATTTTTTTTATTACCGATTTCTCAGAAAATTTTATTCCTGGTAAAAGTTGGTGCATATTCGATAATCATATTAGGTGCACTTGGAATAGTTGCAAGTCAAACGGCTTACAAGGTAGGCCCAAAAATATAAAACTTGTACAAGAATATAGTACCCCTATTTTAGAAAATTCAGCAAAATGTTATCAAGAAAAGTTGTTTAGAATTAAAAGTTATGCATAGATTTAAAAACATGACCTCCTAAAATAAAAAAATATATTTTCTTAAAAAACATTAACAATTTCCCAAAAATTTTTTTAACAACAATAAATTATTTATGAATAAATAATGCCACCAAACTGTCATAATGTTCACTTTTAACCCTTATTTGTTTTTTTCCCATAGGTATCTGCTATTATTTTAGTAGGATTTCATGTTCTCGCCTAATTTGTACAGTTTTTTTTAATAAACATTTAAAATAAAAATTTTGCACTTTAAATGATAGTTTCTTAATTAGCATAATATTCTCATTACTAATATTTTACCTTGTTAAAAAGAATTTTTAGGATATTTTAAAGTTGTGTTTAATATCGTTGCAACAAACATGAAGTTTGTGATTCCCGAATAAATTAAAAATTCAAGTAAATTTTACAAATAAGCTTGAATATGAACAAAGATATGTGAAATTGATTTGATTTTGATTAAATTATGAAGGTCTTTATGGTGAATATATAAAAAAAATTTTTTTGGGAAATTATTGTTTTTTAAGAAAATATATTTTTTTATTTTAGGAGGTCACGTTTCTGAATCTATGCATAACTTTTAATTCTAAACAACTTTTCTTTATAACGTTTTGTTGAATTTTCTGAAATAGGGGTACTTTAGTCTTGTACAAGTTTTATATTTTTGGCCTACCCTGTACGCCGTTTGACTTGCAACCATTCCAAGTGCACCTAATATGATTATCGAACATGCACCAACTTTTGTCAAGAATAAAATTTTCTGAAAAATCGGTAATAAAAAAAATGCCAATATGTTGCACACTTAAACAACCACGCTGTATATTATTAGAGACTTTTTGCACCTCTTAATTCGTCATTATTTTGTGGTTATGGTTATTCTGAGCATACGCAATGTCAGAAAGGTGATCCGCTATGGTTAATAACCATAACGGACTCCGTTAGTTACGGAAGGATAAGGAAGAGCTTATCGTTATCCTTATGGTTATGCTTAAACTGCATGGCTGCCGGAACATACAAAAGTTATGAAGCATCATTGCTATGAATCAAAATTGTGATAGGCGATTCATTAAAATCCGAAGCAATAGTAGCTTTACAATAAAATATACAACTTAATCAAATTATTGTTAGGTTAGGTATTTTATTTTGTTTAGGTGCGCCGGCGCCAAATTAATAACTACAGACAGAACGTAGGCGCTGCAAAATCTCTGGTTTTAACAGTGGTGCTACTCGTTATGTTTAATAAAGTTAACCATAACGGAGCTAAAAACTGATATTAATTTAAAAGGTGCAAAAAGTCTCTATAGTCTCCTTATATTCTCGTTATCCGAATGGAGCTGGGTATTTTAACGTTATTTGTTATGTATCGAGCTCACAGTTAAGCCTTTAATACCTGCGACAAATATCGGCCCGAACCGGTATCAACCGCAGCGACTCGCTAACAAAGGAAACCTTTAATTAAATTATTAATATAATTACGGGAATCCAAGTCTCAGACGACGGTACACCTTTGCCTAATTTCGTTTAATCCATTTTGAGAACGAAACGACCTCGTCCAAAATTTAATAAGGCCCGGCTTTCCGACTTAATAGCCATCCGATGTTATGGAATACCGTTCTTAAGACGGCACTGCCGACGCCATGTCAGGAATATAGAAGTTGTTCCTAGAAATATCGTGTTTCGGTGACAAACCCGAAATATATCAACAGTAACAGTTGCATACCCGTTCAACTAAATACCTGATGAACTTTATTTACTTTTTTTCTTTTTAAAACTAGTTTAATTTGTGCTACGACACAAAGTAATGAACGTAGGGGAAGGTTGCCTATATTGAACCGCTACCTAAATTGGACCACAGTACATTTCTCCGAAACTAAACAAGTGCCATATCATCTGGCAACACTGTAACATACTTCCACCCAGAATCTTTGATCGGCAACAAACTCAACTAGTTGGCCGTTAGGGCTTGGCGTGTACGGAGCAAAACGTAATTTACACAATTTTAATGTAATATTTTTAGGGTTTTCCTAAGAATTTACCTTAGAACCATAAAACTCTAAACAAAATCTTTTTTATGTAAGTTGTCAAGTAAGTTTTTCTCTTTCTATTTCTCCTATTACCTTGCCATACTTGTTTTTTCTTGTTTCTTTCCTGGGTGGTTTTGTAAAACACGTGGTAGTTGCTTAAATTGGACCACTGGGTGATTGTCAAAATTGAACCGGTCCAATTTAGGCAATTTTTCCAAATTGTGCAAAAATAATTTTTCTCTTTAAATAAGTTAATGTCATAAACTAACACCATTTTAATATTGCTAAATTTTTTTTCTTTAAGTTAAAAATTGAAACTATGACTGGTCCAATATAGGAAACTAACAGGTACTTTTTTTTTTGCATTAAAATGTCTTCTACCGAAATTTTGATTGTACATTTGATGTTTTTTTGAAATATAAGTATAAAACTTCCTATACCAACAATTTTATTTTTTATTTATTTATTTAATATCTAAGCTTCCGATTTAAATCATGTGGTCCAATTTTGGAACCCCCAGGTGCAATTTAGGCAACCGGCTTCCTATATTGAACCACTTGCAGAGGTTTTTTTATAGCCTGGTATATCATAGATACTTTTAAATAAAATTCTGCAAAAAATTCTGCAGTTGAACAACATACTAAAGTATACTAAGGTATAGCTTCAAGATCGATTTTGCGTTATTATCGGGATCTATGATAGGAAATCTGGAAATTGGTCCAATATGGGCAACCTTTCCCTAATATCAATATCATAAAAAATTTAATACTTAGGAAATTTTTTATGGCCAACCTCCGGTTGCCTTAATTTCGAGTTTGAGCAACCAGTATAAAAGCTCGAATGCGAGCGGACCGGCTCGAATTCTCTCGACTAAAGATAATGTTCCCAAAATGTTTAATAAATTATTTACTTTCTTTTCTCTTTAAAAAAAAAGTCCATTGGCAATGAACCCTTTTCTTAGCAAAACCGTTCAGGGCCGTTTTAAGTGAATTATGTTTTACTTTAACGAAAAAATAGGGACCAGGGAAGGTGAAAGACAAGAAACTTCGGTAATTGTATGTAGTGATTAACATCGGGTAATTAGGAAGCTAATGGGCCACAGGCTCATTAAAAGTTATTTTTTACGCAGGTGGGTTTTTAGAGAAAATTTGCTAATGGGGGTTTACGGTATACATTATCTTAAATAAGCTGTTTTTCGTTAATTATTATTATATTTCATGCTTTAATAATGTAAAATATGGGTTAAAGACATTCTCTTTGGTTTTTTTTTATATAAAACTGCCTACCTACGATCTGTTGCTGGTAACTTGAGTGGCGTTGCTGTATCCCTACTTTCTCTGATGTGACCGGAAGAAGCGGCAACAAAGACCTGATACATTGCCAAAAAGCTATTCCATGTGTCGTTATTACCGAGATGCGTTGAATCGCTAACTAATCCTAAGCATTGATAAGGCGTCTTAGAGTTAAAATAGTTTGTTAACTTCTTATTACCGAAAATGCTCCTTTGCAAGCCAAGCATGAATACCGCACGTAGTTAAAAGGATTTTAAAGGTCGCGTACAAGAACTTAATCGGTTCGAAACTGTTCCAAGTTTTCGGGAAAAGCAGTGACAAATTATGGCAAGAAGTCGGGCCTAATAAACGAGCCCGGCTCATATGAAAGTTTACCAATTAATTCCGAAAGTTTTAGGAAATGAACGAATTTCAACGTCTGCATATTAATTTGTAATAAAAGAGATGAGAAAATAAAGCATAATATTAACTTTACTCTATTTATGAAATACAGGCGTGAAGCAACGATTTGGTTACTAAATTGTCGTTTGAATACAGAATTTAAATATTTTTTAATTGATCGCGTAATACGAATCAGCCATGTAGATTTTGCCTTATATGATATAAGCATCGATCTGCAGCATGTATTGTTATAAATTGGTATTGCATGTTTGTTTATCCTCCAGTCATTGTAATCCGCTTTTCGGAAACAGCGACCGTAACGAGTAATACCCGTATCTAAAAATGGATTATTAATAAAACCGAGCACAGTTGTTAATTTTTAGCCACGCATACAAAAGAACGATAGCGACCGCTTAATTACCGATAAAAGCGAATTAAAATGCAGCGTCCAAATCGTAAATTACGATTAAATTACCGCATTTGGGTCCGTAATTTATAATCATACCGTTAACGGTAACGCCTTGCTAAATTGTTGCGCATGGACATTTCGCACTTCTACTTTAATTGAAATACTACTGTAGAAAATGTACGATCAAAACGAATGGTTTTGCTTTTAATCGCGATAAAAAACCAAAACGCCCGTTGTTGTTGCTGCTGCCTTTTGAAACGCATATTTCGCAATCAGAGTTAAACGCTTTTCTATATTTTTCAGCAGAACAAAAATCTAATTTCACGAGCTAGCTTATACTGAGCTATTAGCGTTTAAAGGATGACAAAGTCAGAATTAAGTCTGGTATCTAACAAATTCACAATAAATAAAAAAGAAATAATACGCTTTAAGTCTTACTCCACTGATGGATGTAGCTTTTAAGGTTATTATAAAGAGTTTGCATTAATTCAGCGAAAAAACATACTACCAAAAGCAATGTAGGAATTATGCTTCTCTACTGGCCCAGTGAATCTATACTACTTACTTTAAAACCTCTATTTAGGTGTTTGTTTGAAGGTTGTAGACAATGATGTATCTTGAGTAATAGATGTGTTTTGGACTTCCATTGCCTTTAGTTTATCATATCACAACGTTTCAACTGGTAAGTATCTCCAGTCGTCTTCAGGTAAATACTAAACAAGTTACAAAGCTAAATAGGCTCGTAGCTTTGTAACTTGTTTAGTATTCACCTGAAGACGACTGGAGATACTTACCAGTTGAAACGTTGTGATATGAAAAACTAAAGGCAATGGAAGTCCAAAATACATCTATTACACTCTATTTAGGTGTTATTCACTCAATATCTCTTTCTGCTATTCACACATTTATATTGAACATTTTTTCAGATCTTACGACAATTTTTTTGCATAATATGTGTTATATTATGCTAGATTTTATACCATAATTTACTCCTTTTAAGGAGCCTCCAAATATTAGTAAAATAGAAAGTTACCGGCTTCATCAGCGTTTCGCAGTATCTTTTAATATGATATTTTACCGATCGCAGTAAAGTTGCAGTTTTCTAAAGAAGAAGTTTAATTAACAGGACTTTTGAAAGAAGCCTGCTCGAGCCAGCTCTCCCTTGAGCAAATTAACTGAGAAATCGATGAGCTGTTATAATTAACTCATCTACGAAACTCGCCTTTAAAATGTGTTATTTTATCTTTTGTAATCATTGTAATTATCAACGTTGAAAAGCCAAGTACAAAAGTTTCTTTAATTTGAACGTAAACTTTTGCAATGATGATGAGGGGGGTGGGGGAGGGGGCAGTTTGATAAATTAATAAATTTATGATTTAAAGCTTCAAAAATTGTCAAAAATGTTAAAAAACGAATTGTAATTTGTGCCCACTCTCTTACAACTAATCACCTTAAATTGAATAATTAACTCAACAACTGTTTTTGTTTACTTTGTTCTACTATGGATTTTCTATTGGAATTATTAAACAAAAGGTACAATTTAAAAAAACGTTTTCTTACAGTTATTAGTTACGTGCTTAGTAAATGTACGTGCTTTGTTTCCCAGCATTTGTAAAATTCTAAATAAGAGTAACCTTTATTTTACTGCTATTTATCTTCGACTTGCAGTATTTCAAATTTTATTGATAGGTTGTTTTGTTGTACGAACCTACAATTCTTACCATATGGTGATTGTTTCACGTATTTCTATAAATAACCTTATCGTCTTCCATGGTAATATAGATGGATAGAGATAATTTTCTGTATGTGAAGTTCTTGAAGTCTCTAGTTTTTTTTAAATATTTTAGTAGCAGAGTAGCAGAAATCAATAAATGTTATTCGCAACAACCTATCCATGTCCTGTTTACTGTTTAATATCCACATTTCGACTTTCGAAATATCTTGGCAGGCGTCAACCTCCCGTCTTTAGGAAACAAAAGAGCCTATTATGAATGTGTTATTAAATTGACAAGCTTTGTTTTACCTTGTAAAACTATGTAAAATAGTTCTACTAAGCTTTATGTTACCTTCCAATATTATAGTTACAAATTAACTAGTTTCTATTCAGAGGTTAAACTGGAAGCTTAAGAAAAGGGTTCAAATGAATTATATTTACATTACCATCCTGCTGAGAAGTATGATTAAAAAGAGAAGTTTTATTAAACATTATTTTTGGTATTTATTATTGAAATTATTTTATTGGAGATACCTACCAGCTTTATTATATTTAAAAAAAAAATGACTTTTGTCCTGCTGTGTTTTATTAAACAACACACTGTGCGACGCAGTGCGTTATTGGGGTAGATTTCCAGCAATTTCACACAAACCCAGTCTCCGCAAAAACCACAACAAGCGACAAAAGGGCCTCCATAACTTAATTTTATTTCCAGAAACAGACGTTTGTAAAGAAACTATGTTAAGGGTTTAGATATAAATTAAAGAGAATTGCTGCTTTAAATATGAAAAAGTAATTTTATAATTCTTATATTTTTTGCTTAAGAAAATTTAGTTTCATAATCTTTAATTTTTACATTATTTTATATAAAACAAAACACTGCTATTAATTGTAGCTACTACTTTTTATTACTTACTTTATAAATTCAAATATTTAATTATTTTTTCTCTTTTCTATTCATTCAACTCATTCAAAATTTTTCTTGATTGATTTTTTCCACAATTACTTCTATAATAAGTTTTAGGACTCTTTACGAATGTAAAAATATTTTTTCATAAAGTTACTATTTTTATTGTTATCAACTTTTTGTCAAATTCGTGTGCGGTTCAAGACGTTGCATTAGTATTTTGTAAATACTCTCTAACTTTATTTTCTCCGACTTGTTCAACTTTTATTTCTATTTTCCTCAAGACTGAACCGAAGGAATTTAGAAGCATTTTATGCTGTAATGCTCCGACATACACGTCCAGAAATACGTACTTCTTTATTTACCAGACTGGCAATTACAAATAAATCGGACGAAATATAATCGTGATGACTGAAGATCTTAGCGATATTAGAAAAGGCACCTATTGTCAATTTTTTATGATTTTTAACCTAAATATACAAGGAAAATTAAAAGTCAAATAACCCTAAATGTTAGACCTTTTAAAACTTTAATGTTTCTAGGAAAAACAGTGATTTCTCAGGGGATGTGTTTTCGGATTTTTTACACTTTATTAAGGTAAACAGAGTAAAAAAAAGCATTTCCGATAAAGAACATCATCAGTATTTCAAAAATTTTTTGTTCGTACAACTTAAAATATCTGCTTTATTGTACTAAATTGTATCACATCACTCACTGAGCAAGAAATTGAGAAATAACAAACGATATTGGATAATAGAATCAAAAAATGTTAGGAATAACCACCCTAAAACGACAAGTTTGCCATGGTCTTGCTTGTTAAACGCGTAGTCTAGTTTTAGTTTATTGGTCCATATTTTAGATTGGGCAACGCTAACCAGGGATATTAGCTTGTTGGTAGCCAAGATCTTATTGCGAGATATATTTCGTTGTTTATTTGGCATAAACAAATCAAGCTTAAGTGTCTACTGTATGCTCCATTGAAATAAACAGCCTCTAAATAGATTAAAATTGTTTTAGGATGTATTAATCAAAAACAAAATTTAAAGCGTTTAGCTGTTGCAAAGACACAACCATATTATGAAGATTATGGTATAATATGCGGTAACGTAGTAATTAATATTAATCTTCTATGAATAATTGAATGGGATCTATAAAAAGCTGTATACTATTACTGGAAGTTGAAAAAATGTTTACAAGATTATATAGTATCAATATAATAATAATTATTATTATTATTATATGTAATAGTTTTGTAATGATGCTTTCATTGGATTTATTTTTATTAAAAAAAAACATTGTTATAGATTTTTAGCATTATTATAGAAAAATCTGCAAATAAATAAATAAATAAATAAATTGTTCAATCGCTTTCGGGTACTCATTGGGTACAGGTGGCCTTCAAGCTTTTTCTTTGTTTGATTTTTTTTGGTCAATAAAATGAATACTTAATATTTTCATTACCATTAATCTTTGATTTCTTCCCTAATCTAAACTCAAAATAAGATTATTAGTAGGTACTTCACAGATAACTGAAAAAACTCTCGTAAATTAGAATAGTTGTATCGTAGCCTGTTTTATGAAATAAAAACACCAAAACAATTTTCCACACTAGCCTGGAAAGTAGATCTGTACTTTCAGGCATAATGGGGGCTTTAAAGTACGCCATTTATCTACTTAAAGCAAACATGGTAAAGTTGTTACAATACACATAATATATCACTTCTTCTTTTTTACCAAACTAAATAAAGCTGTTATAACAACGCCTGGCTATGAAAATGTTAAACGGGGCCTGTTTTACATACATTACTCGCGTGCATTTCATGCTGTCCCGCAACATCGGAAAACAAGGTGGTATATTTTTTGTGTACACTCTCTGCTGTTTTCGTTTCGGGAAATGGAAAATATTTATTATGTTTTATACATATATAGCGAGTTTAGTTTAATATTCCAAGAAAATTCCTTTCATATTTTGAATTGAATTAAAATGCTGCAATTATAGCTACACTATTCTTTATAAGCAATGTATACAACTACGTGTATATTATGTACTTAGTATGGGTATCAAGAAATATCGATGAATAGCAGCGTCGTAACTAGGGCGTGGCAAGGGCGGCACTTGCGCGAGCTTTTTGGGGGCGCCAAATACCTCTTTAAAAAAAAATTAAAAAAAGAACAGAACCATATTTATTAAGGCAGTTTACGGGTTGGGGACGATAATAATTCGAGTTGAGATTTTGAGACTGCTGATTCAAGATAATTTCTAAAGTTGCTTTTGGACTATAAGTTTGTATGCCCTCTTGTTTTCTGGAATGTTATTTCATCTAAAATAAATAAAGTTAATATACTACTGAAGGGAAAATCTGTAACGGTACTGGATGGGTCTCATTTAATAAAAGGACTTGTCGAAGAAATTCAATCTCATAGAGAAAATTTTTTTGAAAATGTCTTGCAAAAAGCTAATCACATTTCTGAGTCGATAGATATGGAGCCAGAATTTACAATGAAAACAATTATTGTATCTGTACCTGTATAGTCCAAAAAATAAAAAAAGAAAACTATTTTAAATAAATTGTTTTACCTATTTATAAAATGTATACAAGGGCGCCAACCTACCCCTAGCCGCGGGAGCTAAATTCCTCGTTACGGCGCTGAAGAATAGACCCATCAGAATCAATTTTTATGGAATTCGGTAAATTGCGCCTCACACTAACTTGGGTTATACCAAAACAAATATCTAGAAATTGTCCAATTTTAAGAGAAAGCGGCCTACGAATATCGTTTTGCTGGGTTTGATTAATGGACGGGTCCGGATTTTGGCAAAAACCTGTCAACAGCTGTAATCTGCCTGCGCGAAAGGCAAGAAATGGGTCCGAAAAACAATAATTTACACCGAGAAGGAGCGCTTCGGACTATTACCTGCAATTTGTCTTTCCATTCTGTTCGGAAAGTAAAAGTATATCCTATCAAATTGGTGTATTGTGATTTTGAATTACCTCTGCTACGCGCCGCTTATAACGAAATAAACCTTATTGGATTAGGGTCGCAGGAGATTTAAGGACGTTGAAATAATAATAATATATTAAAAGGTTCTTTTAGCAGCGCGAACCATCCGAAACAATCCTTTTATAGGCAATATTGGTAAAGATATGGCCCCTTTCATAATAACTACGATGCTCGTACACCCCCTTACCCCTAGGGGCTTGAAGTAACAAAATTGACAATATACGTAAAAGATGTCCCCCTCGAAATAAAAATCGACGGGTCCGAGCGTTTTTCAAAAAACTTTTGCGTTTTCAAGAAAAATCGATTATTCCAGGCTTTATCAGCACCCTGTATATAAGCCGACAAGGAACCATTATTCGTTATCAAATAGAGCTAGCTCTAGTAGAGCGTATAATGTTAAAAGGGTCTCTGCTCTATATAATATATACCTACCTATTCCTATTCATGTGATTTCCAAAGAAAATTGATTTACCGATTCTCCGATGCACTTTTCAAGGCATACATTAATCTTGTTCGACTTCACTTTATGAGACGCTAAATAAATATGTCACGAGAAAATTTGGTTTTCAAACGGTATGTTAGATTGATAATATTGAAAGTCGGATCAATAAAGGAAAATAGATTTGTTAAATTTATATTTTTTAAGTTCTAAATCAAGAATTCTCAATAAATAAAATAATGACGGGCAATGCATAATTTTTAAGTCAAAATAAAGTATTAAGTAAAATTGGAAGTAACAATACAAACACACTTTATGCTCATTCGATATTTTGAAAATAATAACCCTCTTTATTGTTCAAGGCCAAAGGCAAATTACAGGAATATTATTTTAATATTTATATTTATCGAATTTGAAAAAAAAAGTATTATAATAAACGTAAAAACTAACACAGCCAAGAATTGGTTGACTTTTCGCATAGAATGTCCCATCTTGTTTATTCTGTTTTTATCATCATTCAAACTGACAAAATTCTTTTAAACGGCCATCAACTACCGATCTCATTATTTAACTTCCAAATTCAATATCATCTTATTTGAAAGAGATTTAGGACCGAATATATGGCCTATCCTAACTAAATAACTTGTTTGATAAATAGGCACATCGAGGAAAACTTTTTCGTTTTATTCCAAATTCCGGAAACCAAAGTATAATATAAGAGACTCCAAAAGGTATACAGGGTGAAAAGATAGTGGTTAAGAAAAAGGCCATAGCGTCCATCAAAACAAATTGAACTTTTTGAAACTTGTTCCTTATCCTCTTATATTGCGTTACATGAGAAACGCAGTTTAGGAAGGCGTATCTTACAATATATCGTTAAATGTTAAATTGAAGTCGTATGTATAGAAATTAAATGGCTACTGATATTGGATTTGTTTGTATATATTACTAGGCCCTCTTAATACCTCTTTCCGCTAACAAAAAACGAAAACATAGCACATATTAATATTCGTTTTAAAACTTTAAAACAAGCGCGGTCCTACGGGGGGTAATTACCCCCCCCCCCCCCCCCCCCAGAGACCAGGTTGAGGACGCAAAAACTAAAAATAATATGTCCAAAAAACTATAAATATTTATTATTTTTAAATAAAAAACAAAACCAATAAATTTGAAAAAACATTTTTTATATAAAAATATCAACATCTTAATATTATAAGATATATTCTATTATAATAATAGTCCGTCGATATAATATCGCGAAAATGTTGGTAAACCGGACCGAAAATGTCCGGTTTTCTAATGACTTAATAAAAATGTTAAAAGCAGCGGCATCCAATGCAAAATATATTAAAAAACAATTGTAATTTTTTTTAGCTTTATTTTCATGTTCTGATTTCTTTATTATACATATACATTTAAGTTTTGTTTTATTTTAGTGTTTTGACTTATGTTACAATATTAAAACATACTACATCAGTGGCGTATTTACGAGGGGGCTCGCCCCCCCCCCCAGATATGTATATTACAATTGTATAAACAAAGGTCATCTGTCACGGATAATGCCTTCGAAGCTTTTAAAACTTGTTTATTTTGTCGCCCTTTCAAATTTCCTTTAAATTAAAAGAGTGTTTTAAAGTCTTGCATATCGCCGCAGATTAAGCTTTACGGTTATTTTACCCAAAAAAGGGCGTGGCACCCAAAAAATTTTCGCCTGCGGCGCAAAAGAGCGCCTTTGGCGCATGAGGGTTTGCTCCTTCGGCACAATTCCTTAAAAGTACCCCCCCCCCCCCAGAAAGACGTTCTAGGACCGCCATTGCTTTAAAATGCCTTAAAAGTTTTATCCCTCTATATAAAAAGAAATGTTAGAGAGAATGATAAACTTTATTTTTCCTTTTAGTTTCGGTTTTAAATTGACTTATTATAATAAATGGCTTCCCAACTATATTTCACTCAAGGGCAGGCAATTTTGAACAGTATCGATTAGAAAGAAAAATGATTTCATACTTTTAACCGTAATCAATTAAGGTATTCGTAATTTCTATACAATATAAATCTACGTCCTGATATCTAAAGTAATATATAAATATCAGTTGTAACTCACTCATTCCTTATTCGGTGGTGATTCACAATATAAAATGTATTGCCTTCACTAGCCTGTATTTATGTGACCAAACATTAAAATTACCTAATATTTAAATTATAATCACAAAACAATAACTCAGCTAACCAGCTATGAGATACATAAATGACCAACTGTAGAGACAATCTAATCGAACCGCAGTTAGCAAACCTGAATATGGATGGAGATTTGATGGATCAATGCATATCGCATATGGATGTATGTTGTTTTACTTTACTGATGCATGGATGGATCGTTTTTTAATGCAGTGCATCTATTTTCGTGGGAAGAATATGTCATATTTTAAAATGCAAATAAAATAAGTTGTATCTTGTTCTCCAAGACTCCAAGGAACAACAGGTAGGTAACTACAGATATTGATGGTGGTAACATGTTACCTACTAAATATAGCCGGTAATTTACAGATCTTTTACATCTTTAAGCTGCAATATAAAAGCATAGTATAGCTTGCCAGAAACACATATCGTCGGCTTTATGACGAAAAGGCGTAACTCAATATTTGGCCAAAATGAGCTTTGTCTATTTTTAAACCCGGGATAGCTCATATTTTGTTGTTATGAATGGGCGTACCTCAAAGTCAAACCGTTTATATTGTACAGACAGAAAAAAAACCCTATCTCAAATACTGCAACATTTTATTATGACAAATAGGCGTACCTCAAGTTACGCCTATTGGTCATAGTATTTTTTGAACCAGGCAGCGTGTTTCTCGACATAGGTCCTTGCGTTCTTATCCGCTAATCGGTACATTTGGCGTCAATGCAATATTTATACAGACGGTAATACAATAGTTTTAAATCAGTCGGTAAAAGAGGAAAGCCTTGATAAGATGTTCTTTAAAACCAGCCACTTCTGTGAATATAGAACAATAACCTTAAAACGGCAATTAGTACCTTTCATGCCTCTTTTTACATTAAATAATGGCCCAAAGCCAATTTCACTAGTAAAATACCAAGACCTATACTA
Source organism: Polydrusus pterygomalis (assembly GCA_963969555.1). Classification (NCBI taxonomy): domain Eukaryota; kingdom Metazoa; phylum Arthropoda; class Insecta; order Coleoptera; family Curculionidae; genus Polydrusus; species Polydrusus pterygomalis. The sequence goes on along the minus strand of OZ018381.1, from coordinate 65,527,300 downwards.
TCGCTTTGCTCTGGTGACAAACCTATAATCAGATCACCAGACGACATGCTCTTTTTTAAATCTTTGCCGACTAAAATATTATAATATTAATCTTCTTTATTGTTTGTTCTTTCTTGTTGATATTTTAAAATATTTTCTAAAGCAGTTTTTACAGTCGGCAATATTTACGTGCAAGTCGCAATTCTCTTGCTTGCAAGCATGCGCAGTTATGAGCCAACTGATCATATCTGCCAAATCTGATCAGCTGGATAGTAACTGCGCAAGCTTACAAGCAAAAGAATTGCAACTTGCAGGAAGTATTGCCGACTGTAAAAACTGCTTTACAAAGTCTAAACATTTATTTTGTTGCCTATTTTGTGTTGAGTAACAAAGTAGTTAATACGGATCTTTGTCCTAAAAACAATTCTTGATTTTAGTTTACTTTAGTTAAAGTATTATTTTGTAAATTAAAGATATTCGCATTGGGAAACTTGCCGAATTGTAATTTTTTAATTACTTGTTGGTTAATTGACTTTAAATTACTTAATTAGATTAGTTTAAAATTAATAATGTAGTATAGTTTTATTTTAAAATAATAAAAAGTACTTACTATCATTACCTACCCACTCACTTTAATCGTTTTTTGTATTTATTTTTTTGACTTTTTGTATGTTTAGTTTATAGGTAGGTAGTAGTAAAATAACAATACTAATAAACGTTTTTTCAATTTAAAAATCACCTTCTGATTGATACTACTAGGGCGTATCTATTCCATACCAATTATTAATATTATGACAAAAAGGCGTATCTCAATAAATCAGTACCTTCTGATTGATACTACTAGGGCGTATCTATTCCATACCAATTATTAATATTATGACAAAAAGGCGTATCTCAATAAATAATTAATATTACTAATATTTAGAGTATATACATCAAATAAGTAACATAGGGTTCTAGTTTTACTTCAACTCCAACATATCTCTCCAAAAAAACCTAAAAAAAACTGAAAACTTAGTGCCAGCCTCAAATATAAAGTCATTTTTTTAAATTTGCTCTCCTGTAAAGTTGTAAATATTGAGTTACGCCTTTTCGTGATAAAGCCGACGATATATCTTATTTTAATTCCCTTGTAAATCGTAATTTCGCTCTCCTTCACTGCGCTGGTGGCCGGCCACTTGTCTCAGTCGCAACAACATAAATTTTCCCAACATCGATAAGCTTTCACAGTGCTTTTAAACTACCATTTTTCTTAGTGCACTGCTTTTTGTGAAGTCCATGCTCGCGATATATAGAATAAAATTAATACTGCTACTTAGGAACAAAAAGAAGTGCAATGCACTTACTTCAGTTGTTTGCCAGTGATTTATGGCCACACCGTAATGAATTTTTATAATTTTAATGCTTCAATAAGTAGCGAGAAAATGCTACTCCAGATTTATGCTTTTACTGCATCAATATACAGTTAAATCGTAAGGCACAAATAAAAATCGTAAAAACTATATGCTTATATTTCTTTCGCAATTCCTCCCAAGTAAATACCAACGAGTTTCTATATTGATTTCGATTTAAGGAGACCATATATTATTCTTATTTTTATCTGCCAAGCACAAAGGGCCTCCGTTATTTAAAAAAGTGGAAATAAGCGTTATTTATGCGAGTCTCTGCCTCGGCGTTAAGACCGAATGCCAGTCGTTACCGTTTTTTGTTTGCTTAATCGCTTGACCAGATTGAAAATATGACTCTTTATTTTGTTAATTGGAGAAAATGGAAAAACAGATTTGTTGAAAGAAGTCAAGTAAGAAGATTGGGTGAAGGAGGCCTACATCAATTTGTTTTTTTTTTAATTTTGTACTTTATTTTCGACATAATAAATAATTAGCAGTTCCACATAAAATAATTAACTAATGCTACTCGTATGCTACTATTTTTAAATTGCGTTTGTGGATACACAAAATAATTTTAGTCGTTTCGCTATAATAATTAAATATGACTTAATTACAGCCTATTAACGGTTTCAGGCCTACAGACAGAAATGGACAACATGCTTTTTGTGACCATAAAATGTCAATATCTGATCATATTTCCAAAAAAAATTTCGCGATTAAAATTCTATCCTATTCGAGGAAAGTAAAGAGGAAATTTAAAAAATGCACTACCAAATAATAAACATTAATGTTAAGATAAGATAAGATAAGATAATTTATTGATGGCATTATACAAAATAGTATTTCCACATGTCACATGAATGTAAAGTTATTATAATATAGGGAATATTAAATTAAAGTATTACATACAGTGTCACCAGTAAAGTCCGCATCATATGGGATTTTTTTTAATTAATAGCTTTATTCGAAATTTGACTTTGGCATCAAGCTCTGCTTCGATCGAGATGAAAATTAAGCAAAAAATAGTAGTCACGTGATTCGCATTATCTGTCAAATTTTAATTTTTTCAAAAAAATAAAAGTGGGGTTATTTTTGAAAATATCGAAAAAAGTTATAAAAAAAAGTTTTTTTAAATGCAGTTTTTAGCCCACATGCAAAATTTCAGCCGCATAAGATAATTTTCATTTTTTACCTATATTTTATAAATTGCACCACTTTTGCAAAATAAGACTCAATGCAACTTTTATAAAACTTCTTAGTTTTGACAATGCTTTATTTCAGATACATTTTCTTTAATGAAGCGCCACATTTAATGTGTGTTTTTCTACAAAATCAAAATTGGGCTATTAAAATTTGGTCGCATGTGATGCAAAGTTTATTTGTTTTTGACTCTGTATAAGGTAACTTTATAAAATAAGTATTTTTGAAAACGTAGTTTGTGGTTGAAAGTAATACACGTTAACGTTATTATGACATAGCTTAATAATAAATTATAATATAGGGGTTTTAAATTAAATCGTTGAAAATAGATAAATCTTTACGTTGTTAAACTAAAATTTATTTTCCACTTAAAAAACACTTTACTGAAGACACTGTGTTCTTTTTGTCTTGATATTAAGGTGTATTACTTTTAGACACAAACTACCTTTTCAAAAATACTTATTTTATGGAGTTACCTTATACAGGGTCAAAAACAAATAAACTTTGCATCACATATGACCAAATTTTAATAGCCCAACTTTGATTTTGTAGAAAAACACACATTTAATATGGCGCTACTTTAAAGAAAATGTATCTGAAATAAAGCATTGTCAGAACTAAGAAGTTTTAGGTAAGTTGCGTTGAGTCTTATTTTGCAAAAGTGGTGCAATTTACAAAATATAGGTAAAAAATGAAAATTATTTTATGCGGCTGAAATTTTGCATGTGGGCTAGAAACTGCATTTAGAAAAACTTTTTCCAATAACTTTTTTCGATATTTTCAGAAATAACCCCACTTTTGAATTCTTTTTTTGAAAAAATTAAAATTTGACATATAATGCGGATCACGTGACTACTATTTTTTTGCTTAATTTTCATCTCGATCGAAGCAGAGCTTGATGCCAAAGTTAAATTTCGAATAAAGCTATTAATAAAAAAAAATCCCATATGATGCGGACTTTACTGGTGACACTGTATAACATCAAGAATCCGTTACTTAAGAAACAGAGTTTAGAGACACGTCTTCCAATTGAAGTAAATCGTAAGCAAGTTCAAGTTTGTTTTACGATATCCCATATTATTATAAATAGTATAATATCTCATTTTGGAAAAGTCCACAAAAAATTGTTTATTGTACATGCAATAATTGAACTTTAATAACTTAACTAATTAATAATGATTTTTATTTTTTTAGGCATATTACTTTATTCAGAGTAAACTTTTTTTAATAATTTACTTAATTTACTAATATTGAAATCATCATCAATTTCATTTAGTTCATGATTACCGCCATTACTGTTCAAATGATCGGTATAATGAGTTTCGCTAAATTAATATAATGTTCTTTTCTATAACTACTTAAGTCGAATACAAACCAAAATTTTCATTTAGACGAAAGATAATGGTTATAAAATGTTAGAAAATAATCAAAAAATATTAACTCTTGGTAAGTAACTTGTCCCCCATCCACAAACAATCAAAAATGTAGTTGTGGAGTGATTTGAGACCCTTTTAATTTTTTTATCCCATTTGATAATTAGATATAGTTAGATATAATTTTCTACATTCTACATTAATACGGAGAGTTTATATTTATTTTAATAACCTCTTGTTATAGTCATATAGTTCCTCACCGTTTTTGTTATAAACTCATCCTCCGCAGGCACTAAAGGTCTCCAACCATGTACTTCAGTTTAAAAGATATCAAATGTTAAACCCTTAAACTGTGTCTCTCATGTAGATAATAAATTTCCGATATATTTTTCACTTTGGAAATATAGATTAACTGTGCTGATATAAATAGGAAATTTTTAGGAATTTTTTCTCCCATTCATAGCTATCCAGTGATACCAAATTTTTACTTCTTCAATGCGCGTAAACGAATATTTATTTTTAGGAAAAAGATTTCTCTTGAATGCCCACCTTTTTGTTTTTGATGGACCTATTAAATACAAATGGGCACGTAATTTGATATGGTTAAATCTTTGGTTAACTTTAATTTTAACTATATTTGAACTAAGTTATGTAGTATACACGAAAAAGAATCTCGAGTTTCTGTTATCACATGTCTTTATTACAACTCTAAGACTTTATGTGAGTAAATTATATCTATTACTTTTTCGCATTTTATACAGTAATGCACTAGATTAATGACCTCAAAATCATACAGTAATGAGTCACTTTACAGCATAGCAACCATTACTGCATAAAACGTCAATGTCATTCAAAACACAATTTTACAAGAAAAAAATTCGTTTATTACAATAAATATTAAAAGAACAATTATTTAAGTTAGAAAAGGATGCAACTGCTGACCTCGCCGTATTAAGTAGTTGTTGCGGAACATTTCTTTTTATTCACCACAATTCCTATGGGGACTTCTTGGAGTAGTTCCGGTTGGACATTTTTGAATACCCTTTGGGAATTTCTCATTTTATTTTCAATGCTTTCTTCCACGTATCCTTCAGCTACGCTTGTGGACCGCCATCCCCCATGCCGTTTGAGATCCTGAATATCAGCGCCATTCTCAAACAATGACCGGTGTAGCTTGAAGCATCAGGAAGTTTTAGATATTCCGCAATTTTTTGTGGGATTTTTGCGAAAGTGTTGATGACAACTGGCTGTATTGTACATTTGCCATGACGATAAAACAGGAAAAATCGATTGTGCCTTACTGTTTTGGGTCTTAACAGTAAGTACTTGTGGTAAATTTTATACCCATTGCCGTCTGATCCTACGGTAAATACACGTTTTTCTTTGTTTTGGTATCATGTAACGTTACTATGAGCATTGTTCCTGAATCCTCTATATCTTCAGATGTTAAACTGCATAGTTCTGCACGCCGACATGCGCCATTCAGCCCAAAAATTAATACCACTTTCATTAACAGAAACGTGTCGTCTGGAGCTTCCTTCAAAAACTTTGTGACGTTTTCCATGGTCAAAACTTTTGATTTTTTAGGTTTATATTTGTCGTTTTGACGTTTCAAAAAAGCGATTAACTTTTTATATTGTGAAATATCCGTATTTTCACTGATAAGTATTGTGCTTTTGATCATAGAGTACGTAGACCATAAACTGGAAGCTTTGAGGAGTTTTGCCTAAAACAAATAACAAAATTAGTACCTATATACCACACTTTAACCATATAAAATAGCTTACCTTCTCGTAAAAGTATGCCAGCATCAAATTTTCGTCAATGCCTTTAAAATTCTTGGTGTTTCTCCACTCGCAGAACATATTATATGCTTTCTCGTATCTTTCCTTGGATTTTACTGGAAGCAAACTTGAAGAAGCTTCGCGGGGCCGCATTCAGGATATCTTCCAAGTCGTTTTTAATAGCCATTTCCATAATTCTTGTGAAATTCACTCTTCAAATATGATTTTATTTGGATGCTGTCAATAGTCGTCAAACACAAAAAAACATCTTGTTTATATTGCTAAGTTACCGAGAAGTCAGACTACTAAGTTTTTGTAGATTTTCTTCAGTAACTATTCTTTTTAGATTTTAATATGAAATGCAAAATAATTAATTACTTACAAAATGCGAAAAAATAGTATACGCACCTCGTCAGAAAAGTGATTTTACTTGACTCGTATGAAAATTAAATCCTCGCTTCGCTCGAATTCAAACTAACCATACTGGACGAGTAAAGTTCCACTTTTCTAAACTTGATACGTAATGTACTATTACATATTAATTAATGTTAAAAAAGATAAATTACTATTTAATAATGAATTTTAGACGCACATAATTAAAATAATTTAGTAATAATTAGATCTACACTAATAAAAACAAAAGCGAAAGTTACTTAAGAGTAAAACCTAAAAGTGTAAAATGTAATGGATGTAATGTAAATAACTATAAAATAACATTTTAAAAATCTTTTCTGTAACAGTTTAGATGTAATAACCAGAATGAAATTAACCACATAGTTATATCTTTTAAGTCGCCATTCTAAAGTTTTAAATTTTCGTATAGATTACATGTAGTGTTAATTTCAGCTAGGAATTTGCAATATTTTTATGGCGATTGAAAAGGCTGCCATTCAGAAGACAAATAAAATCATACAAAAAATGCTCGACAACCTGAATGCTGGAAAAATACACCCTAAAGTTGTTCTTCTAATGACTCAAATATTCATGATGAAATATGTTGTAACTCTGATTTGTAACGTTGCTTTTACAATAGAAATTCGTGGATCAATTCTATTCCATGCAGCTCGTGAATACAATGCCATACTGGCACATATTTCAAACATACAGTTTTTCTTAATAATGTACCTCGCCTATTGGTATTGGAACCTTCCGAACTATGTTACCCTGGTTTTTCTTCAAATAAATGATCTTTATGGGTTGAATGGACGAATATCTAAAATGAAAATAAATGAAATTCAATGTGCTAAATTAAATCTTAGGTTTATTGCATCATGTGAGAGAAGAATTAAGTTGTAAGTAGTTGTGGGACCGCGAATTTTATTCTCCTTTAGCATACAATATAATAAAAATATTTATAAAAAAGTTACATATTACTTTGTCACTCAATAATTATTGTGCATAATGAAAATAAACATTTTACAATAATAATTAATCTTTAACTTTTAGATAACATTAGTCTATTTATTCCGTAATATTATGTCATTTATAGAGTATTTTTCGAGAATCGCCTAATTTCAAAAAAGATGTCGTTGAATTTTATAGTATTAAATATTGTTATGCAGTCCTGTACCATTTGCATCTTTATAATGTATGTAAGTAAATCAATAAATTCTATAATATATTTGAAAGTAATATTATGAAGTATAGGTCCAAGAAATTTATAAATATACTTTTATTTTTTATTGTGTATTAAAAAAACATAAATTAATAAACTTTTAATATTGACGCTCTTATTTTTCTTAAAAATTCGGAATCTAAAGAAAAGTTATTAAATTTAACTTAACTTTTTTCGATCTGTATCTTTAACGTTTTTTCTGTCTGGGCTTAAAATTATTAATAAATTATTTTGCTCATTAACCATCAAATTGAAATTTTAAGGGTGCTCTTTCAACATACAGTATAATAGCAATATTATTATTTTGTGTTTACATGACAGTATGTGGATCAATAATAGGTCAAACTTATGAGGATGAGGTATGTATATTAAAGTAATTATAGAAGGTGGTATTAACTATTTTGCAATATTATGTATAATAATAATATACACATCAAATAAATTAGGAAGTAGACCTTCTTGTATACAATATTACGGCTGCTCTTTAAAAAAATATATTCATTCATGAGAGTAAAAACTTGGAAAATTTTTACTTTTCTTAAAAGTAAACAAAAAAAGGAAAAATTGCATTTGAATTGCGCCAAAAACTGTTTTTCTGTTTATTTCCAATAGAAAAAAAAATAAAAATCAACATATTGTATGAAGCAATTATTATTGTATTTTTTATTTGCCGTAAAATTTGTTATAAAACAATAAATTATTGTAACGTATCTGGTATGGGTCCACTACTTCTTCTTAGCCCTAACGTCCTGGTACTGTCTAATTTTTATTCGTTTCTAGTGGGAGAAATGCTTCCTTAAAGTTTGTAATCTTCCATGGTATACATGGAATATAAATGATAAAAAGCAATTCCTGAAAATCCTACTATTTCTTGACCAAAATACTAAACTGGCTTTTTACAATGATATTGCCATGAATTACAGACTCGGATTAGACGTAAGCTAAAGCTAAATGCTGGTTTAGTTAATATAATTTTTTGACATTTGGCACTGTAGGCCAGTAGGCTGGTAGTAATAACAATTAAAAGATAAAGGATGATTTATTGTGTATTAAATGTAATAATTTTGTAAATTAATTTCAGATATGGAAACTTCTTTACACAGCTGCTAACTGCGTCTATAGTTTACACTTATAGGTCACAATTTACTATTTTAATAAAAATTGTAAACACATATTTAAACTGTTAACCACCTATTATTAAAGTAAAATAATTTATTAAGTAGTGTTAGACACACACACAACAATGACCATGTTTAAAAAAACAAACACATTTATAACTGAAAACGAACCTAACATCGCAATGCCAAAAATCATTTAAATCTTTTTATATCAGCGAACTCGAAGAACTAGATCTGGTAACCCAAAACTAGCCCAAAATAGATACTGTAAAGTCTCAAATAAGCTAAAGATGTATACAAAGTTACTTTAGTTACTTAAGCGTTAAAAAAACTATCACTATGTATGTGCCTTTCTTTTAAAAAGTAATAACCTAATGGAAAGTTATATAATATAATATATACCGGGTGTTTCAGGAGGTACGCTCGCCCCTATAACTTTTTTGTTGCACACAACACCCGGTATAATATAATGTTTGTTTAATAAAAATAAAATAAAGAAAGAGAAAAATTGCATTGCTGGTACCAATTCCATTTCCTTTTATTTGATTCAATACTAGATAATGTGTAAAACAACACTGAACTTTTAGAAAATAGGATTTATAATCATCGCCTTAACTTTTATATTTTTAATATTGTTTTAGCGTGATAAACTGTTTAACAATTAATGCTTTATTACTGAACTCTGTTAATTTCTGATTTTTTTGTAATACGTTTTGTTGATGACAATACATCACGAACAAAATTCGGCACTTTAAGGATTTATTAAATTGCGTGTTAATCAAAATAAACCCCCTTTATCATAGCGTCAAAGTCCATAAATTAGTATCATGGCGACAGGTTCTAAGACCGTAGCCTAAATTTACTTTTATTAATAAACTTTAAATTTATTGTGGACAGCAAGTGACACTTTGATCTTTAACAAATCTAACTATATTGCAAGTTTAAAACGTTGAATTATCGCGTGCCACAAACGACGACAAGGGTCCTGTCAAAAGTACGAGAGGATTAATAATAAATTTGTAATTATTAACCGTACATTTCCTTCCATTATAAATCTCGAGACAATTAGAAGTGATAAATGTTTAAACATGAATAATAAACTCTTAATTGGATTGGATAACATAATACAAACAAAAACATATTCTACTGTTTTAAATCGAACGTTTTCGGAATTTTCACAAAATACGCTGTCTGACCGGAAATCTTATTAAGTTATTAATTAATAAAAATTAAACAAAAACATGCTTATTATTTTTATTTGTTGTGTTTAAGCTTTTGTTAAATCTCTACACAATGGGCTTAAAACATTTGTACAAAGCCTAGTTTGACATTAATTTTATTTAAATTTTTGCAGAAATCACCGAAAAGTTATCTTTTTAGAAAAAATACCTCCGACGATATTTTTGATTCCGTATCCATTAACTTCCCATTTATTTTTGAATGAATTGAAGAATATAAAATGAAATTCTATTTTGCTATAAGCGAAATTCATTAGTTCCGTATCAATGTTGTCACTTGCACCATATTCAGCGTGGCTACAAACTGAAAACTAAACGAGGGAAATTTTTAATAAAGTTTCAACTAATTTAACTGCACTCGACAGCAGTCAATGCTGTTTTTCGTCCTATTTCCTGCAAACAAACATTTGAAGTAAGTTCTAGACCTGAAACGTGAAATTAGTAAAAGTTTAAATTTTAATTAGTCAATCATTTTAATAGTATTAAAATAACTGTTCTAGAAAATAAAATTCCCAGATGCGAGTCAAACCAATCGTTACCTTATCAAACTCACTAACCAGAAAAGCGGTTCGTCAATAAAGTTGATTAGCTGGAAATATTTTGAATAATTGACCAATACAATAAAAAAAATCTTTCCTTAAAAAGTTCTGGGTAATTTTGTAATAAATGTAATTACTGATCTTTTATAATAATTTTATGATTACCTTATCCTTCATATTTCCCTTACCGGGTTGTTAAGTCCAATTTATTTATCCCAAGCCTGATTTAAGTGGCACCTTGCACGCATCTTGACCATTCCTTGACATTCCCGTAGGGATATAACATTGGATTTGGCAAATCCCTCGGGAATACTGACTTAGTCTGTCGGTCAACTTCTGGACGTATTTAGGCAAACTAACTTGATTTAAATTTTCGCAGAGGCATTAGGAAAGCTTTAGGGATTCCGGAAATTTGCAGGGTACAATAATAATGTACTATTTTAGACGAAAGTAATTTTTGTTGTTTCATTTTTATAATGTCATTTCTGACAAACAAAATACACATCCATAAGACAAAAGATTAAATACTAACATGACGTTGTTAGTTTTTTTTTTTAAGAAATCGTCAAATCTTGACGTGCCATAATGAAACTGTGATTAGTTTTCAGTTTGGCGATAATACCTTTAAAATCAAAAAGCAAATTTATAGCCTAAAATGTGCCTGTCGGCCTGTGCCATTAAGGTAGTTTTAAAATATTATGGTTCTAGAGATGAGGACCAGATTGTCACTATATAAAAAATGTTGTACTCAGATCTGAACTAAATATCGGGTTTACGATTTAATAGTTATTTATGCAACTAGTGCAAAAAGTGTATGCATGGCATATTATTCACCTCGACTACGCCTCGGTGAATAACTTGTATGCCATGTGCAATAAACACACTTTTTGCACATGTTACATACACTATTTTTTCTACGATCGTTCTTTTATTTAACAAAAAAGTTTAAAATCGCTCTGTATTACCTCTTCTTTGTGTGCAAAAGTTGTAATTCAAACTTGACAATGGATCATCGATCATAGATACCTTTGACTTTAACAAAATAAAATGATGGCGCCCTGTCAACGTGAATTCTATTTCTATAGGATATCGACGGTGTGCAACACACAATACACATACTATAAACAAATTGTTCGTTTCCTAGGTAATTTACTTTATTGCACTAGGGCAAAAAGTACTTTATTGCATAGTATGCAATAAAGACCTACTTTTGTCATTAGAAATTCATACACAAAATGACATTTTTTGAACGATCGTAGAAAAAAAGTATTTTGATCATTTATTAATATAATAATTGAAGCACAGCCTGATGATGTTGAGCATTTATAGGAGCTAAGATAGTACAAGCCTCAGAGAATATGCAGGTAGATAATAATATAAAAATAATATTAGTTATAGTGAATAAACCACATTGGTACTAATAAGTTTCGAATATGATTGAACTAATAAACTGAAATGTTAACAGTTATATAAGAGTTTTTTTATTTCATAGATGACCGAAAGCCCATGAATGATATAGGTATAGGTATAAAATATCGGAACAGTCGGGAAAATAAAAACATATTATTTTAAAATATTTAATCTACATTTTTATTAATAAAATCAAATCCTTAAAAAGGAACAACTGTATTTTTCTACTTGGCGTTATATCTATTCTTTCAATTTGAATGCCACAGGTGAAGCAGTCAGTTTGTTACAGTCGCAGAGCGCATAAATCTGCTCCTTAAAAAGCAATAGCTGAAATACGGCGCTATTCTGAAACAAAACTGTTGTTAGTTCCGACGTTAAGATAAATTTCCACTTGAAAGGAAATATATTTTACAGCCAAATATGGCAAAAATGCAAAGAGCAAATTGTATAAGTATTGCTTATATCTTTAATAATAAAGAAACCTGAAGATTGGTAATACATCTAAATGTATATGATTAAGACAATATTGTCGACATGCTATAGTTTGCACATTTCTTTATCCTTTAAAAAAGGGTTTTCAATACTTTTTAATGGCTCATCGTAGAGAATATTGGTATCTAATAATATAGAGCCATATTTTTAAATTTCTTCTTGTTCTGGAAATACATGCGGCTATTTATTATCCTGGTTTCAATTATTATAACACTGTTTGGCAACGTGTTGATTGTATAAAAATATGTTATTATAATAACATTGGAGAAATTTTTTTTCATTTGGGTAACGTTGGAAGCTGTCACTCGCAAACTGATTTTATTTAAGATTCAAGCCCAGCATATTAGTGTTACAATAATTTATTTATTTACCATTCCTTTTAGATTTATTCTTCATACTATTTGTCGGATTTTAGACTTACTTCATGTTTGTGTAACATGTCCCCTCAAAATACACCTTCATAAGTAGTACTTGGTATAAGTATTCATAGTTTCTACTGACGATTTACGAAACTAACGTTCCCCACTAAGCAGACGCTTGTCACTTAACAAAAAACTTTTAATTAATGACTTTGTGACTTAACAAACTTTCAGATTAATAAGTTAATAAACCTGGCTTATCCCACGTAATACGTAAATTTGCAGCTTTTAGTTCGTCCCCCAAGCGACTAAATCTCATGGGTGACAAAAAGCGCCTTGTTCACGCTGGGGCGGCCCCCGCCTTGGCCCATTCCGAGATGAAAATGTATGCTCGCAGGTTTCGGAGTAAATCAACGTGAGCTGTTAAAGTGTTGGCGTTTTACACCGATTACTTTGCAGATGTATATTATGGTGAACGGTTTCAGATTGTGAAAATTTTATAAACGTGAGGGTCGAATTTTAAAACGGACTAAAAACAGGCAAATACTTTTTCCTACGATCGTGGGGAAAAGTTACTTTTCGACACGATTTATCGTGCGGAAAGTACCACTTTTCCGCACGATTTTACTTTCCCGCACAATTTTTACTTTACCACACTATTTTTGAAATTGTGACAGAATTTATATATGCTCTAATTTGACACCCCTGGTATATATTACAATAATGAGGTGCAGGTTGTGATTAAAATGTCAAATACACATCACCTCGTTCTGGAGCAGGTGGAAATATTGTTTTATGCATTAGCAACTGTCAAACAATCGAACATTGACAATCAACAACTATAGCCTTTTTCCAGTTTCATCATTTTTGAAAGTTTTTTTTGGTAAAATGGATAGCGAAGAACAGTTCGAAGGAGAAGGTTTTTCAGAAGACATCATAGAGGCTATCAACTCAGAAAATAGCACAATATTAATAATATGCTTAATTTGTTCTCAGTTCTCTATTCTCCTAGTCTAAAATAAAGATTTTTGTAATATTTATATGTAAATATATGTTTTTCTACAGACGTGTGGAAAACCCAATTTTCCGCACGAATATCATCATATATATAATATATAACATTTTTCCGCAATAGTGTGGAAAAATCAATTTTCCGCACGATTATGTCAAAAATCCGTGCAGAAAATTGGTTTTTCCACACTAGTGAGGAAAAAATTTTCGGCACAATTATGTCAATGTGATTGTTATAGTTAATTAAAAATTATTAAATTTCTTTGAAATATGTGTTACTTATTTCCACACGTCTGTAGAAAAACTATTGTACCTGACACGTGCGGAAAATGTTTTTCCTGCACTCGGCTGCTTAACCGAACTCCGCTACGCGTCGTTCGGTGAACGGCAGACTCGTGCGGAAAAATTCATTTTCCGCACTTGCTAGGTAAATAGCTATTATATGTAAATCGTGCGGAAAAGTAACTTTTCAGGACTACTAACTAGCACTAGTAACTTTTCCGCACGAGACCTTACTCAATAAAGTGAAATACTTGCAAAATAAATATTTTTTTTGCCAGAAGCTCAATAATTTTTGTAATTACAGTATACAACAACCCGAACCTAATTGACGTTTATCTGAGAACTATATCGATCGTAGGAAAACTTTTGTACCTAACACATGCGAAAGTACCACTTTCCGTACTTGTTAGGTAAATACCTATTATGTATAATATATTGAACCAACAGTGTATCCTATCCGATGTCGAGCAGGGTTAATAACTAATCCACAAACACCATCTTGTTCCTTTTTAGTCAAAATTCGTTAAGATTTTTAACTTACAGAGCGTTAAATACCAGAAGCGTACTTTTTATGAAACGAAAAGATCTCAAAAAGTATATTTTTATTACAATATTTTTTCTCTTGGGTAAAAGTAAAAATAGGCAATTTTTTGACGCCTCATTTAGGCTAGTTAAAAGACAACGGCGTGAATATTTGTGATGACCAGTATAATAGCATAAGCATACTTATTTCGACACATGGACGGACTGATAAGAATTAATCTATTTTGTTGTCTCTTACAGACCCAACTGAAGTAGGAATCTATTTTTTTAAACGCCTAAATGTGCTCTTTGAATGCCAACAATATAAATAAATAATACCTTTTTTGTCTGGAAATCATTATGCTAAAGACCTAATTTATTGGAATCAATTTTTTATCGAATGTATTTATTAATAATTTTTTTTCCTACGTGGATAGTTAATAAACCATCATTATTCGTTGCTGCATTAGTTGTTCAGAGGCTAAGCGTCAGTAGGAAAAAGAAGTGGAAACTTATGAAAAACCAAGTTCCTGCATCACATTTATTTTGAAACTATATTTATAAAAAAAATATTACCCGCCTATGTAGCATAATATATTAAATTTAATTTTTATAATTCTCGACCTAAAAGGAAAACCATGCCAATTTAATTTGTAACAAAAATAAAACCGTTTTTCTACCCTGGATAAAAAGCTACGTGCGACCTGACCGATTAAACGCTGACTTGACATATTTAGTCCCATCCGGTTGGCTGAACGTGTCACGCACTGGCAACATCGCCACCGGAAAGCCGTTGGAAATCAGCAAAAATGCCGGAAAAATTGAATTATGCCTGTTTACTCGCCCACTTTTGTCTGGACGTCCAAAATAATATGCTTTTATTACAGAACCGCATTAGACAAAATAAATGCTCGTACCCTTTGAGTGATTGAAAATCTACTTGCTGTTATGTCAGTATGATCAATGAAAGTCGTTTACTCAGATCAAAGCGCAGTTTATTCTTTTCTGGATAAACTAAGGAATGTGTTACTTTGGAAACAGGAAAAGGTACTGAACACAGGTTCTTTCTTTAAAACTAATATTTAGCCTTGTTTATACCTGGGATGACTCTTGTCAGCAAATCTTAGTATGTATAGATATGAGACAAGTAACAATTCCGGTAACTGACTTGTATTAATTCCGGGAAATAACTTACTAAGTTAAATTAATAATATAAAACAAGTCTATAATAACCAGGCTGTACGGCTGTAGTAAAGAGCTATTATTTTCAACGTAGAAATAAAAATATCTGTCGAATATAGTATATGGGCATTTAAAGCAAGATACACCCCTGCACTAATTCTATTATATGATTTTTTGCTTTATCGCTTTGTTTGGTTTTCGTGAGTAGAGAACAATTTAAACACTCCCGTGTGGCTCACGTTTAGCGGGGATAAATAGGTATGTGGGTAGATAATTCGTCGTCCTGGTATTTTTAATTATTATTGGTTTTTAACATTTTTCGTATGTATGCTAAATGAGATTTAGGTTAGTAGAAGCAGTTTTCTAAAATGTTGTCACGTTATCTTGTGTCATTGTTATCTTGTGTGGTTTAATAATTTTTTCCTGTATCAACAGGCAGGAAGTATATTTTTACCCTTTCAAATTTCATGTTTTAGCGAAACCCGAAGCTACGCTAAACGATAACTTTTTAAAAATTATTAAAAAAAAAACATGTAAGGCTGCAAGAGGAGGTTGCGTTTAAAAATAAATTCAATCATCACTGAAAGTCGTCGAGCACCACGTTTTGATCGCTAAAACTAAGCTCTTAATTTGCATAAATCTCCACCAAACTGCAAATTGGCCAGTTAAGTTAAGCGATTCCATTAAGAAGGCAGAAAATTAAATTAACTCTTTCCCGCCTTTTTCGTTTTTGCGCCATGGAAAAATAAATAATGGTAACCCGCCCCAGGAATGATAAAAGTCATTAAAACATAAACTAACGCCGGCATTTAAAATTTTAATTACATTCACGCCGTGTTGCCGTATTTTGAAGTTATGAAAGAAAACGAAACACAGTATTAGTTTTCATAATATACTATGAGAAAAGCGTTTCATAAAAAGGCGTAGTTTTGCAAAGAAAGATTTTTCTTAAAAATACGTAGTTTCACAGAGAAAGGCGTTTCGTAAAAATGCGTAGACAAATCCCCTTTTTCATATTCCTGGATGGTTTTAACGCTTGCGTGAAAGCGGAAAATGTTACCGAGACCCAAATATTTTCGTAAATATCATTTTGGATCTAAGCAAGCAAGCCAATTAAATTGTTTCTTTTAAATGTTATTTTTCTAGTGCTGTTTACATTTTCTAAAAATATGCATAAAACAGGAAATTAAACTTTTAAAGCCTTTTTACAGGATTTAAACCTTGTTTATATAATTCAAATATTTCAGGGTTTATTTCCAAAAAGGTTATCGTTTATAATAATTAGGTATGCCACATTTTTCATTTTTATACCGGCAGTAAGTTTTAAAATTAACTATAATAAAGAATCGCACCCGTCGCTGACGAAATAAGAAATTTAAATGTAAGTGCCGCTTGCATAGTAAAACTACTCCGCCCAATAAAATTTTCAGTGTATAAACTTAATAAAACCACCGGGTTTCGCATTATTTTATGGTTTTATCTTTGTAAAATTTATATACGCGTGATTCAGAGGTAGATTTAAAAGTTTTACATTTTACTAGGTACTAAAGTATGGGGATTCAAAAATATTATATGCCAAACAACACAATACCCTTTTGGCCTATTTTTAAGTTTTAAACTTTAAGTTAACGATAAAAAGAAAAATAAAAATCATATATTATTATTTATTATAATATTCTTAATAATATCATATACACGACAAATTCAAAAATAATGTCGGTGATTTAATACCCTTATTTTTAAACTTTCAAAAGTGCTTAACGTATGATAGCAAAACACAAACCCTCATAATACTGGTTTTTAAATAAGCACTTGAAACAACGAAATAAAAACCAAATAGCAGGCTTTAAAAACAAAAGCTGCGTACGCCAGGACCCTTTGATGTGTAAATTTAGGAAAGAATAATCGCTGAGAGAGAGTTTTAAAGGGTGTTTGTAAGTTGTTTTGTACTTTCGGTGCTCGAAAAAGGATAGTATATTTTATTCCGCTTATGCGCATGAAAATTTAAAAGCTGACGACAAATTATAACCAAACGAAGTAATTATGACTCTCACATTTCGATGGTTTAAAGATAAAGTAGCAGAGACGAAGGAAAATCATCCATGTTAAAAAGCGACTTCTACGCGCGTCTCTATGTCAAGTTCCAGCTCCACACATGACAGAAACTAACTGTATGTACATTTTGTGTACGGTTTGACAAAGAATTGACCAAAAACACCATCTGGGGGATACGCCAGTGATCAATTAACAGCTTTTCTCATAGATATTAATGATATTATCGCAATTCAGCTGAGAACAGAAGACCGCGAAAGGCCAGACCGTGGTATTAAGGCGAATTGAAATCTCGCTAGGTGTATTAATTTGTTAGGATAAGCGCGTGACCACGGCTTTGACATATTCATCCCTGTATTCCCTTTTCATCCCGGTTTAATATCGCCAGTCTCGAAAATCCCGTAATTACGTGTACATGTAGTGGATTTGATAGTGTATCCGTTCTATTGTTTGCTTACAAGGTAAAGCGAACGATTTGTAAAACTGTATTTATTAGTATGATTTAAATGTACTGACGATGACGTAACTAATATAATACTCCTATAGATTTTTCTGTTTAGTAATTTTTTGCATCACTTGTGTTAGTACTTTATTATAGTAAACCATTATATTCGTTAATTATTATTAATGTTATGCAAATAACACCATGATCTCACTTTGATCAGTATTTTTATTACATGTTTGTTCTTTCGAGATACCGAAGTATGGTCAAATTTCATTTTTATTTTTTTAAATAAATTGTTGTTAATAATTGATATTTTAAACTGCGTTTAATTAACTTAAGGAGACTGTTAGTTGGTATCCTAAGAAGATAAACAAATATTGTTCAAAAGACGGCGAACGAGTCGGCAGCTCTCACTTTAAAATTTTATTTATTCTAAAAAGTATGCAGAATACTTGAATTTATTTTGATAAAACATACTAGTATAATAGTTAATAATAAGAAAAAAATAATATCTATTTTATATTTAGCAAGTTTTATTACCTATATAAATCTTATAACAAATATTTTACTTCTAAATACCATGCTATAAACTTGAGAATTTTATAGGCATATAATCTTTTTCACTTTCTCAATTTCTACAATAATTGGTGCCTTGTTTAGACCGTTCAGATTAAAATGTCTTCTCGTACTTTACCAATATAGCTAACAAATTTAATGCGAAAAGTGATTACGAACACTAATTTATATATTTTACGCCTAGAAGACAAGGTACTGTTAATTAAAGCAAGAAATTTAATTTTATATCTTGTTCTATAATGATGTAATGTGGTTTCTCTAGTTGTGTTTTAGATTTATAAATTTTTTATAGTTATTATAAGAGTAATAATTGAGCAGGTATGATAATTTACATTTTTGCAAACCCGTTTGATTTCGTCTAAGAAACATTCGTACCATTTTTGTTATCAGTGGCGGCTCGTGACTAGCGAGTCAGGGGGGGCGCTGGCTTTAAATAAAAATTTTTTAAATGTCTATTATTTTCGAAAGTACGTGTCTGTTTTTTCCTAGGTTTTTCTAACTTTCTCGTTGTGAATTTTAATTTCATTAGCATAAGCACTACTTAAACAAGTTAAAATATTAGTTTGTCCTAACATCTCAAAACTTACCACATTATGACGATGTTTTGCACTATTTTCATGTTTTTTTTTAATTTTCTCTGAAAGATGTTTTAAGCCCTGCACCCCATTTATAGTCCAATTATCATCCCCGTCAAAAAGAAGACACACGAAACAAAAAAAAATATTTTTGTCCTCACAACCGCATATCGAGGATTTTTTATTATATATTTCTTTGTCAAACTTACGCGTAAACTGTGCCTTACTTTTACATTTTGATTGTACTTGTACTATGTTCAATTTCTAGCATTTTTCAAGTTCAAGTTTTTCACTTAAGCTCAGAAAACTAAACTTCTGTAAATCACTGACCTTCATATTACACGACATTTTCCACTTTTATAACGTAATTAATAAATAACTCAAAACAAATAAACAAAACGTCAGCGAGTCAACGGCATCGACAGACGACAGGTGGGTCGCGAACAGTGGGCGCGGAAAATTGAAGCTCTCCGTGGCCGCTCGTTGTGCGATGTGTAGGTGAAGTCAGGCCTCCGTCGTCATGACAACCCATCGAGAAGGCGCGTTGAATCGGGACGGATAATCGGTCGCCCGCCGCCGCCCGCGCTTAGTACAACCTTGAGAGCGCGCAACTCGCTTTTCTATGAGTATAGCCTGCCCGTTAGAATAGGGCTACGTTTGGTTTGAATTATTTTAATTGATTGCTTACATACATTGCGTTATTGGTTTTTTAAGTAAAGTATTTTTGGATTTTGTTTGAAATAATTGCAGGGAGGGCGGCGCCCCAGAGCCCTTCATTAACCAGCCGCCACTGTTTGTTATTTGAAATGTAGATTTCCGGAAGATGAGTAGGTAATCTGTGTTTAGGTTAAAATGTTTAAATTTTTACTCAATAAATTAAAACTGAGCTACAATCGAATATTTTATTAGGCAGGTATGTGGCGTTCTCCACATTATAAAGTCCCTAATAATATGGAATAACTTTTCCATTAAACTTTGGTAACCGAATACTCTTCCTACATACTCATACTTACGGCATATGTACGCAACTAATTTCGGAGACAGCAAACTAGAAATAATTACGTTTCACTATATTCTACTGGCGTAAACTATTAGCGAACTACCTAAGTTTTGAAATAATTGTGAGAGCTGTGGAAATAATAATCTAATTTATTTAATGATTGCAGGGTGGTACTACGAGTGCCTTTAATAGAATTATTAGTAATTTTTAGATAACAGTGCATGAACTTGAACATACATAAATATATGGAGAACAGTAAAATTTCATTAATATATTACTATTTATGCATTTTCACTTCTGATTCAAAATGCTATCTACTAAATGTCTATCATTATATTATTCTAATTTTGTATCATAACAAATCTATTACGATACGCATTTGCGTATCGTAATAAAGCTATTTCGATACGCGTTTTTTCTTTATTTGATATTCGTAACATTTAAATGTTTTATTTCATTGACTTGCGCGGCCTTTGTGATTTACGAGAAACCCCATTTTTCGCAGAGGAAAAATAGCTTGATAACCTACTTTTTTATTCTGTGTGGATAACAGTCATGTATGTTGGTTGCATAAATCTATAAATCAATCTTTTGTAGATGCTTCAAGCTATCATTTTCTGCCAAATCCTATCCAAAATTCAATCTACTAACCTTTCAATGTCGATTTTAACTTCAACTTTATTTGAATTTTCCATCTTCCCCATACTAAATTGCAATGCCGTGACGTAAAATCACGTCTTGTGAAATTCGAAAAAAAAAATAGTAAAATCGCCCGAATTTCCGAACGCTCTGTATATGTACCTAATGTACAAGGATCACACAACGTATTCCGTCCAATTTCAAATCTCATATCGCTAAAATGACTTTAGAATCTGGTGGTGAAAATGGGTCAATAAATCAAAAAATTACAGTTCGCAAAATAATTTTTGTTGTCCAGAGGCTACTACGAAATGTGAGTGTACCGTCGCATTTTACGAATATCGTGGACCGATCACATCACTAACGAGGAGATTCTCCGCAGAGTCGGTAAACAGAGAGAAATCTCATTCGCTGTTAAAAAACGTAAAATGGAATACCTTGGGCATATAATGCGCCATGAGAAGTATCGTATCCTGCAACTCATCTTTCAAGGCAAAACAGACAGCAAAAGAGGACCGGGTAGACGAAGACATTCATGGTTGCATAACCTGCGTAAATGGTTCGGACTCACTTCAGTAGAACTTTTTCGGAGTGCAGCAAACAAAGTTAGAATAGCCATGTTAATCGCCAACGTCCGCAACGGATAGGGCACCACAAGAAGAAGAAGAGGCTACTATGATAAAAAATAGTATTACCAACATAAAATTTAGACATAAAAATTTACAATATTTGAAGGATTTATTTTCTATTTAAATATGTCATTGTGTTTTTTATTGAAAAAACTACAAATTAGAAAAAATAGTATAACGTAAGTGTTATATAAAGCAGTTTTAAGCACTTGTCCCGTTATAAAACTCGCTGCAAGCGGCTCGTTTTTTAACATGGACGCGTGCTATAAAATGATGCTTTATTAAACGTGTACGTTAATATATACTATTATTTTCACTTCTGATTTAATTAGCTTACATAAATGCTATCTACTAAATGTCTATCATTATATACAGGGTTGGGCAAATGTTCCGGAACGGCTTAATTACAGGCGAACGAAAAGTGATATCGGATCCGGGTTTTGGGCAATCTATAGGACTAAAATTTTACTATTTGACTATTATACCATATGTCAGTAATGTCACCAAAACTGTCAAGTGTTGACGTTATTTTTGTTTTTTAAATGGAACACCCTGTATATTTTTACATTTTTAAATTCCACATAAAATTATAATTATTTTTTATTAAATGCACTATTAGTCTATACTTCATAGTTTCCGAGATATTGACTCTCGAAAAGTGACATTTTTGAACTTTGACAGCTTATAACTTTCTAACAGTACGTCTTAGAGAAAAACGGCTTACATGTCCCTATCTTCAATTTTTATTATCTTCTCAAAAAAATCAACTTCCAGTTAAACCGGAACAACTATATTTTCTGCTTTCGAGTTACATCCGGTTTAACCGGAAGTTGATTTTTTTGGGAAGATAATAAAAATTCAAGATAGGGACATGTAAGCCGTTTTGCTCTAAGACGTACTGTTAGAAAGTTATAAGCTGTCAAAGTTCAAAAATGTCACTTTTCGAGAGTCAATATCTTGGAAACTATGAAGTATAGACTAATAATGCATCTAATAAAAAATAATTATAATTTTATGTGGAATTTAAAAATGTAAAAATATACACGGTGTTCCATTTAAAAAAAAAAATAACGTCAACACTTGACAGTTGGTGACATTACTGATATATGGTATAATAGTCAAATAGTAAAATTTTAGTCCTATAGATTGCCCAAAACCCGGATCCGATATCACTTTTCGTTCGCCTGTAATTAAGCCGTTCCGGAACATTTGCCCAACCCTGTATAAGTGTGTTAAAGAAAGATGTACTATTTAACTCACATTCTAAGTAACATTTTTTTAAACAACCCGCATAATATGAGTTTTTTTCTATCGCGGAGGTTCATAATTATTGTTAGTTTTCCTTTACAAGGAAACCCCGTATTAAACTATTTTCCACAATCTGTCTTCATCCATTAAACGTAAGCCGCATCACGAGGGTTAAAAGCTATGTTACAATAAAAGCGTAAGCTTTGTCGGTAAATCTTGAGGATGCACTTAAAAAATACAATTAAAATTAAAACCCAGCGTTTTTAAAACCTTACCACAAGTCCTTCTTTATTTTTATATCAAGATAAAACTTAACACAGCGAAATCTGGGTTCACCTATATTTTTTTTAACAATATGATTTACAACTGATTAGCAATTTGACATTACTTAAAAGCAAAATTTGGAAATTTTTATAATATGTTTTTTTATTCAAGTGTACAAGTGGGTTATATTCCTTACCGTCCACTTATAAACAAGGGTGCAACATTGTTCGCTTTTTCATTTGAATTGTTAGTATTTTTACTTTTTACAACCGTACACTCTGTTTTAGTGGCAATAAATAACTTAGACCTGACACCGTATGGCTAATAGTTTTCTATTTTTACCGCTCGGTCCGGGTAATCCCAGCAGGGGATCCCGCTATCAAGGTTGCTTTTTGACCCTTCGGGCGGGGTGCGGACCAGAACTAGCCCTGATAAGAATAACGAATATTCGTAGTGTGGCCGGGCTTATTAACCTATGTCACGAAAGACCTTGCTAAAAGGTTTAGTCGTATATGCAACTCTATTGGAATTATATATATAGGTTTAGGCTCCCATTGTCTTTCCTTTAATCACCAAGGGTTCAACAAACATTTTTGTAGGATTTTATCTCTTATTTCTAAAATAAGGTTGTTTCTATAGTTAGAAAAGGCTAAAAAGAAGTTGTTTTTTTTAGTTTAGTCATATATATTACACACAAAATTTATTTGCATACCCCAAACAATGCAGATGAATTTCTTTACTTTAAAATTTAACACAAACTTTTACTTATTAATGTAAAAAGTATAACAGATCTACATGTAATAGTACCTACTTGACGGAAAATCAGTGAAAAGTTACATCAACATTTTACACACGGTTACATAATATTATGTTTAAGGGTCACTTCGCTTCACTGCAATAAATTATCAACAATACTCATGGTGATTTTTCGTAATTTTCTTTGACTGTAATATACCCTAAAGAACAAAAACTACCTAAATTATATAACCTACCCGAATATGCCTCATTTCATGTAAAGATATTTCTAGGGTACACGGTTGCCTAACGTAAAAAACCTGAATTATGACCGGTTTCGGTAAATTTATTCTCGCATTTTCTTATGCTCTTGCCTTGTTTACGTTGAGGCTTTGGCTAATTCGAAATTTTTCACGACTAAGAGCTATGGAGCAAAAAAACGCACGCCGATCCTTATCACGCAGCATAAAAGAATTCATATTTTTATAGGATAATATATTAAAATAGTTGAACTAAATTTAAGAATAGTTTTTGGAGTATCAGAAATATCCTTAACAAGCATTTCATTTAACCCAAGGCTAGAAGGTTTGTGGTCAGTTAAAATTTTCGTACTAAACACTGAAAAAATCGAAATACAGTGATATTTCTGGTCATATATATACGTCAAGTATCATAAATTAATACGATCTAAGAGAATATAAATCTTCTCTACATTTTCGCTTTAACACATACCCAGATTTATGAAAAGCATATTAAAGAATAAATATTCCCATATTATACTTAAAGCAATATATTACACCTACCTTGTAGAAAAAAAAAGACGACTGAATTAGATTACCCAAATAGGCCGTATTTCATGTACAGACATTTTCTCGGGCACGAGAATAAAATATTTTCTTGTGCAAAACGCAAAAACTTAAATTATGGCGCGATGCTCTAGATTTATTGTTACTTTTTCCTTATGTTTTTCGCTTTTTAACTTAAGACTGTTTTGTATAACCGCGTTTCCCTTGCCAGTTAAGACAGTCGCGAAACAATTTTTTCTTTTTCTCTACACAATATTTTTTAAGACGAATAAACATTCTCTAAATGAGGATACAAATTTGAATTTCCGTTGGTGGGATTTTATAAGATGTAGATAAACAAAAAAATAAATTAGGGCAACCTGGCAGAATTTAGTAGCTATTACTATAGAGTAGGGTAGAGAATAAACACTAACTCGAGATTTAAAGCACAAAAGTTTTTTGACCTGTCTAAAAACAATCTTTTATACATTTTAAAAAAATAGCTTCACTGCAAATCCGTGCTTGAATTAAAAAAAAAAAACATTGTATCGTGCTTCTCTAAAGTTCAACTCAATACCAAAACCCATCTCTTGAATTACACACAACAATGCATTTAAGGAGACTATAAGAATATGTTTTGCTACAATATTTCATCGTATTTTCTTCCCTGTCTGCCTTTTTTTCCTGCAGCAAAATATTCGAACTGATAAGGTCTAATATAAATCTTCAGCCAATATTTCGTTACAAATATCCTGCGTAGCCAAACAAATACGCCAAGGAAATCTATAATAATTTAAAACAACCTTCCTCGGCAAATTAATGTGTTTTGGTCAGTTTTTATCCCGGTTTGGCGCTCTAGACAAAAAACTTTGGGATAAAATTAATAACACCGAAAAAAGTTCGCCTGTATAATAATATGTACTGTGTGCTTTGTCTGTTAAACAAAAAAACTGTTTTGCTATTAGTGAAATACTTAGGTTAGAAAAATGGCAGCAAAAAATAGAGTTAAATTAATGGTTATTATTAGTCTTAGTTTTTTTGGTAAAATATTACAAATTTATTTTAATAATAATAATAATAATAATAAAGATATTTATTTCTACCAAAATATAGAAATTATAAAATATAACGATTAAAAATAACTATTGGTGACAGTAACATACTAGTTGGAACAAAAAGGTAGGATTTTGATTAACAATTAATCAGTCTTCGAATCCGACCCTAAGATTATGTTTTTTTAATTACTTTTAAGAGCCGAATAGTTATATCAGGTTCTATATTGTTATATATTATTGAACTACACTTCTTGTCAAAATTAGCGAATACTCTAAAATCTAGCAATAGTTTGTTCTTAACTATCTTATGCACCGCTCATCCGATTTTGACCAACTAATTTTTACATGATAACCTAAGGTGTTACAAACCTTTTTAAGTTCCTAGCGTTAATCTGTAAAAAGATTCAACTGATATACAAGGTGTTATTAGTAGAGGCGATTTTGAGCCGTAAATTTGAAACATTCTGTAGAGTAAACTGGTAAAGTTAGAAATTCCCGGTATGTGCCGTTAGTAAGATGACGTCAATATCTCCAAACCATTTTGCCAGTTTTTTGATAACTGTCTTTTGGCAATAGATACACTATTAAACAAAAAATGTGTCAAATTTTGGTAGGAAAATCTTTACAATGATGTATCTTGGCAATGGTTGAACAAATTTCGACCAGTATTCAAGATTTTGAAAGCTCTTTTCCTATAGATTTTCCGTGATATAATAGTGATTTTTAAAGATGGCCATTTTCTTATCATACAGGGGTCGAGAAATTATGGTCACTGGATTAAAAACCATATGTATAAGTTATAAATAATAAAGGACCCAGTACAGATCCTTGAGGAACTCCTTTTAATACCTTCGATGAATTAGAAACATCATAAATAAATTCGTTTAAAATTGTTGTAGTAATTTGAGATATATTTGATAGATAATTTGTTACAGGTGTTAAAAATGTGTACTAATATCGAAATGTTTTGATCGTATAATATACAATATAGCATGCACAATTCTTATTTTATTTTAAATGTTTGTATCACCAAAACGTTTCCATACAATAGGCAAACTTATAATAGGCCCAATTAACTCTTATCAATTTATCCGAGAACCTTTTTGTCAAAAATGTTGGCCAGCCACACACTAAAACACATTAATTTAGCCAGAGAGCCCGTTTTGAATTATGAGGGGGTTTCTCGACTCATTTGTTTCGACGCAGTAAGTTATTTATAACAAAATTTTGCCAAAGATTTATTTTATGTTTTATCAGATTGGACCGGGGATTGAACTGAACGGCCCACTTTGAAAATACTTTGCAAAATCATAACATTTAACATCTTGGGTACGGGATTTTAATTATTCTTTCTGGTTAGTTTACCAAAAATGTATAAAAGTGATTGTTAACACACCGATATTGGACAGCCTAAAAGTAACTGGTAGTGATAATAATTATATTCAAACGGTGAATACATAAATATGTATGAAACGGCTGTTTTTAGTTTAACCAAATAAAAAGCTGAAAAGTATAAATCAACCAGTGTGCTAAACAAGGCATAACACGCTACGTGCATAATAAATGGGCCTTTCTAAGTTGGTCAACAATGAATATAAATAATACATTTAATTACTTAAACAGTAAAATAAAAGGAAAAACCTATTAATTATTCCTTGCAGAAAAATTTTAATGGTATAATATATTATACTGGGTCAAGTTTACTTTATGTTCCTAAACCCCAGCTTAGCTCCAATTTGAATTACTTTATAATTAAATTATACGTCAAAAATTTTAGACTTTACAAGTATGTCAAGAAATAGAGAAAAATTAAATCTTGAAAAAATCCTCGTAAATCGTTACACCAAAATATAGAATCTGAGCCTTGAAAATGCCCTAAAGTAGCCTTTTTCAAAACCAATTTGTTCTCAGATTCCTTTTAGCTTAAGAGTAAAGCCACAAAAACAATGTATTTTTGAAACAACTTATTTATTGATAAAAGTTCTGTCAAATATGATTCGGTCAATTGCGAGTGATAAAATTAAATATTTTCGTTCCTTTCCGATAAATTTATTTTAATGTGAAAGCCATCGACTGGATGGACTAAACCTTTTCTTTTCATTATTAAACTAATAATTATTATTTATTGTCTTTTCACCGTATACCTATAATGTAGTTTTAGAATTTCTATACTACTTTGATTCTAATGCGAAATGGAACAATTTGATGTCCCTTCAACCTGATTCTGGATCAAAATGATATCGCTAACGACAGTCGAAATTGTCGAGATAATCATTCCAAAACCTTAAAAACCTACTTTTCCAAACTAGGGCCCATTTTCACACACTTGGCTCACTCTAATGGTTATGACTCGGTAATAACGCTTTCCCGCCTTTATTTTCCTGCATTTAGAGTTGAACGCTCTAAGTTCTTGGCAGCGCAACTAGGGACGGATGCCCTTACTTTATTTTGTCATTTTAAGATCATTTATGTACTCAAACAAAGTCATTTTTATGATGGCTTAATAAACTTTCTTTATTTAAGACCTAATAATAATTGTAAAATAATAACTCTTTGTATATATTATAGGTTGCGACATCTGACAAAACAGATTTTCATTATTCACGAAATTTTTTTTGAAGGTGGACCAATAGAGCTAGTAGCTAGTGCGGTAATCTAATGGTAACCAAATTGGAATTGAAAGTTCCTATTACCACAGGTCGAAGAATAAACATCTCAAATTAAAAAATAAAATTCGACCAAGTTTTTTGACGGTTGAAAGAGCATAAGACACGACAAGAAGTAAACGGAAAAGATCAATTACGTGTGTTCGAAGAAGCTTTTGTGTCCTTAGGAAATAAATGAGCTTATCCCTCGAAGGCATCAAGAAGCTTGAGTGGACAAATGATTGAAAAATCGCAGACGACTCAAGTGCTGTAGCGCAACTTTTGTGTGTGACAGCGTTTTTGATGTTTCCTCGTTGGCGTCTGTCTTACAGACGTCGACAGAGAATGTCGGGGTAAATTGAAAATAAAACTCATTGATTCTTGATTTTATATAAATAAGGGTGAGATTACAGAAAATGCATACCTGCAACTTCTGCAGATCTGCAAATATGGCGGACTTGCAGACGCAAAATAATTTGCAGAAACTTGACATTCCAAAAACCATTTGCAAATCCGCCATTTTTACCGTAGTTAAACCGTTTTACTACTACTGGTTTATTAATATTGACTGACAAATGTGAAGTTCTAACCTCACATCTCACCTCACATTTTAATTTAAGTTTTTTTCTCCGAAAAGAAAAGGGTAAAGGGTCTGTCGAGAAGATTCTCTTCAAATTGTTCTGCTTTCAAATAATCAAAATTCTGAATATCATTTTCTTCATTATTCACAGGGACGTTATAGGCCTGCCTTATATATTTATGTAACATAACACAAGATATTATAATTCTTATCACTTTTGAGGGTTTGTAGAGATTTCCTTACACGAGTAAATAGCCCAAATCCATGGCAATAATTAATTAATGTTCCCTTCTCTTTTTTTATATAAAAATTATTGCAAAAAATATGAAATGACTACCATCCATTAAATCCCCAAAATATAGGTTAGTTTTTAATAAATTTTATACATTCTGCAAGTTTGCAGCACCTTCCAACCATCTGCAAATTTGCAGACGACTTGCAGACGCAAAGTATGATAATCGTTTTCTGGAATCCCACTTCTGTCATTTGCATCTGCAAACTGCTACTTGCAGCTGCAGGTGTCAGATGCAGAGCTTCTGTAATGTCACCCTAAATATGTAATTTTTTTGTTAATTCAATTTAACGAGATAACGAATTATATAAGCGAATAACTTTGGCGGATATTATTAATACTTTTCGTATGGAAACTGATTTTGATCTTCAAATATACCGTAGAAGATAATATGAAAATAAATACTTACTGTTTTCTCGCTTGGCGTAAAATTGCTATTTTCTGACTTTAAAGAAGGTAATTTGTAAAATCCTTTCCATACAGGCTTAAGAAAACGCAATTTATGTATAAGAGCGCTCAAGATTCTATTTTAGCTCGTTCAATGGTTGTTTGCGTTCTCGAGAAATTTCAAATTATGACTCGGGAGCCCAAAAGCATGCTTTTTAAATCTTACTTTAATTAGGATTTTGTGTGTTCTTTAATTTCAAATCGATATTTATAATTATTCAAGGAAGGGAGTAAAAGTTAATTAACAGATTACACGAATTAGCGACTAAAAGCAAAAAAAGCAATTAATGTTACCCTAAAACTTATACAAAGGAATTTGACGGTGTTATTTTTCTTTGGAGATTGTATCAGATAATTGGAATAAAAGCAACAAAGATTTACTTATATAAGTATAATTTTAAAATAAAACTCACGTAAAGAAAATTTGGTATATTGCCTGCAAAATGCTATAAATACACTGAGAAAAATTTCTTTCTGGTGGCAATTAAGCGATTTTTAACATTTCTAGTATTGGTTTTTTAATTGGATAAATAAGATTATAGTTCACTACACTAAATTACTCTTGACATAATTTTGTAAATTATTTTTGATTAATTCGGGCAACTAAAAAATCGAATTGGAATATATATGGTTAAATTAACAAAAGTTTAATGCAATCAATTACAGTTTACTAATATTATTTACTTCCAATTTTCTTAATAAATATTTTATTCAAGGAATCCAGATATTTGTTAGCATAGTATGCTATAAGAAATCTAGAGATTATAATTTAATACTGCAAATAAAACAGATATTCCAAAATAAATTTATTTTGCCAGAGTTCCGCGAACTAAATTTTACTGTAGGCAAGTTAGTTGGTGATTCCCAGAATTACAGCTAGAGTCCCAACGTGAAGACGACCGCCACGCGAATCATTTAATTCGAAGCGCGCGGGTTGGTGTCGGCTGTCGGTATTTTCTTTTGTTTGTCTTCAAGTGGTCCAATTATAATAATATAGTTATGGATGAAATGGAGGAAATATTAAAAACCTGGGGGTTACCCATGTTAGTACCTGTGTTTGTCGGTAAGTCATCAATTATTATACCTATTTTATTATCTAATATTTTAGTTGTTATCTACTAGGTAGGTATATGGTTCTAGAATTGCCGCGCCGCGCCGGGAAGATGGCGTACATTATTATAATATGTATGTGTTGCGAATTGCGCAATTTGACTAAATTTTCCAATGCGCACGCTGTATAACCGTACCAATTTTTCTACAAATAACATTTATTAATGCATTTATAAATATTCAATGGAATTTAAACCAAATTTTTTTCAATAAGTACCTAAGTAGTTTGAGAAATCCTGTCTTAAATAATTGTATATAAAATATGGCTGCCAAAATAAATATGTATGATAATAATTGTTTTAAACTTGACGTTTATTTAAACTTTAATTTTTTAACCAATTAATCAGAAAATGGTAAAAATAAAATAAATTTGCACATAGTAATTAAAGTAAGTACAGGGTGTTTCACGGTAAATGGAACTTTAGAAGATTATAGAAAACGGGTCAATCTCTCGGAAACTATTAAGTAAATATACTATAATAATATGCATTTTTATTAAAAAATAAATATAATTTTCCGTATAGAATATACAGGGTGGCTCATTAATAAGGGACGCCGGCTATAGGTATCTCAGGATCCGTTAATCGGACGACCCTTAGAAAAAAATTATTGGTAAATTAGCAAACTCCACCGCTAGAGGGCGTAAATCCAACCTCGGAGCAGAAAATATTGTTTTAATCAAAATTGTTTCAAGTGAACCCATATTGAAATTTTTCTTTTGTAACCTACTGAAAATATCACAACTTTTTTGTATTTACATTTTTTCTCTACCTTGTCAAATAAAGGGTGCGGAAGGGGTAAACGTTGGTTTGAAAACAAGTCAATAACTTTTTTTTGGAATAACCGATTTCAAATAACTTTTTTTAATTTTAAAGCACTTTTATGGATGCTCTACTTGAATAATAACATTTTGAGTTCAGTTATTTTTCGTGTCAGTAGGTGGCGCTTTATGACAAGGTCGCAGATTTTTATGATTTTCTCGAAAATTTGAAATGGTATTTTTATTTTTTTCTAGGAAGAAGAGCATCAAAATATTACAGTTACTGGTGAAAACCGCTGTCCGAAATGTTTATTCCTTATACAATATCCGGCAAAAAGTTGGAGCCATATGGGAAACTTTTTTATTATTAATTTTACGAAAAACAGTTACTTATTCTTCATAAAAAGTTCCGCTTGGTGTAAAACCTAAAATGCAACTATCAAATATTAAATTTTTCCAGGCGTATACGTGGTTTATCAAAAATAAAGGTTATTTCTAAAGCATATTGTTTTATTTCTTACAATCTGATATAATTGCGCCAATAAAATAATATTATTCTCAAATGCATGCAATAGTTGACTAAATAAAATCAACATATTGTTACAATTATAAATTAGTTATAAAAAATATCTTGAGGGTTTAAAATGAATCTATAAATAATTGTTACAATTAAATTAACTTATTTTAGCACAATAATACATTATTTCTAAAACATATTGTTCTATTTCTTACAATCTGATATAATTGCGCCAATAAAATGATATTATTTTTGGAATAACGCATTACTTTTAAACAAAATTGATTTCGTTATTGCAAACTATAGTATAGTTGTCACAAGAATATTAAAATCTGTTCAAAATAAAATATAATTACCACAAAGGATTAATATTCATTATATGAATTAAATCGTCATTGTGACAACAAAATTTTAATTTTGCTAAATATGCACTATCCAAAAATCAAATAAACTATAATTTACGCAATTTAGTTCCTATTAAACATTTTTGGTATAGTGGTGGATCAATTAAACCTTTATTGAAATTTCAATTAAATTATGTAATTCTTTGAATTCGGTGATTTAGTTGCTCGTTACCAACTCGATTATTTAGTTGGATGAAATATATCTGGGTATTGGGAATTAATCCTTTTTCTCAGTGTACTACGTTTAAAAAGTACGAAGCAAAAATTTAAACAATATATTGCCGTTGCGCTGTTTGTACTTAATTAATTAAGTAGGTAAGTACCTATATTATCTTAAAAACAATTTTTTGTAAAAAAAATCTTACTTTAAAAAATAAACAATTATTTATTAACGCCAACGATATTTCGTTCTTACAAAAAATTATCTTTTTTCATACAAATTATATTATGTAAAACGACCCAATATGAACAGGAAAATTTAAAATCGTTTTATGGACGGCTCATATTCGACCTGATGTCCATATGCGGTCTGCGTCTCATCAGTATATTATATTATATTCCTTTTGAAGCATCATTACATTCTGAAAATCTTCCCAACTGGTGCAAAACGGAGCATAATATCGCGTTTCGGAGTTCGCAAAGCCCTTGGATTTCCATCCCTTAGGTCTGAATTTAATTTCTTTATATAAGTATCGGAATATTTGCATCGAAAGCAATGTTTCCACTAGTTAAGCATACAATTTCTTTAAAGTTCAAGCAAGTGGAAGAAAGCGCTACTTCGCGAGTTAAGGAAAAGCTATACTTAAATTGAACGGGACCTCAAATAAAAATATCGAGAGGACGACCTTCGTTCTTATGTAAACATTAACGTTTATCATCTAAAATAATATTTTTTACGTAAACAGAAATTTACTGCCTGTGTAGTTTATTGAGGTTAGTTATTTCTAAAAAAATTCTATATTTTTCTTATTCTGTTTTATATTTATTAATATTATTAATTAATAAATTTTCTTCAAAGGATAAAATCTGTATTTTTTAAGTGTGAGGGGTATTCTTTCTTTCCTCAGAACATTATTTTAACAAAAGCATTTGTAGGTAGATACTTAGTTTAGTTAAAAATAAAATAGTAATAACTTTAAGAGGTAATTTCTAGAATACAGTAACGTAGCGGTTTTACTCAACATCGACCAGATAAAAATACGAAACGCGCTGGCAATAAAGTCGCCACAGTGGATCTTTTCCGGTGCGTCATCACTTTCACGTCATCAAAATCGTGTGAATCAAATCAAAATTACGAGACGAAAAAAGTCAAAGTCTAAGTTCATAAAATGGACGTGCCTGCCTACCGTTTGACGTAATTACATAATATCCCGAAAAATTATTATTTATTTTAAGTTTTGCCCGGCATTCTCTATTATCTAAAAGAAATTGACAAACAAATGTTAATACACTTAATACTATTTTTTTTCTAATTTTGTCTCGAAACAGATCTATTTCGAACTCGCTAGCGCGTTCGAAATAGATCTATTTCGAACTCCGAATTTTATTATTTAAAGGTTGGCCCTACATGACATGTTTTTTTTTCACCATTTAGCATAGCATTCTAGATAACTAATATTTTTTAGTCCAAATATGCAAAATACTACACGAACCCACGTATGTATGTTTGGTTGCCTAGATCTACAAATCTGTATGTATTGTTTTAGTTCATTAAAAAACACATATTAAATAATAACTTTATTGACTACTATTTTGCTTTTGTAGATGCTTCAAGCTATCATTTTCTGCCAAATCCTATCCAAAATTCAATCTACTAACCTTCCAATGTCGATTTTAACTACAACTTTATTTGAATTTTCCATCTTCCCTATACTAAATTGCAATGCCGTGACGTAAAATCACGTCTTTTGAAATTCGAAAAAAAGTAGTAAAATCTCCCGAATTTCCGAACGCTCTGTATATGTACTGAATGTACAAGGATCACACAACATATTCCGTCCAATTTCAAATCTCATATCGCTAAAATAACTTTAGAATCTCGTGGTAAAAATGGGTCAATAAATCAAAAAATTACAGTTCGCAAAATATTTTTTGTTGCCTACTATAATAAAAAAATAGTATTACTAACATAAAATTTAGACATAAAAATTTACAAAATTTGAAGGATTTATTTTAAGGTTGAATTCTCAACGTCGTTCAATTTATTGCCAACCTATAACCTATTTCGCTTTGTTTTTTCAAGTTTATTATTTTTTAAACTAACATTTAATTAAAATCAGTATCGTCGGCACATTACTTAGGTTATATCTGATATATTACAAAAATATCAATTTATTTTATTGCTCATTTTGAGAGAATTGTATAGTGAAAGAACAATGAGTGACAATGACATAATAATGTTAAAAAAAATCTTACCCGATATTTTTCGCTATACAATTCTCCTAAAATAAGTTATGAAATTCCTTGATATTTATTAAATGTGTCAATTATTACCTATAGAATATCAAGTCGATACTGATTTTCTTTAAATTTTGTAGAAAAGCTAGAAAACATAAATAATTCTACGCGAAATAGGTTATAGGTTGGCAAGCATGTTGATACTCCCACCTTAAATATGTGTTTTTATTGAAAAAACTACAAATTAGAAAAAATAGTATAACGTACGTGTTATATAAAGAGTTTTAAGCACTTGTCCCGTTATAAAACTCGCCGCAAGCGGCTCGTTTTTTAACATGGACACGTGCTATAAAATGATGCTTTATAAAACGTGTACGTTAATATACTATTAAAGCTTAAAATCTAGAAAAGTTCGGTGTTTTATTGACTATTAAAATCGCAAAAGTCAAATTTTTGACATCCTTTCATTTAAGGGAATTTAGCCACTGCCGTAAACTTTTCAAAGAACTTTCACGGTTAGAATATTTAAAGTAAATAAATTAGGTATTATAAAAATCCATAAATACTTACCGCCAAAACAGATGGTGGGTATAATTAGCTCTAAAAAGAACAATTTTTAAAAAAGGAACAGTTTTAAGGCACACAAATTTACAAAATACGAATTAGATTGGCAGATCAAAACAATAAGGTTGACGTTCTAAAATACAACGGTAGTAAACTAAACAAATAAAAAAAGTAATTAATTGACGTTTATAGTTTTATTCTTTTCTAGCACGTTATATTATTGCGGAATCTTGGAGACGTTCTTTTATGGTTTTATTCAAACTTGTTACTGTAATAAATAAGGATGCAGAGTTATTAACCACATTGAGTCCTGATCGTTGATTGATGACGCACGGGCAAAGATCCACTGTGGCGACTTTATGTTGCTAGTTGATCTCCACTCCATTTCATTATTCTAAACTGTTTTTTTTTATCCACCCGAGTATTGTTTAAATGAACACGTTGGCAAGCAAATAGTATTTTTAAAATACGTTTAACACATTTTCACTGCTGTAATAAATAAAATACGATATTTTCAAATAACGTTTCTGACATTTGTAAGTAATTTTAACAAAGCTTAAACAAGAAGCAGTAATAAATTCTACGAAATTATTACTGGGTGACACCGCCAGCATAATTTCACGAAAATACGCCACCGAACATTTTGAAGGGGTGAATGTATTTGTATGAAAATTATGATATGAAATTAATTGCAAACCTAAAAAAATAAATGTTGAAGCTAAATTTCTGATAGAGACGTTTAAATACCAGTCACCAATGTATACTGAGCAACATCAACTTTGTTTTACTTAAATTCGCTGAGATAGAAGTACCAAACTCTGAAACTAATGGAAGAATAACGAATTTCTTCAGCTGAGTTTAAAATGAAACAATGATAAATGATCAGAAAGCTAAAATGAATACAGAGTTAAAAAATTATTATTTCCATGCATACTTGCAAAAAGTAAGAATACCTAGGAAAAAGATAAAATTAAAATGGAATTCTGGCAAGGATATCCGTAGGGATTTTTAAAAGAAAATGTAATAAATGCTATCAAGTAAATCTAGAAACAGTAAAATTCTACAAGACGAGAGTGGGGTCGAAACCCTATTTTATCTTGTAAAAATAATCTTTCGCTTTTAATGTTTACCTACTTAGTAAGGAATAGATTGGAAAGAATAGAAAATTTTCAAATAAAATTCTGACACAGACATCCGTAGGTATTTAGCTTAGTTTAAAAAGAAACAGTAATAAATTGTCGCAAGTAATTCCAGGGGGACAGCAACAGCGCGGTTTTACCCAAATTCGACCAGACAAAAGCACCGAACGACCGCATTTATCATTCTCATTTCCTTCTCGCGAAATTTATGCACTTTCTTAGTTGAGCTTAATACGGTCTGATTTAAGTCCCATTTCTATTCCATCCCGGTGCATTTGTTGAGATATTAAATTTTAATTTATTTAGCGTATAATAAAACGTACAAAAGAAACTACCCTACTATTCAAAGTCTTAAAGGTAGAAAATAATTGTATTTTTTTAACATAGACTGCACTGCATCCTAATTACAGTAATTTGAAAAACTTGCTTCCAATAAAAACATTTTATAGTATATAAACAATAAAGACACTTCCTAAAGTTTTGTAAGTAGTAGTCGAAAAAATATACTTTATTAGAGGGAAATGCAAAAATGATAAAGATAGTTGCATTCAAAAACTATTTTTTTAAGGAATTGGTTTATAGGAATTCTACTTACTCGCCTTTAAACTTAATGCGAAAGTATAGATTCCCTTTTAACTCGTCTCACTATTCGAATTTGAAATTTCATTTTAAACTCAAAAGATTTCCTTTTAGAAAGTTTTGAAAAGTAAATAAATTCGCCAAGATATTAAAGCTGCTTCACTAAGCAAAGTCGTATACTGATACAAAGGACTCATCGAACATTGTTGCGGTGGCTGATCTTGTTCCCTGTAACATTGAAATTATCTTTTGTTAAAAGGGATTTAAATTTAGATTTTAGATCCCCGAAAATCAAAGCAACAATATATGTTCTTCATGTTTTGTCGAAAAATTTTGCTGATAGTTTAATTTAAAATATTATTTCCCAAAATTTGCCAAAGTCCTTGAGTTTGCTCACTTGTTTAGTAATTTCAGCAAATTTTGAAAAGCGCCTAAGGGAGAAATACCCTTACAGTATGCAAACTGCCCTTTTGGTTACAAGTTTATGTTTGTTGATTTTCTTTAGTAACTTTTAGGTCTTAACCTCTTGATAGACATTAAATAATATAGGGCGGATGCCTTTATACTGAGGTCTTCCTTTCAAGATCGAGGTTCGAATTAAGTGTCAAATTGTACCAGGGTTTTTTTAATAAAAAATTGTCACTGAAGTTCACCACAAGCGTAGTAGGAATTTGGTAATAAAGCATAGAATTTATCTTTGCGATATTGAAAATTGTTTTTTTTTTAATTTTTACAAATAGGAAATGTACGCAGCATTAAATAAACACCTATCAATAACATTTTCAATAAAAAAGTCAATAAGAAAACTGGGTCGAACGTACGCCTATTAGAAACATGTATTTAGACGAAAATAACTTACTTGTATCACCTTCTTAAATACAAAAGAATATGGATTCCTTTTAAATTTGTTTCTTAAAAAGCTCTCTCGTGCAAAGAGTCTCTACAATTTGCCAAAGACCTGATAAAATTCGAAATTGTATGAAAACGCTTCAAAGAAAAATTCTTACATTTCTGTATCGCGAATCTTTGTAATGATGAGCGTTATTTAATTTTAAAAAGTTTTCAAGGAGCCTAGTAGGTACCAAAAATATTTTAAATTGCTTTGTCAATATTGTCGTGTATCATCATGTCCTAATTTTTAAAGTGACTTTATTTATGTTACGACTTTCAATAAAATAAATAACACTCTTACAAACCTTAGAACCTATATATATTTTAAATTTTAAAAGGAAGAGAATAGAACAAAAATGAAAGGAAAAATAAATTACGGGCGATCCGGTAAAACTACAAGTCCTATGGAAAAACGTCAAATCTAAAAAAAAATTCTGATTTAAGTTTTTTTCATTTCATTGCATTTTTTTGAGAACATTTACCATAATAATGTATATTTGTTTACACCATCAGAAAGTAGAGATTTCAACGAACAAAAAGCCCACCGACTTTTTTAAAAAAGCAGATTTTTTGACGTGAGAATTTTCGATTGAAAATTAGGGTGTTTTTTCGATATTAAGTCAAAATAAGGTTAAAGAATAAATATTTTTAATCAAAAAAATTACAGTGTGTTTAGGACATAAAAAGATAAGTTTTCACCAAATTTCGTGGATAAAAAAAAATTTTGTAAAAGATAAAAATAAAAAACCAAAAACTTGGTTATTTGAATTTTGCACATAAATTTTGAGGTTATGTGAAAAAAGTGTATAAACAAAAGTTGTAGATCTTTCTATTACCTACAACTTTGCGATTTAACCTTTTTCCACAGGACTTGTAATTTTACCGGGATATCGAGATAAATCGTTTTCTACCCTTAAACCCCCCCCCCTCCCCGCCCCCCCGCCCTTCCCTACCTCGGATCGCCCGTAATTTATTTTTCCTTTCATTTTTGTTATATTCTCTTCCTTTCCAATGGGTTTCATCCTACTATTATTTTTTTGGCTTTAAAAATTATCGACCCTGGTCTAGGAATGAATATTCTGTAATTATTGATATAAACGACATAGCTTGCCATGAATTTCGAAACTGTCAGTGTCAGATAAAAATGGCCGCGTTGTAATAATTATTTTCAGACAAATTTTAGTGCAAGTCAAAAAATGAGCGAAAAATCGGATGAATCAGATATGGAACTGGATGGTCGTGGAGAAAATATAGTCTGCTACTCGGTTAGAATCAAAATTCGATACTCGTGGTTCCTCTTCGATCGAATTTTCATTCCAACCTGGTTACAGAATCTACTATACTAAATTTTTCCATAAAAAATTATTTTTAATTTAGAAAAAATCGCTTGCATCAACATTTTTTCGTATACAAATTGTAGCCATTCAACTTTTAACTTTAATAATATAATTCCTTCATTTACCTACCTACACGTCGTCGTCTATAAATTATGCAACGTATTTAAACCGAATTGAATATTAGAATGTCAAAATATTTTACATAATATTTTATATTTCGAATTTATTATTCCCCAAAATAAAATTATTGAAGATGCAAGATAAGGGATTTTCAAAGATTTATTTTAAGATTTTCCGATTCCAAAGAATTTCGTCGACTTTGTGGCAATACAGCATGTATCTGCACGATGAAGCTTCTTAACAAACAAGATGGGAAACCCGAAGTGAATTTCTGTTTCGTCGTTTTTTTTTTTGTTAAACCAAAAATAAGTTACTTGAAAAATGTATTTTCCTTACATATACCTACAGTTACGCTACAAGTTTGTGTGCGTACATGGGGATCTCAAAAACGATAAGAGATGATGGTTGAATTAAGGCAACGTT
Source organism: Polydrusus pterygomalis (assembly GCA_963969555.1). Classification (NCBI taxonomy): domain Eukaryota; kingdom Metazoa; phylum Arthropoda; class Insecta; order Coleoptera; family Curculionidae; genus Polydrusus; species Polydrusus pterygomalis. The sequence continues at coordinate 65,487,600 of OZ018381.1, read as the reverse complement.
GGTTATTTTGGGGCCTAACCAAGGGCGGATCCACGGGGGGGGCTTTGGGGGCTCAAGCCCCCCCCCTTTAAGAAGACTTGTTATGTCATAAAAAGTCAAACATTGCTATAAATACTAATAATAAATAATAAATCCAGTAATTATATATTATGTTTAACAATTCTGTGTGAGGTATTTGGATAGTACGTATGATATAAAGGAAGTTTTTTTGGGTTTCATTGAGCTGCACTCTACAACTGGCCAATGCATCAAAGAGGCCATAAAAAATCAAATTAAACAACTTGGACTTTCTATTGATAATCTGGACAAGGATATGATGGAGGCAGCAATATGGCTGGAAGGTTCAATGGAGTCCAAGCCTTAATAAGACAAGAACAGCCCTTGGCTATGTATTTACACTGTTTAAGTCATTGCCTTAACTTAGCTATTTTCAAAAGTTGTGAAGTTTCTGAAATTAGGAACATGATGGGTATTTTGGGTAGGGTATGTTCTTTTTTTAGTTGCTCTGCAAAAAGAGTTTTAGTTTTTCAACAAGCCGTTGATGACTTAGAAATAACCGAAACTAAAAAAAGAAGTTAAAAGCTCTGTGTGCTACGCGCTGGGTTGAGCGTCATAATAGCGTAATAACTTTTAAAGAACTATATGAAGCAATTTGCAATGCTCTTGCTAGTTTAGAACAGGACAACGATACAGAGACTTCAAGTAAGGCAATGGCTTTTAATGCCGGCATTAGAAGAAGTGATTTTGTTATAGCTTCAGAAGTCGCCTCGTTTTTGATGTCGTACACTGTAAATTTAAGCAAGTATTTACAGAGTGTTGAAATTGACCTTTCCACTGCCTTTTCATACATAAACGATATTACAAGCAAACTAACTAGAAAATATAAGGCAAAATGAAGAACTCCAATTTAAACCAATTTTCTTGGAGGCCCATCACGCTCTTCAGAGAATTGGTACGACTATTACTATGCCTAGACTTTGCAACAAACAAACAAACAGGAGCAATATAAAGGCAAATAACGAAGAAGAATATTACAGAAGGGTGATATTCATACCTTTCCTGGATCATATTATAATCCAAATGAAAGACCGATTTAATCAACTTTCTACTGTAATACCCATATAAGGTATTATTCCAATACACCTTAAAAAATATACTGATGCCAAAATTGTTGAGGCTGCAAGAATATATGAAAATGATATGTCAGGATCCATGCTGGAATTACAGGCGGAATTAGCGATATGGAGACATAAGTAGAGTGACACTGTCAATGTTGATCTACCAAAATCATCAACAGAAACCTTAAAAAGTATGTCCAAACAATGCTTTCCCAATATAGAGATACTACTAAAAATTTTTGCCACAATCCCTGTAACAAGTGCTACGGGCGAGAGAAGTTTTTCATCGCTAAAACTACTAAAATCCTATTTGAGATCAACGATGGGACAGGAGAGACTCAATGGGCTAGCTTTGGCATACATTAATAAATCTAGAGAACTTAATATAAATGATATAGTTAAAACTTTTTGTCAAATGAAGTCCAGAAGAATTGAAACTTGTAATTGGTCTACTTAGATTATCGTTGATATAATTTGTTGTATTTATGTATATATGTACTATATTATAATACATTTTTTGTCAAATTAAAAAACTTAAAAAAAAATTATTCAAGCCCCCCCCTTTGTTAAATCCTAGATCCGCCCCTGGGCCTAACAATTTGGTGTAAGGAAATTGTAAATATTTGGAATACTTTCGGAGATATTCGGCAAAAAAATTGAAATTTTCAGTTTTGGCTTTTAATTTTTTGCGCCTTAATTTTTGAAGAAAAACAGTTTCTTATGTTTTACAAGATGGCGTTATTCGTTTTGAAATTCGACGTCTAGTTCTTTGGATATCACCGTCAAGTCAAGTTTTTGAAATATGGTTTGATAGACTTATGGGCTTTAGAAATTTAAAACAATTCAAATGTTTTTTAAAATTTTAACGTTTCATCATCAAATAACGCATAATCAGTATTTCTAATTTTCCTTTCTTTACCATTATCTATGTACGGCCTGAGCAGTTATCTTTAAAGATTACAATTACATAATATACCGATAAGCCAAACTTTTTTTTATGAGTTATTCTTACTAGATTATATTACTATGACTGTTTTAAAGCTTTTACCCCTTTTTATTCGGGAGGACACAAAAACTATAGATATTAAGGTAAATTTTAAAATTATCTTAACATCTTAACATAGTATAAAACAAAGTCGCTATCCTGTCTTATGTGCTTAAATCTTTAAAACTACGCAACGGATTTTGAAGCGTTTTTTTTTTAATAGATAGAGTGATTCAAGAGGAAGGTTTTTATGTATAATTAGCGACCCGCCCCGGCTTCGCACGGGTGGAATTTCAGAAAGTGGCATGTTGGGTACTAATATATCGGGTTTGTTCGGGTTTGTATTTATACCAGCGGGTTGCAACGCATGCCGGGTACACGCTAGTTATAAAATAAATAAAAATAGAATTACTTGCCATGCCTTGAGTAAGGCTGTGATGGTAAATCTGATTCCGGACTAGAATTTAATTGAAATGTAGGTACATACATAGGTTTGAAGTTTCTGTAATGTAATTTTGATATTTAATCCTAAAAATAATTACTATAGGACCGTAATGATGATAAAGAAAGAATAATTTGGTATACTCTCAAAATACAGGCATTTATTTAAAAAAATTAACTTGACGGTGGTATGTCGAGAACGAGACGTTGAATTTGGAAACTAATAATACCACCTTATAAAACATAAAAAAACTGCTAGAAACAAGTATTTTTTATTTTTATCTGAAGTCAAAAATTAAAGCTATATTGTTAGTTCGCCCTATATAAATGAAAAAAAAGTAAAGCAGCGAACGATGACGACGCAAATTACAACCTTTTATACTATTATGGCAAAATATATTAAAGTTTGCCCATAACCGAGCCTATAGCCTTCGCCCTTCCCATTATTTATTTCCTTCTTATAAATTCGCCCTCTTTCATTTTTAAACTCACCAGAAAGCCTCGGCTCCATCCTGTGCCCAGGTGCTTAGCTTCTTCAAAAATGCATATATATCATAAAAATATGTTTCATTAAAGCTAAAAATTCTCGTTGGATCCTTTTTATTATTTTGCAGAGTTTTTATGAGCTCCACCTGAGAGTATTATAAACTAAAATTATAAGTTTTTGAGGGTGGATGAATGTTTACCGAACGGAGATTAAGATTAACGACTTTTAAATTAACATTGCATTTAAAGTATCTTTTCGAGTAATTTGAGGATAGGTATCGAAGTACATTTCATTTTCAGTATTCAAATTTTTAATATTATTTTTTAAGTTGACTTTTACAGAAATTTTTAATTTCAACCTATATGCTTCAAATTCTATTTTACTGTTATAAAATCGTTAATTCACAGTCCAACATATTATGTTCGCTGAAATCTCATCGTAAAGTTAAAATTTTGGAGCCCTTTTAAACAAAAAAAGTATTAGCGTGACTAAGCATGCGTCAGCCTAAGTGACCATTACATTGAAATATATTCGTATTTTTACTGGTTGTTTGTACATTCTCCACAATAAAGCATTAAAACAACCACGAAAATACCCCCGTTGCGTGTTAATCGCACCATAATTCACAAAAAAAAAGTTTAACTGCCGAAATAATACTAAAATCCCTTTTTACTAATTAAATCGCTATTGTGACCTGTTTTATACATCGCGATTAAAAAAATCGAATTGTGTACTTAGCATTATACAAACTTGGATTTGCTTTGGCGATTTGTATTTTTTGTATTTTCTTGGTTTCGTTAAAATAATCTGATTAAATGTGTCAACAACACCTTTATTGGATATGAGTAAGATGGATGGGCGCAGGTTACTGTAATTTATTACCTGGTAGTTTTGTGTTTTTATTATGCCCCTGAAGCGGCCTAATTAATGCAACGAGTGTAATTATACAAAGGAGGTCCCTCAGGTTATTCTAAACAAAAAAAAAATGTTTTTCATTAAAAATAATTAAACTGTACCAACATTTTTGTCGCTAAAGCAGTCAAACTTAATAACTAGCCTATCTGGTTTACACCTATTTGAAAATAACTGGGAGTTGATGTAAAGCTCTGTAAAGTCTGTAACAAAAACAAAATATAAATTATAATTGACATAAATGATAAAAGAGAGACTTTAAATATTTAAAATATTTTGCTGTTTTAAACTTTTCTGTATTTATGATTGATAAAAATCTATTTATAATTTCGCGCCTTTTTAAAATGTTACCGACCGAGCGATAAATGAGACTGATTTAAATTGACATAGCTGAACCCAGTGAAAATAATATAAACCGTCGGCAGCAGAGTTTGGCTCTCTAAATATTATTCGTTATTTACTGTTGTCATTATATCTAGATAACTGATATGCATATTGTATATTCAATGACTTGATATTTTATATTATATGAAAGAAAAGACAGGAGCTAATATTTAGTTCTTTAGGATGCATGTAATGATTACTTTTTTTAAATATTAACTATATGTAGCGAATAATACAGTGTCACCAGTAAAGTCCGCATCATATGGAACTTTTTTTTATTAATAGCTTTATTCAAAATTTGACTTTGGCATCAAGTTCTGCTTCGATCAAGATGAAAATTAAGCAAAAAAATAGTAGTAACGTGATTCGCATTATCAGTCAAATTTTAATTTTTTCCAAATAATAATTCAAAAGTGGGGTTATTTTTTAAAATATCGAATAAAGTTATTAGAAAAAGTTTTTTTATATGCAGTTTCTAGCCCACATGCAAAAATTCAGCTGCATAAGACAATTTTGATTTTTACCGATATTTTGTAAATTGCACCACTTTTGCAAAATAAGACTCAACGCAACCTACATAAAACTTCTTAGTTTTGACAATGCTTTTTTGAGATACATTTTCTTTAAAGTAGCGCCATATTAAATGTGTGTTTTTCTACAAAATCAAAATTGGGCTATTAAAATTTGGTCGCATGTGATGCAAAGTTTATTTGTTTTTGATCCTGTATAAGGTAACTTCATAAAATAAGTATTTTTGAAAACGTAATTTGTGTCCGAAAGTAATACACCTTAATAATAAGACAAAAAAGAACACAGTGTCTTCAGTAAAGTGTTTTTTAAGTGGAAAATAAATTTTAGTGTAACAACGTAAAGTTTATCTATTTTCAACGATTTAATTTAAAACCCCTATATTATAATTTATTATTAAGCTATGTCATAATAACGTTAACGTGTATTACTTTTAGACACAAACTAAGTTTTCAAAAATACTTATTTTATCAAGTTACCTTATACAGGGTCAAAAACAAATAAACTTTGCATCACATGCGACCAAATTTTAATAGCCCAATTTTGATTTTGTAGAAAAATACACATTTAATATGGCGCTACTTTAAAGAAATGTATCTCAAATAAAGTATTGTCAAAACTAAGAAGTTTTATGTAGGTTGCGTTGAGTCTTATTTTGCAAAAGTGGTGCAATTTACAAAATATGGGTAAAATATCAAAATTATCTTATGCAACTGAAATGTTGCATGTGGGCTAGAAACTGCATTTAAAAAACTTTCTCTAATAACTTTTTTCGATATTTTCAGAAATACCCCACTTTTGAATTATTTTTTGGAAAAAATTAAATTTTTACTGATACACGTGACTACTATTTTTTTGCTTAATTTTCATCTCAATCGAAGCAGAACTTGATGCCAAAGTAAAATTTTGAAAAAAGCTATTAATTAAAAAAATCCCATAATATATGATGTGAATTTTACTGGTTACTGACATTTAGTTTAGTTTAATTCTAGAATTTCTGAAGAACGTATCGCATGTAAATATAAAGCAATACGTGAAAACAATAAAATACGAAATAATTCTCAATAGTATTTAATTCATGAATATAATACTTCGCTTTGGGGTGGAAATGCTGCCGACTAACAGAATGATAAACCGATGAGGAGTGCTTTCCAGAAACGTACAAAATGGAAAATTTATTTCATACATTTTAAAGGGGAAGCCTGAATGGCGATAAGGCATTTTGAAGGGTTGTTTTCTTCCGAGGAAAGCTCGAGAGAGATCTTGATAATAATAACGCTCGAGATTGTTGATGCATCCTGTCAACGTGTTTCCTAATTTTATTTTAATCATAATGTGTATACCTTAAGGCCGGATTTCTCAAACGTAGCAATCAGATAATATATTACCACAAGACATATAAAGGTCAAAATAAGTCTGTCAAGTTCGATGTGTATTCGATGTTTTAGTAGGTATAAATTAATTTTGGTAGTCGTGTCACATCCTCATCTCATTAGTAATTTAACAATGCGTTAAAACTCGACCTAAACAGGTTATACACTAAATATTTTATAGATCCGAAACAATTTAATATTTTAGTTTATCTGTGGCGGCGTCTATTGATTTTTTGTTAAGTTTCAACGAATTCTAAGTACTTAAAACACCCGAATTAAAAATTATATTTCATAAATTTTAAACAGGCAGTCTGAACTGCGATAAGGCATTTTAAAATGTTGTTTTCTATCACGAATTTCAGAACGAAAACCCGAGAGAAATCTTTGTAATAACTCTCGACACGCTGTCAAAGTTTTCCTAATTTTTATTTTAATATTATTTTAAAATTTTAAGAAGTCAAAATAGCGATAGAAAAGGTTTTTAAATAAAGGCTTTGTTTTGAATCTTTAAATGTGTAAAAACACTATAATTCGGATATTTGGCGATTGAATGATAACAAGTAGTTATAAAATAGTTAATAAAGATAGGTAGCTCCTAGTAAAGCTAACATATCGTTTTACTTGGTAGATATAGCTATGCGTAGCTTTATATTCTGTGGTACAACGTTTTAAATACGATTATAAATTTAATTTTTCGTAAATATTTCATGCCGTGTGTATGTAAGTATTTGGGAAATGGAATACAAAATTAATATAAAAGCGAAAGTTCCGCCAGGTGCTTTAATACTTAAATATCCCAACTTTTTAACATAGAAGCACCGCTTGGGTGCTTAAAGAGCGGAGCATGCAATTTTATGTTACAAATTACTTTCCCAAATAACGCCGCATTTTTCCTAATTGTACCCAAAATGGTTTTTATTTTCTCTGAAATACACAGACGCTTGTTAAATTTTATAACATTCTAAAAGAAGGTTCTCGTTTCCCTTTATACGCTAATTTGCGTTCACAACTTACCTCAAACCAGCACTTTTTGTTATGTATTAATAATTATGTATAGAGGTTGAATAATCAAATTTTCTTCAGTGGAAGAGCACCAAATATTTCGGGGTAATTTCCGACCTAAGCCTTTGAGTCTACAGAATAGTATAGGTAGGTAATGTTTTTATAACTAAACAAAAAACTATTGTAGTTGAACGTCGGCGTCAGATTTTCTGATTAAAGTCATTTTGACTTTTGAATTGAACGACCTGATGATTTGATTACTCTATTAAACGTTAAAAGCAATCAAATTATTTTGGTACTTTTTCTAAATAAGATGAATCGATTGCTCTTCTCAGAATACTTCCTGAATCCAGAACAACAGAAGAAAATTGGATACATCGGCTAAAAAATAAATAGTTTGTCCAGCTGTTTTTTTCTCACACCTTTCCATCCGTTTCACTTAAATAGTTGGAGCAATTATCGGCCTTTTGTTTATTCCTTTAAGGTTTCTAACTGCCAATCGTGGTCCCCTTTTTTTTCTAAATGATTTATTATTATCGTTGCTAAAGCTTGGGCCCACAATAATGTAATGATTATTTTTGTCACAAAATGTTCATGTTATAATTTTCACTTTTAAGAAATCAGTTATTTTATAATAGCACCGAAAAGAATACCTTTCAGCCCTTTGGTAAATTAATAACTAATATTTATTAGTAAAGCGGAAGCAAGGGCTGACTGCAGACGACATTAGCACTAAAAAATAAAGACCCTTTTATTTATATTTTTATATTTGCGTGGGGGATTCCATTTAACAAAATACCTCCAGAACATTTTTACATTTTATTTACATTACTTGTAATTATTGTGTAAAATAACGAACTCTTGAAAAAGGATTAATTTCACTGAAATTTATTTCTGTGGTCGAGAGTTTGTAATTTTTTTGTTCTGTGGGAATGTAAATTTTTTTTAATATGAAGAACAGAGGAATTTTAAAATGTTGAACCTTTAGATCTTTATAAAGAGCAGGGCGAATGGAGAACCTACACATTTAGACCCTTTAAAAATAATATAACCAGTATTTTCTCTATACATAATTTATTAAGCTGTATTTACACTGTAATGACACTAATCATATTAATCCGAAATACGACATAACCGATTCATACATAATCGTATTGCACCCTTACAAAAATAGTTCAGTCTTTATGTACAAAATGACTTTTAAAGTTTAAAACGATGGTTTCGTTTACTACAACAAAAATATTCCATGGACATATTTTACAAACTTGAGTATGACGCCTGAAAGTTTCAGGTGACGGCAACTTTCATACAGTCACACCTGTTGTATTGTTTCAGTTTAAACTTTTGTTTCTAACAACGTTTATTTTGTTGAAAAACGTTTGAGTTAGAAGTTTCCATGACAAACATTTAAAATATTAAATTTGTCTGACACTGTTTGTATTTGTCAGTTTCCATTTGTTTTTCCTGCTTGTTTGTAAAATGTTTTACTGATTACCTATTTAGGTACTAGGATGTATCAACAAAATGTACCTTAGTTGCTAATAATATTGCACTCATTAAAAAAAAATGTTGTTTTAAATTTGCATTTATTAGTAGATTTTCGTGTCTTTTTGTTTGTAGGACGTCTAGCTACCTCCTAATATTTTAATGTTTTCTCCGATTGTTATTTCTGAATTAGAAAATTTTTAAAAAAATGTTGGGCTTCTTATATTCGAATAAATTTCAAATAATTTAAGGACATTTTTATTGTAGATAAATAAAACCAAAAGAATTAGAATAGTTATTACGACAAGTTATATAAAAAGCATTTAACAAAAATTTTCTATACAATTGTTTATACTAAATATATTGTATACTTATTTAAAATATACGCAAAGAATGTGTTTTATCGTTTCCTTAAATTAGTTATAAAAATAAAAGTTATTAATAGGTATAAGTATTTTATAATAATTTTACAAATTAATGGCTAAAACATACGGAACTATTTAAAATGGGCAATTAAGTTTTTTTTTTCTGAAAGGTAAATAACATACTGGAAATTTTACATGCACAACCCCCTACTGCCAAGTATTTTTTAATAAATTGTTCTATCAGTCTATCAGTAAAGGTTTTGTTTGTAATTCTTAGCTAAAAAAACCGTTGAATTAAAATGCAAGTTCTGTATCCCATATTTTTTAGCACATAAGTCATTAAAGCAAGTGTATGTTTTAACCAATAAAAGAGACGTCATTTTTCCAAAAATAAATAGGAAACTAAAATGTACAAATAAGGAAAAACCCATATTCGCGAAAAAAAGTAATAATTGGTAATTTTATATTTTAAATGTTGTTTGATCGATTGGCAAATATTGTTTAATCAAATAGAAACGTTTCTAAATGGAAAAATAAACTAAATTGAACTATGCCACATCAAATTAATAATAACCCTATCTATGAATGTGCAATTTTGTGTAGTTAAGACGATTGCATTGGTATAATTTACAAAATATTCTTTATATCAAATGATATTATACAAAATCAATCTTTTTCAGCTCAAATTATTTCAACTAGCCTTTAATTTTATTCACATCATAATTGCTCGATTAATACCATTTTTTAGCTCTGACGGTAACTCCTAAACACCAAGTTTTAATGCAATGAAAATAATTATTAATAAGTAATTAACATCAATTACTTTCAAACAAATTAAATTTAAAACAATTGTATCTATATTATAACAAAAGTGAATTTTTTCGTGAAACATTGTAAATAGGAAATTCTACACATCAAAAAGTTTGTTTATAGCGCTCATGTTGTACATTGTACAATGAGGGTATATTTTAACAATCACTTTAAAATGACTTGTATCGATATTGTTAGAGGTTTCTTTTTAATTGTCATTTCGAGCCTCTCTTTAAATCGAATGTAACCTTTTATTAAACTTGTAACCGATTTTTTCGAATTATTGATACAATAAAACTATTCAAAAAAGCCAATAACCTCTAACTAGTATAAAACTATTTAATAGTTGTAACTAAACTATTCGCAATTTTGAACCAAAAAACTTTCACAGAAGGTGTTATGATTAAAAAATGTTGACAACCATAATAAACCAATTTTAATTTTTAAAAGGCCGTTAAAGCATTGATGGAAAATTAAAAGTGTTTATCTGTTACAGAGGATTCGAGAAAGGCGCACGCGGCACTGTCCTACGCTATACACCTAGTTTATCACAAGGGTTAACAAAAAAACGTCTGATGCTTGTTTCATCACACAAATCTACGCGATCTTTGGTATAGTTCTCGTAGTTCACATAGTTTACACAAAATTTCTTTTTTAGTTGAAATTAAAGTAAATATACGCTGAAAGGCAATACAGACCGTATGAAGCAAATGGACGCATTTGGTGACTACTCATGTCTTGACCCTGATTTGATCCGTATACAGCTGGTTGGGCTGATGGTTCGATTAAATTTTCCATATCTGCAATAAAAACATGCACTTGAGAAACCAGAAATAAATTAATATAACGATATTAAGCATTTTACGATAAAATAAACACTGACTGGTCATCTAAGGGCCAGAAGGTGTTGGTATGTAGAGCGGGCTGTAAAAGTAATGACGAGAAGCAAAGTTACTCCACACCCCTTATTCGTGTTTGATCAATGTCTACTACCGACAACACTTAGCGTAAGCTGGTGGGCTTAATTTTTTTCAACTTACCATTGGCTCGGGTAGTAAAATGAAAAATTGGCGATAACTTGTTCCACCCGTGCTCATTTTTTGCCTGTACTCTTGCCTCATATGTCGTTGCAGGTAAAAGATGCAGAATGGTGTGGGACATTTTTTGTTTCGTCACTCCTGGATATGGGGGCGGAACCACATAGTTTGGATTTACAACGCCCGGTCCTGCAATAGTCTGCAACAGAAACATAACATCACAAATTTTGTTAACTCTATATAACATAGTTATTACATTAATATAAATACTTAACCAGGATAACTTAATAAAGATTATTGCCTGTAGAAAATCGATTTTTTGCAAAAAACTACATACCAATGACGTCCATTCGGGTTTCATTCCAACCATTCTGGTACCATTTATCTTAGCACTTCTAAAATCAATGGGTTCCTCTTGGCGATGCTGATGATGATGTCTCGGCTGTTGCCTGTAGAACAGTCTATATTCGATGATCGAAGCGTGGCTGCTTACCGACCAGGATAGCGTGTACTTGTCCCTATCCGAACCCATGGGAGGAGAACTGATTACGGCTGTAGTCGCACTGCCGGCCAGAAAAATGTGACCTCTGGATTTCCCGTGAATATTTGAAGCGACACAACTGAAAAGAAAATATATTTTAATTTTGCGTTTTTTTGCGCTTTGTATAATATAATATTTAAAGTGGAAGTTCAAAAATCTTGAATTTATATACAAGATACGGACACAGCCTGTATAACTGATATCTTCTTAACGAATCATTAAAAAGCATTCAGTAATAACCAGAATCAGTAAATTATATAACCCATAACTACCAGCATCAGTGTAATAAAGCAGGTTTAATTAAATTTTCGTCAGAGTGACACAGTGCCTTCTAAAAAAAACCGTTTAAGTAAAAAGGCTTTTCTTCAAAACCTTCTCACCCGTGCCGTGAGATGACTTGCCATTATCACACAAAAAAGAAGGAAAAACATAATTTAGAAATACTTTTTCCCGGGATCTTTTATCTTTATTAAAAGTTAAGAAGTATGTCGCTGTCTGCTGTTCTGGGACGCTTCCCTTGTGGGTGGTTAGCCTAAAAATTGAGATATAATGAAAATCCGTTGTTAGAAAGATTTTTCCGCATTTCGTGTCGTGTTTTTCGTTGTTTTCCCTTTGTTATCGAGAACTTTAGGTAGATTATGGAAACTTTTCTGTATGCAGGAAGTTAAGATAGGTCAAATATTAGAGTATCTTAAAAAGTTCGTCATGTTGGCCGTTGAATATTGACAAGCTGGTATTATAGTTTGCTATGTTAGGACAACAATAATTACTAATGAACAATACTTACTAATAAAAAGCGGTAATTTTTAGGATCAGACTAAAGTTACTATTTTTAATTAGGCAGTGTTATCAAAATAATGAACATAATATAATAATAATTCTTTGTTGGAATTGTAATTGGCAATAAAAAAAATAGGCAATAAGCATTTTTACCGAAAAGATAATATTATTATATTGTGTTTGGGTTATCAGAAAATACATTTAAACCCAGTAATATAACATAAACACAGAGAGAATTTCTCTACAGATTCAGACTGTTGGAAATTTAGATTCATAATATACCGTCCGTAAAGTTACAAATTTTGTTTTCACACCAAAATGATTCCTGCAAACAAGTGTAAATATTGACTTCAACCGAACCATTTTCACCTTATTTCAACTTTTGTTTGTTTAAATCAAGTCACCTACGAGCGTAAAATATCAAACCATTGTTGACAAGAGAACTAGATGCATTTTTACCTCAAACCAAGCAGTGGTTCTTGGTCCGAGATTTTAACTTTTATATTATTTGTATAAATTAAAGTAAAAAATAAATTAGATATTTTGCCTAAAATGATCCCCATGTCAAAACAAATTAATTAGAATTTATTTTTTAAATTATTTCCTTGCTCTATAACAACACATTATGTTATGATTAGCATTTTGTCTTTATCAAGAAACAATACTCTGGGTCACGATTCACATTTTATCACCATGGCCAATATAATCTTTACTTACTTAAGATCGGAAATCGTAGAAATAAAGTTGATTAAATTAGAAATGTTAGACTCCGTTAGAAAAAGGTGAAAATATTTAAACGAAAAACTCCTATCAAAAAAATTATTAGAGAATATTTTGGGGTATTACGCTACGGTCCGATAGCAATACTGAATTTTGCTACCCGTTCTGCATTATAATGTATGTTTACGGAAAAGCAAACAAAAGAAAAATCTGATAAAAGGCGGTAATGTATTCACACCAGGAGTTTTTGGGTTAACCTAACAAGCTTTTATGGTTCAAGTTGGTGCACTCGGAGATCGAAAAGAATAATATTGAAAATAGTGGCCTGATATGAATATTTCATTTTATTCTTGCTTTACTAGACGAATTTTATTCCAAAATGCCGTATTTTTTTAAATATCTTATAATTATTATTTTAGAATCTGGTATTTTTTATACCAGCTTCAGCTAATAAATATGGGACAACAATAATTGGTATGGCTTTTGAAATATTATTAAAGGGTTTATAATAAATTGTTTGTTTTTGAAACTATATGACCCTTAATTTAGTAACCTATAAATCAAAAACTGAATGTTTTTGTAATTTTTGGCAACAATGAAATACATATTTTGTTAAACTATATTTACAGGTAAGCTCTAATTTAATATGCCTACGTTACGAAAATATATTCGTAAAGCAATACTAATCGGCTGCTAGACCACGCTAAAACACTCTCTCTCTTTCTCTCTCTATTTCATGCCTACAATTTGCCTTGTACGGATTCTAATGAACAAAGCACTGTTGCATGTTTAGCTCTTGCAAATTATATGTGTTTGCTTTGACCAGCAGAAGCGTGCATTATGTCCATTTTCCGATAGCAGTAAACAACTCGAGGAACTGAACTAATCGACAAAGTCCGAAGTTATTTAACCAATCAGTTGGAATATAAAACAACGGAATTAGCTTGTCCTAAATAAATAAGGGAAGTGGAATTATGAAAATACGATGTTTTCAAGGAATCACAATACAACGTATGACGTTAAAAATATTCTACATTCCTCTGCAAAGTTTTTTAACTCTTGACTCTAATTTGTTATTAGCTCGAGATGTTTGTTCTACAAAAAAATAAATATTTATTTTATGTATTTGATATTGCTTTCAGATTTCCCGCAAGTGTGCCTTACCACATCGAATCCATTCAATTGTCTTGGTTTTTATATTAATAATTAAAGCACGCTTTTGTTTTTCCACGAAAGCACTTAATCGTAAATGTACGAGCTATTCGTTCGGAACGTTCCTGAGTTATATAACATCTCGTGCTGCTGCATGTGTTTCTCCCTTCTTTGACCCGTGAAAATCTTGGGAAATGCAATAATATTGACTCAACCTGTTTGCTCCATTGAGCGGAAAATAGTTTCGCAAGCTGTGCTATAATTACAAATGTAGATTATATCGGAGAATCATTCTCAATTGTACAGGGTTAAAAGAACACTCAAATTGCATGCAGAACATTGATTTTAATTTGTAGTTTATTTTATTAACTTAAATCATGTTACATTGTTGAATAGCTTATTACCTAAAACCTTTATGTTGTAGGTACATTTTAAATTATGTGTTTAGTATGCTTGGATTGTCAGTTTTTGTTTAATGTTACGCTTTTTATATTATCTTAAAGAATTGTCGTTATCGTAAAAGAAGTTATTTTTGACGAGATAATAATTCAATATCAATAAACAAACCATGAATGCTATTCACATAACAATTTACATGAATCTTGTAGTTTAAAAATTGTTTATTAAATTTTTTTTAAAAAGTATCAGTTTACTTCATGTTATACATCAAAATGACTATAATATATTTTCTTCGTGGACAAGATTTAAGATAACAGAAACAAGTCCCGAAAATAAAAGTAAGATAAGAGAAAATTGTTTCGCGCAAAAAAAACGAAAAACTAGATTGCACGAAAGAATTCGCTGCGCTTTGTAGAAGCTCTCGACTTTATTCTAGTAAATTTTCATACAATAAGAGTAGTGAAAGACAAAATACATACATTGTTGCCAAACTGATAAACATATATTTTTAAAATTAGTCACTCATATATATGGCTAGTTTTTGCTTTTTTAATCTTCTTTGCGAACTGTCTAAAAGGTATTTTAAAGTTATTTATCACGTTTAAAAAAATAGTTAAAGTTTACTAATTATTTCCCCAAAATTAACTGTACCAATAATTTATTGCAAGGCATTCTAGTATTTTAGTACTTCTAAAATTAATCTACAAACTCTTATTCGCAGTATTTAATCAAAAAAAATACCTGTAGTTGCCCATATCTACTTGGGAAACGTTCCTAATAGTTAGGGTGTATCTGTTGCCTCTTGCTTGAGTCGTATGCTGCTCTGTTGTGCCAAGTTGAGTGGTTTCTTTAAACCAGAGAACCTGCAACAAACCCGTTTATTTTAAGAATTATATTGTTCTTTAAGTACATGACAGTCATGACACTGCACATTATGATCGACCTGTATAATATAATGATGATCACTCATACAGAAAACCTCAAACTTTTAATCATAAACGGCAATATAAGCGTAAACAAAGCGTTTATTTACTTGGGAAAACACATTTTCAGAAGTTCGTTGTATCGTAATATCGTATTGTTCTATCTAATGTATGATTTTAGTTTTCGGTTTTATTATATTAAAAAAATATGTTTGATTTCCAATAAAATTGATAGTATAGAATTCCGTTCTACTTTTGATAACTTAACTGTTTTCTCTTAAATCTTATTCAATGAATAAAAAATAATTTAGCATATTGAAAATTGAGCTTGATCAAGCAGACAATATCAAACTTTAGAAAGTCTAAACGACAATGGCATAATGGCAAAGAAAAACTTAGTTTCGTTCTAATAAAAAACAGTTCAAAAGTTTGTTGTTTTGAAATATTTTAAGTAACGTTTGACTTTTAGTTCACGGTTCGGTGGAAAAATCAAGACGAAGGCATAATATCGGAAAGTACGATGACAGAAAAACATTTTTTCAATATCGGTCTTGCAACTTTCGCATTGCATTATACATTATGCACTACTTATAATATTATTAAAAATGTCGTGTGCTTGATTGAAATATTTAAATTAACAGTGATCGCGAGATTTTTTTTTACCTCCCGAGAAGGTCTATGAACGCCTGTGATTTTATGGAGAAAAAATGGTGCGTAATTACATCTAAAATAAAGTAAAGTCAAACAAGAAAACTCGACTTACCTACTTGGAAATCAGGGTAAGAAGGAAAGAGTGAAAGCTACCTTAGGCGACAGGCCGTGACAAATCTCCAAATACGATTATAGACGTGGATACCATAATAATATTATAACCAACTGAATTGAAATTTAAAAAAAAATCCATTTTTGTAATTTTTACTTCTGGTATTACCCGATATGTTAGATAAATGTAGTATACCTACTACTTAAAACAAAATAATTCTACTCAAATCTCAGCGGTTGGCAATTACCAAAGATCTTCCGAATTCTTAAACCCCACAAAAACATCAATCAAGTAAAAAAACACACCGAATCATTAAAAGCTCTCGAGGATTAGAAAAAAATCCATTTATTTCAATAAAGCACTTTGAATCAGAAGAAAACGGACTTTTATTTGAATAACATTGGTGCGTTTAATTTCGGGTAATCAGTTAAGTGCATAAATTGATAGCATGTGTATTTATATTGAAAAGATTATTAAACTACAGAAAAGTTTATTTTCTTAACGGTTATCCATTACATAATCGTAATAAAATTGAGTATTTTTACAGAACTTACATGCGTTTAAAATGATTTCCCATGGGAGAAAAGGTAATATTATGACCAATATTTCCTTGAAGTTGTAACACGACATGTAACTACACAAATTATTTATGTAATGGATTATGTTTCCATTTTAATATGTCACAAGATCGATAAACATGGCTTGGCTTTTAAAAATTTGTTAATAAGGACCTTTAAATTTGCTTTGATAAAATAGGTACTAACATTTTTTATGTATTTTCAGTTGTTTGTTGCTGACAATGCTTGCGCTGATAATAAAAAACTTAGTATAACCCCTTAATTGACAAACAATTCAACGTTTTTTAGAAAAACAAAATTTTCTTATTCCATAAAACCACCTCGATATGCCATGTCTCATAATATGCAAAATCAATCATGAAATTCAGTAAAACCTTTACAGGAATCAACAAAAATGTTTATTTTTTGTTTAAATAATACTGAAATATATAAGTATTTTTATAGCTCGGTGAATATACATACTACCATGCTATTTATGGAAGACAGCTAAAATATAATTCTAAATACAAAAAATACTTTAAAGTAGCTATTATAAAATAAATTTGATAAAATAGACCATATTATAAGCCAAATAAAGTCACACATGTATTTTTAGAATGGCTATAAAATCCCAATGGCATTTTCAGGCACTTATGCAAACAATAAATCGTATTTTTATGAACGTTTATAAAAACATAAACGTGTAAGTGCTTTGATAAAAAAATAATTTATGTATTTTTCAATATTATAGTATAAAAGGAAAGAGGGAAAGTTCTGTTACAAAAAGCCGTAATACTCTCCGCTTTATATACTTAAACTTCTTTTATTTTTATTTCTCAATTAAAACGGAACCTGAAATTTAAACGGAAAACAGAACAATAAAATATTGAGAAATAACAAATAAACTTTTGTTTTGCCCGAGTAAAAGTTTGCTTTATTGTTATATTATCCCTGGTCGGACTTACATTCGAAAAAGTTTTGCTTTGTCTGTATTATTAAATAAAGTTTGCTGATTGAGCAATTAAACAAATAATATTTAGGTTATTTACCAAAAAAATTTCACAATTTTAAATTCAGAGTGCGCAACCGCACGTAAAATAAACACATTTTTTTTCTTCGCTGTCACTGCATTTCTGCAAATTTGGACATACGATTTATTGCAGTTTAAAGATTTATTTATATTCTATTTATTTCAGACATCATTTTGTTGATATCGAAAGATGTATTCTGGAACAGTATCATTTATATTGAGGAATTTTAGATTTAGCATTTATTTTCGAAATATATACAGTCCTTTAAACCATTATTTATAATATATGTATTTTTAGGATTTATTTTATTTTAATGAAAGCCCTCCCTATTTGATAGTTTTGGGTACTTTAAAGGAAGCGGTCTCAATGCAAGTTGCGAGTGAAAAATACCTAAAATCGGTGGTAGACCCTTTCAAATTTATGCTTGATAACTGATAGATAAAGAATAGTAAGGGAGAAATATTTCAGAAGAAATCGAAACAAGGTAAGAAAAAGTAAGAACAAAATGAGATATACTCTCAGTCAGAATTTCTGAATGTAAAACCAATTTATCGGATGTTTGTTATTTCATGAAGTAAACATTCTATATGTATTTATTCGTTGTTAGTATATTTACCCCGGTTAAAAAAAAACGTCGAAGCAGCTTTTACCGAAAAGTTAAGCCATTTTCCGCATTTACCAAGTTCTACCCCCAATTTTTTACCCAACAGTCTTCTTTGTCCCTTAAAAGGATTTATGGCAATGGACTTATAGAACAGCTAAGTTATTAGGCGAAGTTAAATATTATATTAAAAAGTTCAGAATGGTATTTAGTATTATATTTTTGGTAGTATTTTAAGAGTAGGTCTACAAAACCAAGCAATGGGCTTTTTCACTAAATTTGATTTTTATCTGTCTGATACCTTCATTTCAAAATTTCTGCTTTCTTTTTAATTGTTTCCAGGAACATTTTTACTATTGGGATATATTTTCAGTACGTTCTATTCAGTACGTAGGTCAGTGCTGAATGCAGAATATGCTGTTTTATAATCGGTTCTATTTCACTATTGATTAAGTAACTTGTTTAGTTAGGAACTATACACAAAATGTAGAAATATCTGACGAACGAAATCCATTTTGTTGAAACATTATTATTCATAAGTACTATATTAAATATTTAATTGGAAAAAACACTTTTGTCGCTAAAATATTTAAAAATCTTCGCAGGACACCACACAAATCTTAATAAATATTTAAAATATTTATATTTACCTGTGCCGAGGGCTCGGCGTAAACTATGCAAACCAATTGAGCTTCCAAGCCAATTCCCGTGTGCACGGTCGTTCTTTCCACTTCGACCTCTGGAGGATCTGGAATGTATAAAAACGTAGGATTTATGTAAAATTTCTAAAAAACCGTGTTTCGAGTTTGTTTTTTGTCGAAAAAAAAAACTAAAATTGAGTTGAACAGAAGGATACTTGTAGAATCATTTTTTGAAAAATTTATATCTAAAAAGAACTATTTTTAAAACACCTCAAAATAATAGTTTATTTTATAAAATTGTCACCCGGCGAGCATACAGGTTTCACTTTTATATAAAATATACAATTTTTTTTTAATTATTCTTAATAATCACAAGGAACAGTTGGTTTATGTAGAATTTTACTGACTGTAATATGGGAAACGGAAAATAAATACCCGAGGTAGTATTTAATTTAGGCCCGTTTAAAACCCCCTATAAATATTTTAAGCATAACCTTTTGATATCAGATTGAATAAAAGAGGTATTCAAATAAGCTGTTAGAAAGGCCTCAGTGAATGCATTTACACTGAATAAAGCGGTGATTTTACTAAAGTTTTTCTTTTATTGAGCAGATTTGAAAGAAAAGATTTCGAAAATGAATAGAAAAATAAACGAAAATAATAATTAATCGATTCGATAATTTTATAAAGAGTCCGTGTTTGTTGCAGAACGCAACCACTTCCCTGGTCTTATCAGCGGGACTATAGCATGGTGTTATAATATAGAGTTGGATTGAGTAGTCCGTTTTTTTTAAATAAAGTGATATTATAAGTTATAACAAATATTTTAAGTAACATATTGTTTTTGTTAATATAGCGTTAGATGCGAAAACAAGAATTTCCATTGAACAATTATTTTAGTTTTTAATTCTTACGGTTAAATATTGGAATAGATTTTACATTAACGTGTGAGCATCGAACTAGCCTAAAATATTAAATGTAAACCAGGTTTGCGGTTACATCAGTGCCCTTTTCGAAAACTAAATAAACAATTATCCATAAATCGATTTTAAATTGGCAAATTTATTTATAACGCACTTTAGATAGCTTGTCGATCGAGGCATACTACGTTGGTTGGACATTTATTAGCTAGAATATCCGAGCCCCCACGGTATCTACTTTTAGCATCGATGCTTATATTGCATTATACGTTAACATGGTTCAAATTGTGTCCAGCAAAGAAAACGAATTCTCAATTTTTAATGAATAATTTGTTCCCCTAACCCTAAACAGTGGGCCCTAATGTTGACTCTGTCCCTGTATACGACACTAGATCTAGCCTGTTGATGTTGAATGTCCGTTAGATATACATTTTCCAATATTCTTAAATAATAAATAGCCTATGACTTGGCTATGTTTGGAAAATTGCTTGTAAATGTCATAAGGTTGTAATTAATTTAATGGGAATAGTTATTTTATTATTAATGGTTGTTAATAATGAAAATACTGTAAGTAAAATCTTTAAATGGTAGGTAGGTTTCTACTTTGGTAGGAATTAGATAGACTTTCTTTTACAGAAACTATTATAAAACTAGGTTGATAATAATAAGTAATTAGGTTTTCATAATAAGTACGACAGATTTAGATGATGACCTGTCTTTGTTTCAATATTGCATTATGCTTCAAAAATCTTAGGAATATCAAAAACGAATAAATTTAACCAACGAAAATAAAAATCCTCACCCGTAGTTTTTCTGACAATTCCTAATTTTTTTTTATCTGTAGGTACTTACATAAAACGTTAATATTAATATGTTTCGTATCTGGTTCTCCAACGCCATTATCAGCTGAACACTGGTACTGCCCCGCTGAATGTCTATCAGCGTGTTGTATGACCATCGTCAAGCCTTGAATACTGCGCTCCCCACTTGGCATAACATTGTTTTTACGTGTCCAAGAAACGGAGGGCACCGGGTTACCCGATGCCCTACACTCCATTTTCACCATTTGACCTTGGGTAACCTCTACGGTTCCCGAGTGGGAGACGAAGTGTATTCGAGCTGGTACTATAAAAAAATGGTAAAAACCTTTAGTTTCATCCATCATGACTTCTCCCAATGAGAAAATGGTATTATTCGATGATAAGTAATGAAAATTAAATGCCTCAACTTACCCAACACTTCCAATGTATGAACGATTTCCTTCGGTTCGATAGTACCCAATTGACAAATGTAGTCGCCAGCATCCTGTGGCCGTACGTCTCGTAATTCCAAACTATATCCGCCCCCTGAGAGCTCCGGTACTCCGCCAATACTGGAAGCTGAAAAATAAATATATACAATATAATAATTAAGAACAGCGTCATCTCCAGTAAATTAATATAACGTAAGTTAATTATAATGCGTAATTATTATTTTACTATAAGCTCCTTTTTGTCTACACACTAAATTTTATCGTAAAATTAATGGTATTTTGTTCCAAACCAAGTTGTCTGAGGATCACAAAGTAAAAATAAACTTTTCTAAAAAGTGCTTTAATTTAACAAGTCAGTAGGTTTTATGGCTAACGATAGAAATCATCTTATAGAAGGGAACTTCTATCGCGACAATATTTTCAAGTTTATGTTTCAATAAATGCAGCAACTGCTTACCTGGCGATTCTATAGTTGGAGAAGGCAAAACTCGCAGTCTAGGATCTGGAGAAACTTTAACTGGGCCAGCAGTTAATACTGCAATTCCACGTTTCCACGCTAAGACGAAGCTTCCTAAAAAGGAAATCACATCTTTAATTCGATTGGATATTTGTATTGTTTTACTCAAGCTTTCTTTTGTTGCATTCGCAGTTAAACGATCGACGACACATTTACATCAGGAAAAGTCCTAATTACGTTTTAAGCTTTCTTCAGATGACTTTAATTATTTATTTTTTAACGGTGCTTAACTTAACGGATAAATAAATCAAAATTAAGAAAATAATTTTGATTTAAAGGCTTTGTTAATCAGTAACATTTCAAATCAACAAAATATTAAGAAATCTACTATACTCAGTAATCTATATATACAGTGTGTCCCGCTTTTCATGAATACACCCTGATATCTCAGTTATTAATAATGCGATTTTCTTTAAGTTTTGGTGGTCATTGTATGTTAGAAAAATTAAGTATTTGGCACAGTGAACACTTTTATGCATCATAGGCGTGCGGTCTTTAGGGGTAAAAAAGGGTTGATTATTTGAGAAAAGTATATTAGGGTTTATTTTAAATAATTTTTTCTATCAGATTTAGAATCAGCATCCTAAAAACCCCTTAATTATTATTTTTAAAATCTCAAGAGCTGATTTTATTGAGCAGTAAAATTTAAAAAAAAACTTAATCATAGTAGCTGCGAGGATACTGAATTCAACGAAATGATATGGAGGCGTTTGAAACGTAATAGGATCAGGACATTAAAACCAAAAAGTTAGAAATAAACAACCTATCAAAAAAAAAGTGCCAAATTTAAAAAAAAATTGACTGCTAAATAAAATCAGCTCTTGAGATTTTGAAAATATTAATTAAGGGGTTTTTTGGGATGCTGACTCTAAATCTGATAGAAAAAATTATTTAAAATAAGCCCTAATATACTTTTCTCAAAAAATCAACCCTTTTTTACCCCCCAAGACCGCACGCCTATGATGCATAAAAGTGTTCACTATGCCAAATACTTTATTTTTCTAACATACAATCACCACCAAAATTTAAAGAAAATCGCATTATTAATAACTGAGATATCAGGGTGTATTCATGAAAAGCGGGACACACTGTATATAAAAATGAATGTTTGTCTGTCTGTACTTCCCGTATGCGTTCCTATACCATTTATCCGATTACGATGAAAGTTTGGTGAGTTGTTGTGCGCAGGCCGAGGAAGGTTTCGGCATAAAAAAAAAGTGGCGCAACGCATGCCGGGTCTAATAAATAATAATATAAGTAGCGTAGCAACGCGCGCAGGGTATAACTAGTATTGAATAATATTTAAAATAATTATTTGGAAAACGATTGAAGTAATATTTCTAGGTCTCACTAATCTTTAAATAATAAGTAACAAATCATTTTTGTAAAATGTTTTTCACAGTTTGTCGGTATAAAGCTTTGACAACTAACAGAACAACATTGACCTTCTAAATATATCTTTAAGTCAAAAAATACCAACCTGGTTGCGTAATCCTACAGGGCAATATTACGGTGGCTCCCGAAGCGATTCGGTATGTCTGACCAGGAGTAACAAAGGCAGGCGGCTTGCCCTGCGGGATTTCGTATTCATTAGCTTGCGGATCGGCCCATGTTCCTGAAAGAAAAACAAACATATTATTTCGAAATACGGGACTTTTTATTCTACCTCGTAAACAAACTGGCAGCAAATGGAAGTACATTTTCGCAGGCAGAAAAGTTTCTAGAAGTTAACGGTATGAATGCAAGACTCAAATAAAAAAAAAAATTTATTAATTGCTTTATTTTAAAATATACATATATACTTTTCACACTTAAAATAATGCGCAAAGTAAATGCTTTACAGTTCATACAAAACGGAACATACGTACAAGATTAAAAGCTTTAATTTGTATGTACGTAAATTATGACTGCTCTGCAATAAACCTTATACTATGCTTTTGTATTAAAAGCTACAGCTTCGAAACTCGTATGGGGAAAAATGGATTTTAAGACAATATAATGTGTTACCAACTAATAAGCTTGTAAGGCTTGCCTAGACATAATGGAAGTTAATACAAATTTCACATATTGTTTCCTTTAAGGCCACGTCGACTTCATAATCCATTGTTCGGAAAATGTTTTTCATGGAATCAAATAATAATTACGAGGTTCGAAGCATAGCAGTGATTGGCTGTGGCTGAATTATCTATAATAATAAGCTATCTCTGAACCCATTTACTATTTATACAGTAGTTTTTTTTTACCACCAGGAAAACATTGTTTTCTACTAGAAAATCGTAAAAGAGTAATTTCTTTGCAGGTCAAATAGACGGCTCAAACACTAGAAGTGTTTGTCCATGACAGAAATTGATATGTATGTATGAATATGTATAAAAATAAGCTGTCGTTATAAAAAACAGGAGGCTCCTCTTTAATCCACAAATCCATTGTAACATCGATCCAAAGTCATCAGGAATGTTCAAAAGCAAACACAACCAAAAGCCCACAGTCCAGTGGCTTTGCTTGTATATTTATTTTCACACGTCAGTCCATCCGTCCATTTCCTCATATTCTTTTGTCAGGAAACGCTATTATATATAAACAACATATTAATTCGGATAATATGCTATATTTTAATACCATACAGGCTCAATTTTTATTAATTTATAGTAATAATAATAATAATAATAATAATAATAATAATAATAATAATAATAATAATAATAATAATAATAATAATAATAATAATAATAATAATAATAATAATAATAATAATAATAATAATAATAATAATAATAATAATAATAATAATAATAATAATAATAATAATAATAATAATAATAATAATAATAATAATAATAATAATAATAATAATAATAATAATAATAATAATAATAATAATAATAATAATAATAATAATAATAATAATAATAATAATAATAATAATAATAATAATAATAATAATAATAATAATAATAATAATAATAATAATAATAATAATAATAATAATAATAATAATAATAATAATAATAATAATAATAATAATAATAATAATAATAATAATAATAATAATAATAATAATAATAATAATAATAATCCGAGGGAGTTGCCTGTCTCCTACCGGACGCGTCCCCAGGTGGCGGATAGGGGAAAGCTCTAATCAGCCTAGCTGACGAGTAGGTGCGAAATAAAATAACACCCGCGGACCAAAAACAGGCAAACCGCTGCTGGGGCCAGCAACCCCAGCAGTGTGACATGTTGACGCTATAAGGACTCGTCGAAATCGCTACTCGGGCGTGGCGGAGACTCAGGCTGACTCCGTTCGGAACCGCCCTAATGACCAGTCTGTTGCAGGACCCAGTGGAACCGGTGCCGCTGACCTGCAAAAGGCAAACACCGACGCAATGAACAGGAACCGAGAAACACCACCCAGCAGAGATGCTTTGGAAGTTCAAGGACATCCAACCACTCTACAGGGCAGACTGCGACAGAGAATAAAATGGACAGATGACATGAATGAATTTCTATATCGCAGCTTTCTTGTTTTAACCAATATGGAAACTAAAACCATAGGATACAGCAAAGAACTACACATACAAGTAACGAGACAATTCCCAGAGCTTAGGCAAAGAACAATACAAAACATCCTGGACCAAAAACGAGCCATCCTATCGGCAAACAAAATTTCTCCAGAAACAATGGACCGAATAAAAAGAGAAGCCGAACAGGAATTAGGAATAAATCCAACAACACCACCAAGAAATGAAAACCAAACCATAAACGAGCAAAGGGGAGAAATAACCGAAGAGGAAATAAAAATACAAAACTGCTTCGAAGAGACATACATGCAATATTACGGAACTATGCCAAACCTAAGACCAAAACTACCCAAACTGAAAGCAAAAATTAGAGCAAATACGAATAAAATCATCACACAAATAAACAACATAATAAAGAACAGAATAAAAAACGAAGACAATCTCACCAACATACACAACCTGGCATACATAGGAGCGGCAACA
The DNA here is from genome assembly GCA_963969555.1 of Polydrusus pterygomalis. Taxonomy (NCBI): domain Eukaryota; kingdom Metazoa; phylum Arthropoda; class Insecta; order Coleoptera; family Curculionidae; genus Polydrusus; species Polydrusus pterygomalis. Next base: position 65,461,875 of record OZ018381.1, on the reverse strand, counting down.
GTCTCAAAAATCATTGCACCAAAAAAAACCCAAAACAAACAAACCCAAGAAACAAATATATCACCACCATGGGAACGACGAATCAACAAAAAGATAGATGAACTACGAACAGAAATAGGAAGACTAACAAAGGCAAAAGAACCAAACGCAAGTCAAAAGCTAAAGAACAAAGCCCAACAAATAATAGCAATACATAAAAACGCAGAAAATAATAACATAAATGAAATAACAGACCTACTCAAACAGAAACTTGCTGCCAAATCCAAAAGACTAAGGAGACTTAAAGAAAGTGACCAACGTAGAAAACACAACAAACAATTTAAAGAAGATGAAAGACAATTTTACAGAGAACTAAATCAAAAAACAAACAACGATCAAAAAAATGAAAACCCAGATAAAGAAAAAACTAAAACCTATTGGAGCAGTATATGGTCACATGAGAAGAAACACAAACAAACATCAAGATGGATCAGAGATGAAAAAACAAGAATGTACAACAAAAAACAAATGAACAATCATAACATAACAATAGACGATGTACAAAAAGCCATAAAGAAAACACACAGTTGGAAATCACCAGGAAAAGACGGGCTGCATAACTTTTGGTGGAAACGATTTACAAGCACACACGACAAAATAGCACAACTATTCTCTGAGATTGTAAAAGGACAAGCAGAAATGCCCGATTTCATGACTGAAGGACTAACATATTTACTCCCAAAAACAACACCGACCAGCAGTTATCCAGATAAATACCGACCGATTACATGTCTCCCAACCATTTATAAGATATTAACATCAATTATCACAGACAAAATATATACACATCTAACCGAAAACAACCTATTAGCAATAGAGCAAAAAGGATGCAGAAGAAAAACCAAAGGCTGCAAGGAACAACTGATTGTTGACACCATTATAACACAACACAAAAAGAAAGAAAGGAAACCACTGTACACTGCATACGTCGACTACAAAAAGGCTTTCGACAGTGTCCCACACTCGTGGCTACTAGAAGTGCTAAAAATTTATAAAATTGATCCGTTTATTCAGAGCGTCCTGAAACAAACAATGACTAAATGGAAAACAACACTAAGCGTAAACAACAACAAAAACAAATTCACAATAGACAACATAGAAATAAAACGCGGAATTTTCCAGGGCGACGCGCTTAGTGCACTTTGGTTTTGCATGGCAGTGAACCCTCTCTCACACATGCTAAACAAAGCAAACAAAGGTACAACCATAGAAAACAACACAATAAGCCACCTCCTCTATATGGATGATCTAAAACTATATGCAGACAACAAAGAAAACATCGAAAAACTAATACAAATCACAAAAACATTTAGCGACGACATACACATGGAATTTGGACTGGACAAATGTCGAATCAATGCAATGGAAAGGGGAAAGTGGAGACAATATGAAGGGTATGACATGGGAGCAGATAAAGGACAAATAGAAGGCATGGAAAATGAAGAATTGTACAAATATCTAGGATACCAACAAGCGAGAGGAATAGATCAAAAACACAGCAAAGAAACACTAAAAAACAAATTCAAAGAAAGAATAAGGAAAATATTAAAAACAAAACTAAATTCCAAAAACATGACAAAAGCAATAAACACATACGCTATATCTATTCTAACCTACAGCTTTGGCGTAATCTCCTGGACAGACACAGAACTCGAAGAGCTCAATCGTGACATCCGTACAATGAGCACCAAATTCCGCAAACACCATCCACGCAGCTCAATAGAAAGAGTAAACATCTCACGAGAAAAAGGAGGACAAGGAATTATCCACATACCAAGACATAACCAAAAACAAATAATGACGCTCAGAAAATACTTTAATGATGAAGCCACTAATAACCAGTTATATAAAATCATAAAAAAACTAGACAAAAAATCAACACCGCTAAATCTAGCACAAGAAAATAACGGCGAACCAGAGGAAGATAACCTCGAGGATAAGTGGAAAAGAAAGGAATTACATGGCAGATATCCAGCATTGCTGGCACAACCACACATCAACAAGGAAGCATCCCTCATGTGGTTAAAACTTGGATATCTATTTCCCGAAACCGAAGCATTCATTATTGCAATACAAGACCAAGTCATTGCGACACGCAATTATAAAAAATTTATAATGAAAGAACGTATCCTAACAGATAGATGCAGAATGTGCAAAGAACAAACCGAATCCATCGATCACATCATAAGCGGATGCCAAACACTAGCCCCAAAAGAATATACCAAAAGACACGACAATGTTGGCAGAGTAATTCACCAAGAGCTCTTAAAAATCCACGAACCGACAATCACCGAAACAATCCCATACTACAAATATAACCCAGAAAGCATCCATGAAACAGAAAACTATAAGATATACTGGAACAGAGAAATAATAACGGATCTTCCCTTACAACACAATAGACCAGACATGGTGTTCACTGACAAAATAAACAAACATACTTACCTGATCGACTTCTCTATCCCGCTTGCCGCAAACCTACAAAAAAAACATAGAGAAAAAATTAGTAAATACTTACCTCTTGCCAACGAAATAAAAGAAATGTGGAACCAAGAAAAAGTGATGGTAGTACCAATCATCATAGGTGCAACTGGAGAAATACCACACACACTCTTCGAAAACCTAAAAAAACTAAACATTAAAGAACAAATATACTACCAGCTACAAAAAGTTGTTCTTATAGAAACCAGCGGAATTGTCAGACGTGTACTAAATGACACCGACAACTGAAACTTGAACTTTTCCAAATCTACGAATCTACCTGCTTTCTTGCAACCAATGCCGAAACAGGATAGAAGCCATATCCAGATACAAAATCTGTGGAACCTGAAAATAATAATAATAATAATAATAATAATAATAATAATAATAATAATAATAATAATAATAATAATAATAATACTAATAATAATAATGTGTTTTAGTTACGAAATATTCTATATTGAAATTTAAATATTCCAGGAAAACAAATTTTGATTCAAAAAAAGATTGTATAACAAATAATATGTTATTATCCTTTTCAGGTAATAATTGTATTATTTATAAGTAGACGAAACCAAGAACTAATAAACACTGTTGGTAACAAAATTACCGGGTATGTTTTTGCTACAAAAATATGGGAGGTGCAAATTTTCTTTTTATATAAAGTAGCTGGTTAAAACTTGTTTTTAAAGTAAACTTGTTGAAAGAAAATAATTATTGCTATTGTACTGCAAACGTTAAAACTAATGATAATTTAAAAGACTTCTTTGTTTGAAGAAACATTTTCGTGCTGTAATTTTTTATAAAATATTTAGGTAAAATAGTTTTAAATAAACTAGAAAATATTTTGTGTATTTATTACTACGCTTTTAACTATATATATTATTATTTCACCTATAAATATTTATAATTTGTTTTATCTGACGTATTTTAAATGTAACTTTATTTTGTGTCATATCAAAAAGTTTAATTATCTGCACAACAGCAATTAAAATTTTCAAACTAGTTTATTTCAAATTATTACGCTTCGAATTTAAATATTACGACATGAAAAATAGAATAACATTTTAAGCATAATATCCTCTACGTTTAAAATTTTGGCCTTTCGATTTCAACAGTGAAGTATAATAAAACATTAACAAAAACATTTTGTTCAGGTTTTTGTAGTTTATTAGTAGCAGTAAAAAACATTCACGATTTAAAGTTATTTGACACTAAAATAAAATTACCAGAACTGTGTACTTTCCCTAAAAACTAATTTTAAATTTTAGTTAAACCAGCTAACTGTAAAATTACAAGCTTTTATATTGTATTTGAGTTGTTACAATAATTTGTCAACCGAATTTAAAAGTTTGCAACTTTTAAAACGGACCCTAATTTACTGAACCGTTTATTAAAGTTATTTTAAAATGTGTGTTGCAGGTGCGGTAAATTCGAAATTTTACCAGAACTTTTCTTGGGGAATTGTTTTATATAATTATGTATTATAAAAATATGATTTCAATTATTTTTACAGGTATTTTGGTTTTCGAGAGCATCGATTCATGTTAGAAGCCTAATGTTTGGGCAACGTTCTTACTCCTAATAAATACATGCGTATCGTAGCCCAATATATTATGAGGAATAATAATAATTTATGGTACGGGAAATTTCATAATCAACTCTCTTTATTATCATGTAGAGAAATGACGTACAGATATAAACAACATGTCATTACTCAAGCCGATTTATCACTTCCTAGTGCATTGTTTCATATTGAAATGTCATTTTATGGCCAATGTTACGTTCAATTTACTCTCTCAGTTGACATATGGGTTACTGCAAATTGTGATTTATATGTATATTGTTGCGCATATATATAAAACTCGTTTGTAATTAAATGTTGGTTAAAAAGATAAATCTGGGAACAAGAACTGCTGTTCTGTTTATTTGCGATACATAATATATGTATAGGGTGAGACCCGTTAACAGTGGAAGGGCGTGTATACCCCCAGAAACAATTAATATTATTTTCCAACATAATATTGTAAGAGAGTGTTTGCTGAGAAACTCAGTACTCAACGATTAGGATAACCGTAGGTACAAGCAAGATTAAAATACCTAACCGTATTATTATTTGTATTCAAACTTCTTTATTACATTAATGTTTTATATTTTTTATTGTGTTCATAAATAGAAATTTGAAGGAAGATCGTTAGAACATACATTTAAATTATGTCTTCGTAAAATTTAATTTTTATTAAATAACAGAGTGTTGTAGAACACAAATCGTTAAATTAATTATTATATTAGTATAATACTTACCACGCAAAAAAATACATCAGGTTAATGTAAATAAATCCCTTATCATTAATACTTCGGAACATCTCCGACGCAGACTTATCCAATTCAGAATTGACATTCTGCCCGAAACTTCGAAGTTGGGAAAGTCGACAGTAGACAGATAAAAGTGCAACAAAGTCACTTAGATGACAAGATTTTACTTAAAGGGTTTCCCGTTTGAAAAGTTGGGAAAACAGCTCTGAACTTGTGGAAAACGAGTACAATTGAATTGAAGTCAGACGCACGTAGAATAGGAAATGTGTGTGGTTTCAAATATTTACCATAATAAAGTTATAGTGGCTTGTAAGAGTAACGAACTGATTTTTTTTATAGTTTTCTCTTTAAGCGGAATGGTTTTCAGATGTTCATACATTATACCAGCTATATTGTAGCCAGTTTCATTAAGGGCAAAATTATTAAATAAGTTTGTTAATTTTTAACCCATCCATATCATAAAACAAAATTTATATAACTTTTTCCAGCATATGTCGCCATGCTGCGGCTTTTATAATTTAATTTAAATTTAATTCATACCGGCAGCGACAACTTCTCCCTTCGGTGTTTTTTGCGCACATAAAATTGGCCAGCGTGAAAGGCGAATGTCAAGCTGTTGATAAAAAGACATTCAACTAATTACTTTCCAAAAACGTAATTACTTGGTACAACAGTATAGTTTTTTTATGAACTGTTGCATCAATGCTTACAATTTGTTTACAGCAAAAACAATTAATTTAATAAATTATATCCATAAACATTTGAAATTAATTGAAACACCTGCTATATTTGAAATAAACGACAAAAATTAACAATCAAAATATTAAAACAATGACATGTAGGTAACTGTTAAGTTATTTGCTACATTATATTTAAAAACAAGTAAGTCTTTCTAATCTTAGTAAATTCGCTTTTGACACAAAACAAAAATCCTGAGTTTCTGATCAGAATTACGTCGAAGCACGTTCTCGGACAAAGGTTGTAAAGAGGAGATTCATTCTTTATTCTGTTTGATCCTCCTGTTTTGAGAATTGTATTTTTATTAAGCCTTTACGACGTTTTTAAGTGTATTTTTTTTATTGACAAAAGAGCATTGGCACGGAGGCTCCTGGATTACATTACAAAAGAGCTTTTTACAGGTTAGAGCCAACATTTCCTTATTAAAAAAGAAATAGCTTGATTTTTTAAAATGTTTTTTAACATCCTGGTTTTACGAGTAATTTTGTCAGGATCAATAAAGATTATAGAGATTCTCTCACAGCATTTATTTACGATTTTAATAAGTATATTACGTTTATTTTTAAGCACATAATTTCCAATTTATTTGGTATTGCTTATTATTACATTTATCGATATCTATTGAGAAGAATATAAAATATTTTGTTAATAAATGTCCGGGTCAATTTACGAATTATGCATAGCCACGAAAATGTTGTAATCCCTTTATGAAGTTATCCATTCCGAAACATAAATATTGGCTGCCGTTATTTTGAACCCACCGTTATGTAAAGTTATGTTTTCGGTATATTATCATAAAAACAACAATTTGTGTTTGATTTATGCGGACGTCGTTAAATAAATTTATCATGTTTTTAAAAGTGACTTTGTTTTTACAATAGGGAATGGTTTATTTCGAAATACTTGTATATACACATACGTTATTAATTTGTTGTAATAAGAGACAATAATAATGGGTGTGCAATTATTAAATTAATAAAAATGGAAATATAACGAAGAGCAACTTCGTGCAAGTTACCCTAGCGGTTTTCCAAAGAAGCAAAATTATTTTCCGTCGGTGACGTTAATTCGATATACTTATTGACGAAATCCGTATAGCGACTTTCCTCTCTTAGTTTATAATGAATAAACTTCCTGATCATCATTAAACGACTATACTTTATATGTCTAATATTTTGCCGCAACATTTTAAATTTACATAATGAAGTCATAAAAACTTGCTTAAACTTTAAGTTGTAACCCTGCTGCGCTACGAAAATGATAGTATGTGTGGTTAACAGTCTATATGGAAATGGAGGTTTCTTCTTAGTTTATGAGGACGATAAAAGGGCTATATTGATTTTTACAAAGTCGCTTTTGCTTTAAAAAGGTAGTAACATCTTTTTATTATTTAAATGCAGTGCAAAGGGTCCTTGATAACGTTTTACGCCTAAAGTATTTTATCAATAATTGCTCTGATATTTTGGACACATAAATATAATATGTAATATTCAAAATATTATAGCTGCAAGATCGGTATAAAACTGTTTCTTTTTTGTATATTATAAGGTGGAAAACGGAAACAGAGTTTCGTGGGTGGTGAAGCAAAAACCAATTAACAAACAAATATGTAATATTTATTTTTGGAACCCTAACAAACTTTAAATTGTCTGGATATTTATGCAAACCCTTTTAAATGGCCCGAGGCTAAAGATGAAATGTACTCGACAATATAGTTACCAAATATGTCTATAAAATAACCCTTAAGAGGCCCATTTTATGGAATTGCCCAAGATTGATTACAAATATTTAGTTAAAGATTATTTCGACTTGACCCTTACAGTTTGTTGATCATACCTGATTTTTTGTGCCAATTTTTAATTAAAATCTTTTGGAAACCCGGAAAAGCCGAAACTTTTACTTGTGCAAAGTAAAATTACTTTTCTGGAAGTCTAATCTTAACTTGCCACACTCATAATAAAATAAGCTAAATTTGCTTAGGTTAAGATCCATTTAAACTTTTCTAATAATCAAATTTATATTCATACTTAGAACTCTGCATTTAAGCTGTACACATGCATATTTTAATTTTGAACTGAGCAAGCCTGCATTGGGTAAATGCAGATATAAAAACGATTATTTTAAGTTTTGTTCCGCTTAGCCTTCCCGGCAAAACGACTTCAAAATAAGTTTGGTGTAATCTCCCAGAGGCCAACTCTTTGGCTCTTAAACCACCAAGCAAATAAAAACTATTTTCAAGTAAGCAATAACGTAGCATGCGAAAAACAATTTAACTGAGTCGTCAGTTTGAAACCATTGTCACTAATTCATCTGGCACTTGACCAATTTTCTTTGGTTAAACTGACGATTCGATATTCCTCTTAAAATGCTCATTGCCTTATTCCAGGATCAACTTTGCTCTCTACGTAACATTCCCATTATTACTTTTATTTTAGTTTTAGTTTGCCGTCTTAACACTCATGACGAGAGTTTTGAATTTCGAAATATCTTGCTCTAATTAGTGCGTTGTGAATTTGCGCGTCTCTCTAGACTCTAATTGTTTGTGTTTCGGTTTATATAAATATTATGCCGCTTTGTCGAAAATATAAAAGCGCTCTCGCGAAGACATTTTGATGAAGATATATTAGTCAAGCTTAATTCACGTAAAGTTGCAATATGTATGGTATAACTTTGAACCATTCATTTTAGCTGAAAGTCGCTTTTCGTTGGAATAAAGTACGTTATAATAATTAATTTTGTATAATATCCTAAACACTTTTAATTAAGAGGCTTAAAAGGTTAAATACCCCTTTGATGTAATTTTGAAATTAACTTTGTATGTATCTGCTTAAAACACCATTTTTCCAAAGAGTATTTTTTAGGCTAAAGCTTATAAATTTAGCACAGATAATCACACATCTAAAAAAGTATCTTTTTTTAGAAGTTTCTGTATCAAATAGCTAGCGCTTCCTTAAATGATAATCCTTTTACATAGAAGTTTACTAAATCCTCATATTTATCTATTGAATTATAGAAACAACATATAGTTTTTTTTAAACGTAGTCCACCAAATAAGTCAGAAGTTCTTAATATTTTATATAATATGTATGTATATTTAAGTAAGTTCAAGTAATCAAGTCTGCGTCTCATTTATATTGTGAAGTTTATTTTAATAACTCGTCGCCTTAACATGAGATGAGCGTTTTGAATTTCAAGATGTCTTCCTCCAATTGCGTTTTGAATTTCCTTGTCTATCTAATTGTTTCCATTTCGGTATGTATATAAATTTTCGCTGTGTTGAAAACTAGAGAAGTCGTTTTGCGAAACAAAGACATTTCAACTATAGTGTTTATGAATATTAATAAATTTATGGTTAATTGTAGTTATTATTTTCACTAATTTATGGCATTTTGAACAATTTGTTTAGGATTTTGTTATATTTGGAGCATCTTGAGCAGAATAAAATATTTCTCTTTCTCGATCATAAAAATAATAGTACACAGTACCTACTATACTTAGTTAAGTATAAGTATAAATTCAAATTTTCCATAATTTTTTAAACTTAAATACCTATATTAATTTTACCGTAGGAACTATTATTAGGTAAATGGGAAATATTCTGCATAATAATTTGTTTTCGTATAAGTAAAAAAAAATTGTGTGTGCTTAAGACCACACGACAGAAGTGAAAACTTCAACAATGTGAAATTAACAATATCAAATACAATTTTTCAATTTTGTTTCTTTTAGGTTAGGTTCGTAAGCAATCATAAAAATAACATAAACTTGGAATACGGGATAATTTTACTGCATACGAAAAAAGATATTTCCTAAAATTGAACAACCCTTGAATTTTTACATCTTCAACAGAAGTCAGAAATCATAATAAATTAGGTCCACGGAATAAGCAATTACGGTAAACCTTACTTCACCCTACGTAAATATATAATTTAAAAAATGCCAGAACATACCTGAGAAGCAGGAGTGTCTATACAACGCACACTGTTTGCGGCATGCTCGTGCATATAACGTTCATTCGGGTCAGGGTCAGTTCGGATTGAATATAGCAGTTGAATTCGAGCGTTACACAGCCGAGTGTGACGCGTGACGGCTCAGTTTAATTCAGTGCCCACAAAAAGTGCTAAACGTGCCTAAAGAAGTTTTCACTTCAATAAATATCCAGGAATCTATTTTGTTAGCAAAACTGCTCAGAAAATTGCAGGCTACATTTTCTATAACAAACGCGGCAATAAATGTTTCTCACGTTCAAGATTAAGCACGGCAGATACGATACTGAAAAATATAAAACTTTAGAAAAATATTTTATAAATCGCTTTATCATCAATTCAACTGACCCACTATTGTTACTATCCGTTAGTTTGTACTGGGTAGATAGAGAGGTTCCCTTTGATTTTATAAACAACATGCCTAAAAAGGTGAGAGAGTTTAAAATAGGTACCTACCTACCTATTTATTATTTTTCCTACGACCAGCTACGAAAATAACAATAACAGCACGGTTAACTTGGCTAGAAAGTGCTAAATATCACACGCGTGTTGAAAAAAAATATTTCAACACGAGTGTGGAAATACAAAGCACACTATATTTAATTTAAACAGATGTCAATTTGACAACAAAACTATATTTATTAAAAAACAAAAATAACAAACTTTCGGGAACCGTGGAGTGAATTGGGGTGCTGGGTGGGGTAAAGCACACGAACGCATTATTATTTTGAAAAACGAGTTATATACATACACACATTATACAATACATTTTGTGTCTGTTTCTATTAATTTCTGAAAATAAGGAAAGCACCATGCACCATTACACATGTCAGGCATTGTCAAGTGCATAGACAAGCGAGTTGCGCGCTCTCAAGGATAGATAGGCAACTTAACATACTAAATTGGTTCCCTGATAGCGCCACATGCGACCGGTGGAAAAACTAAATATAGTCGTGGTGGGGGTAGGCGCCAAGCATGAAAATTTAAATTTTATTATTACTTTGAATTCAAATTTTCGCGCTTCTAACTTAACGGAAAAGTTTGAAGCGCGAAGCATCTGATTCAAGTTAAAATAATTTGGGAGAACGAAAGGAAATTATAACAACGTTTCTGATATGGCGACAAGATTTATTAATAATTAGATATTTACATAAATAGGTTTTAAATAAAAAAACAGCTTAAATTATTATATTATTATTTTCTGTAGATTTTTCTAACAATTCCGTGTTATTTTCAAAGTTTTTATTTAATAAACTAGTTATTGTACCTTGTAGTTCATTAAGTTGTGAAGTAAAGTTTCTTTCTATATCTTTAATAGCTTTCGCTGTACTTTCCAATCGTTGGGCGACATTAATGAAGTCTTCAAGAGGTTCCACGCTTTTGTTAATTGCCTTGGTTTTTCTTCCCGATTTCTTTGGTCGCGACATATTAAATATATACCTATTTACGATTCTCAAACTACCGACTGCGCCATGTTCAGTTTATAAATTATATATGAATAATTATTTAATAATAACTTTATTTTTTATATATTTGACAAATCAATCATAAAATGACAATGACAATCTTTCACCAGTCCAGGTAAGACTTCAGGATCTGTCACAACAAGCCATATTTTTATCTTTCTCGCACATATTATGCAGGTACAGAGAGAGAGAGAGAGAGAGGTACAGAATGTTGGCCATGCTCATTCTAAATGAATATTCTGTTCCTACCAACGTTAGGAGATGAACAACCTTATAAAACAAAATTCCTACAATAGCGCCACTAGCGACCGGGGGGCTAAATTAAACGAACAGGGGACGACCTTCACCATTTAAGTTATCCTAGCCTGGTCAAGTGTCTGGACACAGACGACACAGAGGAATAATAGGTTTACAGTTACAACAAAGAAGGTTACAAGGCGCTCTCGCTGGACGTTTGGTAGAATAGAAATGGATTGCAATATCGATTTATTGACTTATGTTCGATATTTAAAATAATAATTAGGTATGTGGTATGGAATATCCATACAATGTTTGTTAATGATGTAAGTAAACGTATTTTATGTGATTAAATTTAATTTAATTAACAATGTAAGCAAACGTTCATAATTATGTTAATTAACATGCTATCGATATTTATGTCCATCTTTAATTCTCTTTAGTTATTGATTGAGGTTATGTTATTGTTTAGTATTGAATTTTGGTGATTTTTAGTTTTTGTTATAGTATTAATTTGCTAAAAAAATGTAAGGAGCTAAAAGAGTCAGAAACGAAATTTATTCACTGTACATAGATAGTAAGTATGATGTGCGTAAGCAAATAGAAGAAAAAGTTATTCTTTTAATATAAATCTAGGTAAGTTAAAATGTGTCAGTGGGCATTGTTTTTATTTTTTTCAACTCTAGAGTTGAAATAAATTTTTCAGCTCTAATGTTGAAAACATTTGATTAACACAATGGTGATACCTACAAACTATTTAAAACAAATCAAACTTTTTTTGATTATATTGTGTGGTTGTAGGAAAAATTGTATACATTACTCGTGTGAAAGTGATTTTTTCACACTCGGAGAATTTTAAATACCTCCTCGTTTAAAAAGTACCACTTTCAACACTTGTTATGTAATATACTATTATTTTATTCTCCATGGGTTCAAATTGTGGGTATGATATTTACTACTATAAAATAAACACTATTGAACAAAATAAAATCTAGTTTAAAAAAATATAAATACAATTTAATCGAGCACGTTTTTGTTCGCGTGGATTTTGCACGTGCCATGCAATTTCTTTCGTGATACTGTCGATAAAATTGGACTCACTGAACTTCACTAAATCGAATTCGATGATATTTTTATTTTCTTTCTTTACTTCTCGCCAAGCACATTATGTCTTGTTGCATTTTAAAGTCTGAGTGTTGCTTGTTAACTTTTTTTTGTAGCATTAATCAAATTTTAACTCTGCGAGAAAAACGCACGCACTCTTGAAAAAATCAAATATATAATTCTATACGTACGGATACTTTTAATAATTCTTAAGTATTGTAATAAAGTGTATGTATTTTTAATTGAGATATTTGTTAATTTTAAATACTGCATAATATTAGTAGTAAAGTTGTTTTACGATAATAAACATTTCCAATATAGGTAATATGTTTTGTAAATTTTTAAACGACATAAAACTAAGTGTTTTTCCATGTCCAATAAGTGGTTTACCTAAAAAAGACACCTAAAATAACGTAGCCTTTTATAGCCCGTTACATTGAAACCCCAATAAATAAAAGGAATATTTGTCCCAAAAAATATCAAATAAATTTTTATGTTAACTATCCAAGTAATAATAAAAATGATCCTGCAATAAAATAAATTGAGAATATAGTCAGCATATATATAGAAATATTATGGGACTCAAATAAACCTTCTTTGTATAACATTATAGAGATTTTTCAAAATTGGTAGAGTGTATATATTATTAAACACAATGATGAGGTTCACCCACAGCTATGAATTTATTGATTATGTCGATATCATGGCGAAATAGTAATTTACGTTACAAGACCGGAAAGTAGTGTTCTCCAGGTGGAGACAAGCATTTCCAGGGCGAGCCGTAGGCGAGTCCTGGAAGCTTGGAGAGGCCTGGAAAACACTAATTTTCGGTTGCGTGACGTACAAATTTTTTTTTAGGTCCGACACTTCGATATACTTACATAAAATTATTTTAATTATTTTAAATGCGTCGTATGACTTCTCGTAACGGGCTTTTGATTTTACTGGCAATATATCGTAAGTCGCTTTCCTTGCTGCTTTCAAAATTTCTTCTGAAATCTCATTTTCCGTGTCGGATAATTCAAAATCTGAATTCATATTGTTAAATTTGCGAACTCGCGAAACAAGTTTGACATAAACAACACATTAAAAATCAACGAACTGTCACTCGACAATACATCGAAATGTTGTTGTCATAGTAACGAAATCAAGGTATAGCTTGTATTATCAAAGAGCCATTGGAAAAACAAAAAACAGGGACCGGAAAAATCTTTTCCATTCTCTAACGTCACTTTTCCGGTCTAGCGATCGGAAAAAGGTTATTTTCTAGACGAAAAATTGTCCAGAAAGTGCATATTTTCTGGTCGGTTTAAAAAAAAAAATTATTGTGTTCGGAGCCATATTTTTTACCCATTCTGTAAATAATAGTATATTATAGCCAATAGTAACACCATGTAGAATTGACGTGTTTTTAAACATAGGCGTAATTTAAGTTAATAGATAAAAAAAATCAAGTTTTAGAAAAACAAAATGTATTTTCTAGAAGAAAAACAAAATAAATTATGTGTCAAAACTATTTTACTAACTCAATCTTATTGTGTGTTGTTTAAAATAATTATTTAATCGATAATATGGCATTTCCAAGGGTAATATAAAGTAAGTGTTTATAGTTTTTATTACGTCTATAGTATTAATTTTAAAATTTTATTTTAATTTTAAGTAAATAGTTAGCAGTTTATCCTTTATAAATAAATCTAGGCATTTTAAAATGAACTGAAACCGAATTAAATACCATTATAATCACATATATATTGATAAATAATAATAAAATTTAATACCCAAGTTCAATATTTAATTAAATATTTTACTTTCAATATTTCTAAATAAAATATTATTAAACCTAAACAGTGACTAAAACTAAAAATATTTTATGGTAAAAACTAAATTAACTATATTTTTGTCACCAGACTAATATAATAATAATAATATTATTATGTAAAGTTGGTTAGTATATTTATTTTAAGTTATATGTATCGTATTTAGCTTCATGTTAAATAAAATTGCTATTCCTAAGATATTTATTTTAGCGTAAAAATATAAAAAGGCAAAGAGCCATTTCAGTTGTCTCAGCGAAGCACAATTACCAATTTAAACCGTCGTTGACATTTTTAATTAACCAGAAAAGGGGAAATGGTGAATCGACATCAGCGGCGTATCAAAAAAATGGTTTTGAGAAAGACAAATAAAAACAAGTCGTGATTAACAACAGCTATCGGTATACCTAACAATTTAGCAATTCACCGATATCAACAGTTTTTTCAGATTTTGTTATTTTCCATTATTCCAAAAGAACTAGAAAATGTACAACCAATTTTAAGTTTAAAAAAAAATTGAGAATTTTTTTTTTATTATTTATTTATTTTACGTTGGCCTTTTAATTGAGAATTAAAAAGGATTACTTTAGTTTTGCAATTACTTTTAATACCTATGTATTCCCAACCCATGAAGAAACAAATTTCTGTATACAGTGTTAAACAATTATTGCTATATTTATCGAGCTGTTTTACATTTTTTGGAATTGTTAGTGCAAAAATAATACCTAGTACTTAACGTTATCTTTATCTTTATGCCACATCCGTTTTTGACCTTTCGCCTTCCCAAGTCAGTACACCACTGGTTGGAAAATATAAAAACCGTTTAATTTGTTGAGACCATCCGTTACAGGCGTCGCGCCCTCAAGCGTAGAACAGTACTAGAATTAAGAAACACTCTTGACAAATGGAAAACACTCGTCGAGAGGGGTTGTGCTAAAAGTTCCAAATGTTAAAAGAGTTTTAGAGGAATTTCTATGACTAAAAATTACCGACCAAACCATATTTCACGTAATTTTAATGATCTTTAATCTTCTTTTTTATGTGTTGTTGTTAAAACTGAAAGTGACTAATCAAATCTTCAACAACAATTTTTTTAGTGATGACATGTTCATTCAAGAGAACATACCATAGCTAAACCTACCTACAAGTCTTTAAGCTAGGTATATAGAATTGATTAATAACCTTAAACACTAGATGAGATAAATTAAAGATATTATTTATTTTTTTCATTTTAGAAATTATCGTACATAACTAAAAGTGCAGTTGACATGGTATTATAGCTTCCCATAACAAAACCCCCAAGGCGAATAACTTTGGAGATACATCGCTTTTATGGGTTTTACAGCCTTTATTACCACTTCATTTTTAAACCGGAATCGCCCGAGGCGGGTATGCAACGGATATTTTTATTTTAATATTGATTTTTATGCTTCCGTAGGGATGAAGTTTGCAAAGATTTTTCAACTTTTTAAAGTCGTATATTCTTTTTATGGCTGAGACGATTTAGCTTCGGATATTTAATTTAGTTGACAAAGTTTTGTGTGACTGCAATTAAAAGTTTCTTTAACTATTACGGAGGTCATCTTGCATTGGCTAAAATTAACTTTGAAATGTTTTTGTGATCGGCGTGAAATCACAGCCATGCATGTTGTGTCGACACCCACACACGGCCCTATTTTTTGATGAAGGTAAAAATAAAATACATTTTCGCACCATTGCGTGTAAAGTCGCGAAACATCTCTAAATTAACCTTTCAATCGGCCGTATACTTGCGATAGGGCGGAAACGTAACGAGTCTATCGTAAAATGTCAGTCGTGAATTATCCCTATCAGCCCTTAAAATTGTTTCTTGCCCTTATCTTTATTACCACTTTCTTGCTACATTTCTTTAATTAATTCCAAATAGGGTGATTAAACGAAAGGAATTTTTGATAATGGTTTAAACGGGGTTTCTTTAGCGTAATTATAGTAGGAAAATAAAATTTGTGTTGTGTTTTTCCTTAGCCAAATAAGAGTAGCCTAGATGGGTTATCTGAAATATAAACGCCAAGTTTTTGGTTTAAAATAAATAGAAAAAGGACATAATATTATTTTCTTAATGTTTTTTTTTTATTTTCAATAGTAACAAACAATTAAACGAACATCTTGACGATTTTAAATTGTGTAATTGTAAAAAATATCACTAAACTTCGCATGTAGTACAATCCTTATTATTACAATATTTACACCACGTAGTACTGCCAGTTTACCGGTATTATTCAATAGAGAAAAAAGGATGGAAAAATCCGCTCCTTGGGCTTTCCAGTGTGCCTCAATAACAACCGTGCTCATTCTGTTTGCAAGTATTTGCAGTGTTTGCGTTAGTTTGAAAGTGTTGGAAACTGACAACACATTCTCAATATTTTATTACCTTGCTCTGGCCTACCCTATTGCAGATTGCAGCATATATAATATATTTTGGTGTCGTGCAATGAATGCTAACATTTAGGTATATCTTATTTAGTTAAGACAATCGGCATATCCCTTGTAAAACGAGTGTCGATAAGGAACTGTTAATAAAAAACGGTTTACTTCTGTTATTTATTTAAATATGAAGCGCAACTAAATTGATAGTGACCCTTAAGGTAATTTTATTGCGTACTGTCTCATCAAAAAAATAAAAAATCATAAACTTCTATATCTCATGAGCGACTGGTATATCATGTTACCAATAACAAAGAAGAAACTATGTGCAATTTACAAAAATCTCTCTTACTCAAATAAATATATATATATTATGAGGTTGTAGTACCTGGCAATGGAGTAAACGCGGCTATGATAACTTACGCAACTATAATAATTAATATAAACCTATGTGAGGGTGGTGCGGAATGCTTAACTTTCCTCTACTCAGGGTCAAACTACTATAAAGTAACTAACTTTTCAGGAATTTAAATGCGCTTCAATGCTTCAAATTGAAATTTATTAATATAAGTAAGCGGCATTATAGGTTAAAACTTAATATTACTTGATTGTTAAACTCGCTATAGCCGTAAGCGTCCTGGCAGACTATAACCGTTAAATTATTATTACCCTAAACTTTCAATGCCCTCTAAATATAAGATAATACGCCGCCCCATGGGTCCACTAATACACCCATCCCAATTTTAATCAATATCCACACTAACGCTAAACTACCTTTCTTGCACCCGTCGGTCGTTACTAAAAACAAACGGCTCTACATCCCTGATTTTATAACCACGTCGACGATCCTACGTCTTCCATAACCAGAGGCGCCGAAACCACAGAACAACAGGCTTTTTGTTAATTCCCTCCCTTAAAGTAAATTCTTATGTTTCAAGTTAGCGTGAATGAAATACATCAATGTTTATTGTCTCAAGTAATTTTTGTAGATTTACCTTTATTCGATTAAAGTACCGAAAATAAATGATTTTAAAATAATAACCTAATAATTTTGCCCCGCCACTGTTTTAAGGGAATTATCTTTGGGATGAATCTAAGCGTACGTCCCGATTAATGTAAAAGATAAGGAAGGTCGGAGGTATGTTTTGTTAGAACGATAAACATTTTCCATTGAGAGGGACTTAATTAAAACATCTCCGTCACATTTTTTTAATGAAATCAGGATCGAAGATTTTATGAAATTACTTGACGGATAAAAGATTTAAGTAAAATGAACAAAGGACAGATTTATTAAAAAATATATTTTTGTATATTAAGGTTATATTTATGGAACAGCTTTTTCTTAAGGATAAAAATAAAATACAGTAGGTACCCATCGATGTGATGTAGTTATATCCTTTTTCTAAAATTTATCAACCCAATATTTAACATTGGAAAATTCTTTCACCCCAACAATGACAACGAAAAACAACGTACTTACATTTTGTTTTTTATGTTATGTCCAATTCATTGACCTTAATTGGACAGAATACTATAGAAAAAAAATTAATATTTATTTTTTTGAAATAAAATTTTTTTTATAGACTTTTATTTTGTCAGTTTATTCTCGGAAAATTTGCTCTAACTTATGTATTATTTTTCAATACCATAATTATTTTTCTTTGTGGTAATCAAAAACCAAAAATAGAGCAATAGTAAAAAAGTATGTACAGCAAATGGCTACCGGCCATTTATGTAATAAACATAAAGATGTAAAATCATCAATGATGGACTCGAATTCATTCCCATAATTCGGACAAATGATAATTTGTATTAGCACAATTTTGGATGGAATTAATTGGAGCTCATTGGACTTTATCAATACTGTAAACATATAATTTCGACTGAAATATGATTGGTTATGTTTAAGCAATAAAATGATTTAATTTGAACAAATATTTGGCTTTAGTGAAATATCGAAAGCAATGACACAAAAATGATTAAATTTATATATCAGTATTAAGGCATTTAGAGCTGTTGGTTTGGACATGGTTAAATTTGGTGGTAAAATTTAAGGATTGCCGATATCAAAATATTAGTTTAGCCGCAACAGATACAACACGTTATTATTTATTTTAACCAAATAGAAGCAACGTTAATGAATATTATTACAATTTATTTAATTGTTGGATTTTATTCACTTCACTCAAAAGATTGAATCTCAAATAGACAACAGACTTCTATTTCCAAATTTATTTACCAAGGGAATATATTATCTTATAAGGAAAGATTTGAAAGCAACAAAAATAGGGCAAATATTTCTAAAATACTTTTTTGAGAGAAAATGCTAAATAAAATAAATAATACAAACGTTTACCAAACAAGACAACGCGCTTTGAGGCTTGAACTCTTGTTTGCACTAGACGAAAGCTTTGAAAGATAAATATGGTTCTTAGGACAATTTTAGCATAAGAAGTTTAGAGAAATGTTATATTGCTAGACTCAATTTAGAACGTGTCCAAACTTGGGTATATTCAGAAATCTGTATATTCGTCAGAGCGCTCACTAAGAACAAGAAATCTAACTATCAACGTATTTTCCCATCGCTTTGTCGTCGTATAACCTAAACATAATAATATGATATCTCATACTTTCTTTACACTTACACAGTTTTATAAGTATTGCCTTTATACATATTTAAAAGAATCCATTTAGTCAATTTGATTTTACTCTAACAAACGTTTTACGGAGCATTTCAAAGATTCGTCGGAATCTGTGAGCAGAATAAAATGGCACACAAAACTGATCTCACTGTCAACAGATGATTATTTTTTTAAAATTAACTTTAGAATATAGGTGTGCATGCATAACAGCGGTATGCAAGGTTATAGGATCAACTCTAATCTAGATTAAATTTATTTTTGCCGTGGTACAACATACCCAAAAATCATTTAAAACTGGATTAAAAAATGATCTGGATTAAGGGCGGGTGCTGCATACTGCTGTAAGAGTGCTGTATTTTCGCCCAATCTAGTATTTGCCAAGAGAACAACCATATTACATCTACTCGTAAAATGTAGAAAATAATATAAATTAGCAAATAAATGGATTTACGAACACTTTGTAGATAAAATATTGATTACTGACCTAGATATTAAAAGTATAAATAACTTATTTTGGATAAACCTTAAACTGTCATTCGCTGTGGTAACGTGATATCCTTTGTCGTCCTAAGCTACTTGCTTTCATATTTCACTTTTTGATGAAGGCACAATATTAAGTGACTAAATTAAATTTTAATCTCATAGCACATTTGAAAGCTAGTTATTATATTTATATACAACACCATGAAATATTTTAAAATGTAACGACTAACTTAAACCATTCTTCTATAAACTAATTGTATAATTTATAATTCTATAGCCTTTGAATTTTGTTTGTCCAACATTTTAAGAACTCGAGCTAACAAGACCCTAATGAGAGAAAAATAAAAAGACAAACCGAAATGCGATAAACGTTTGAACCAAGTTTAAAAAAGTTTATTCCATTAAATGAACCTTTCGTTGTTTCTGGCGAACTTTCCGGAGTAGTTGATAAACTAGGTTTATGCAAGTGTAAATAGGAAATAAGTAGGTAGATTTAAATGTTAAACAGAGTTGAAATAAGTTTCTAAGCAATAACAAGGATATAAAACATATTTTAAAGTATATTAATTTGTTAACTCTGTTATTTGGGTACTAACATAAAACCATACAACTCCATTTTAAATTCTAGCAAAAGTATAAAATATTTTCCATATTAAAATTTTAAGAAACTAGGGTATATTATTTTTTTGAACGTAAATTCTTGAAAATTTTTTTTAATTTAGTTTTGATACTCAGCCTTCAAGTTAAACTCGTCTAATGTTCCGGTAGGTTTACGTGGCCCCTTGAAAGAATTTAAGAGGTACAAAGAAAAGTTTATTGAATAGAACAAACCATCCTTAACTCGTTTCAAACGTTTTATCACATTTGACTTCCCTTTTTACTTTTTCCTCCTCAGTAACGTCTTGTCGGTCCCAGGACCTTTCGTTTGAATAGAAGAAGTAGAGCCTGCTTAAATGAGTTATCTTAAAACTTACAAGGCTATATACTGCTTATTTTCCTATATATGAAATAATACCTGTAAAGTCGGTAAATAAATTTTATAACCATGGAATATGTTTATTTCGCATGAAGTGATAAACCGTTAAGTCAAAAACGTCCCAAAATAATCGTGTCGACTTACTAATAAAACCACCTTGCATGCAAAGTTACCTAAAAAATAAACCTAACCCCATCATTTGTAGCGCCCCCTGCCGGTTAAAATATCGCACTGACCGCAGGGGGTTGGTTCTGTAACAAGCCGCTTTAAATTACGGTAAATTTTCTCCCCGGGGGGTGCTAGTCGCATGTGTGAAGCCAGGTGGCGTATATATTATTTGGGTATGAAAATATGGAGAGGGGTTTTAAAAAGGAATTTTTTTATACAGTAAGTCAAAAAATATGTTAGATGTTGTCAAATGTGGCCTAAATTTTGGATTCTAACAATATTTTGTATGTTTTAATGTCGGTGGTTTCAAAACTACCTATCAAAACCACTAGTTTTATTCTGTGAAAAAAAAAAACGCGACAAAACTGACCTATATCTCATAACGCATATATTTTGAACTTTTAGTTTGGTGAAAATGTAAATTTAGTTGAACTGAGTATAATTTTATTATATAAATCCTGTAATAAATATTTCGGACATTTATATTTAAAAAAATCACCAAGTAGTTCTAGTATATATCATAACATTTTTAAATATCCTATTTGTATTTTAACGTGGAACAACAAGGTAGATCGAGAAATGGGTCGATTTTGGCGTTGATAGAATAAATATAATACTTTTTTAGATATTAGCAAAATAGTGCCCATCTGATTTTTTTATGTCGCAGGACCATTATTATAAATTATTAGGTATTTTTAAATTTATGTTTAAAAAAAATTATAAATAGGAAACTAAAAAATACTAAAACAACCAACCAATAACGATATTTTTCACCATACCTATTTTGCAAATTTTTACGAATTTACTTTCTTTCACTTTATTTTCTAATTAAAACTTGTTTAAACGGCGTTCATTTAGCTCTTTTAAGTATTTCGTCATATACAAAAGAAAGTTCGTCGAATAGCACAACAAATAATGCTTAACTAGTTTTCAACATTTTATCGCATTTAGATTTCCTTTTAACTTTTCCAGCTCATTATAGACTTGCCGGACTTGAGCACTTTGAAGATGAATGACAAAAAGTCAAGCGATTAATAATTATTTCCAGAATTTTTGTTATTTAATTTAATGATCTCGAACATTCTTACTATAATAAAACGTCGATGACAGAAGTCAATAAATATTTATTTCTGATAATATAAACTTGTTTAATGATAATAAATAAATTATGGCATTGTCCTTTTTAATTTGGCTTTACCAAAGTTGACGTGTACCAATCGATAGCGCTACAATTCTTCCACACGTATTTTCCTTTTAAATTTGATTCTATAGCCAAAAATAATATAGGCTTTGCACCGTCATCAGGAGATGTATTACCTTTGTGGTTGACCATATCAGTATCCAAAAATCCTAAAAAAGGCATTTCTCTTACATTTCTACATAATACAGTGCCCGACATAAACTATGTTTAGTAAGCCGGTGTTGATCTTTTGAAATTGCCTTAAATTTAGGAGGATAATTAATATATTATTTACCCGGGTGAACCGAATTAACAGCAATATTCCTATTAGGTATTTCAGTGTCAAATTTCTTTTGCTGGATACCAACAAGACAGCTGACCCCAACTTTTGAAGTTCCGTATGCCCAATCGGCCCATGTTTTATTTACTTCTTTGCCTTCTGTTGCTTCCCTAAAAACATATATTTTTTAAATAATATTGTTTGTTTAACCTAAAAATGTAAGCGTTTCCAATTAAAACTTTCGTCTTAAAAATATAAAAAATATTAATTTGCCTACTGCATGTATCTTTTATTCAATCGCCACTTACTGTACATATTCGTCCATTAACTTATTCAATCCCTCAATAGTTAAATTTCTGTCGCTAAGTTTCTCCCGTATAGCAGCTGACTGAATCTGAGACAAATGACCGGCTGCACTAGTGACGTGAATAATACGGCCATTTTGTCGTAAAATGGGAGACAGTGCATTACAAACTCTTAATGTCCCATAGTAATTTACACGGATTTGTTCTTTCGCTTTAAATGGTTCAGATTCGGGGCTTCTATGCTAAAAAGTCATTTTTTATATTAAAATTAGGTATGCGCTTGTAATGCTGTGCAAATTGTGATTTAATATCAATTACATTGTTTACCTCATATAAAATTGCAGCGTTATTAATTAGTATGTCAATACCACCCTGAGTTGTTGTCAAATATTCTGCAAATTTATCAACGCTTGCTTGATCTGTAATGTCTAGCTGATGAAAGAATGGATTAAACCCTAATTTTTTGAGCTGTTGAACTGCCTTTTCTCCTCTTTCCACATTTCTGGCTGTTAAATACACATCTCCGTCGAATTTTTCACAAAGACCCTTTACTATCGAGTATCCCAAACTTTTATTACTACCTGTTACCTAAAAAAAAACCACGACGGTATAATCTCTGGGGCGATTGTTATACTTAGCTAATCCTGTCATTCTCGGAACTAGTATACGTAAAGTGATTTTAATGATATCAAAAAAATGAAAAGACGGATACAAAATGTGCTTATATACATTTGAATTAACATATTTACGTGTAGTGGTCTTACTTACCACAGCTATTTTACGTGCAGTCATCGTGTCTACGCGTGCAAACAATACAAACTGAATTTTCTCTTTTCACCTTGATATTTAGGATAGAACTACCAACTTATTTACCGCGATATATATTTTATATGATTATTCACATCTTAGTTTTATGAAAAAATTAACCACTAACCTTATCACACAAACTACATAATATCGGTGTATTTTGTTATTGTCATAATATCATGACTATTATTATAATGTTTGAACAATGGACATGTTATTCTTAAAATACGCTACCGTATATCCAAATAAATAATACAAGTACCTACTTATACTATTCACGGTAAATTTTATTGAATTCCGTAACCGGGAACTGCATTTCATCGTCAACATAGCACAGAGTGTGCAAAATACATATTATATATTATTGTACTATGTTCTAGTCTCATAGCAGCAAATGAAATTCCGACCGTATCAATATTTTAATAAACAGTATCGAAAATAATATTATAGAGACGCTGATGATGGTATTATCGTAGAATTCGTAAAGTTGTAAAGCAGTAAATTCAAGCATTTACTTAACTTTAACCTAATTTAACGCCACCACTTAGGGAAAATAATGATGGATAATCACGAGGAGCACGAACTTCAAAACTTTTTGAACTTTCACCAAGAGTTTTAACATTCATTTACTTTAGTTGCTCAAAACGGGGGAGTTCATTAATTATTAACAGGATTTAAACTTCTCTTGATCTTTGAACTGTTACACTGCCAAGTTAGATTGCTTTACAGATAGCCAGAACTCCTTTTTCGCAACTTCCAATCCTGGATTAAGTTCCACTTAACCGTAAAGATACGGGTCTGGTATAGTTGTTAAATTTTTCGATTCTTTGGCGTGGAATGGAGAGTTTCCTCTGCCCTTTTGTTAGTTAAAGGTACAACAAGGGCTTCGGAAGTAAATAAAAGGGAAGACAGTCAAGGGTAAGGTAACAAGCTCTATAGCATTTGTCTAACGAGTACGTAACGTAAACTATTAGTTTTTTGTAAGAGACGTCCCTTGACTAAGGAAAGTCAGCAGTCATTCTTTTAGTATTTCACACACAAATCAGTGTAGAAATGTGTCCACGCATGGTCATGGAAACAAAAACTCTTATCTTCTTTTATTGGAAAATATGTATATTCAGTTTTAGTGTTATCGACATCATTCAATACATTCTAATCAGCGTTTCTATGGAAGATGTCAAGCCTTAATACTGATGACGGTTCCGAACTCAAATAGTCTCGAATGTTCCCAGAAATTTATTTAAGGTCCCGAAATTCGGTTTCCGGATAGGACACCTTCGCGATTGGATGATGGAATTTATGGAAACGCGCTAAACCAGCATGTGTTACTTAAAAGAATCATATAAAAAATGTTTAGAGTTTTTAAATGATCGAGAATGTGAAAATATCTTGAGGTGTGATTAATTTGTGAAACTTCTAAGAAGCTAAATAGTATTTTCCCCATTACCTTCGTTCCGATACGAAAGTTTTCCCCAAACAAAAGGAAAATATTTCGCTCAGTAAAAATGACAGATATATCTCAACTTCGACGTGTGCAGAGACAAATCGAAAAGAATTTGGCATTCTAAAGAAGAATAATGAGCCCGTCCCCAACATAAAGGGGGACAAATATGTAATCCCCAGACGGAGCTTTTGAAAATATATCGAGCGCAGTGAGCGCACCACATTAAACACTAGATATTTGGACAATAGACACTTCCCATTGTGTATCGAGTGTTTTATATGGATATACAGGGTAAGGAACAGTTGGATGCACTTTATTTTGCAATTATTCGGATGCCCTTTTAATGTGAGGGTGCTCCCATCGAATACATTAGCTGGAGTGGTTGGATAAGGGTGACAAGTGACGGGGATGATTATTTAGGTGGTTTAAAGATGCATTGGCCAACTGGTTTGGAAAATGAATGAATTATGTATTAGGCTGTATGGGATTTTAAAGGCGGTGTTTGTAAAAGATAACGGATTGATTTTAAATGTGACGTCAGTTGACACATATGTCAAGCTTTGTAAATAATGGGCAGAAATACTTTTTTATTTATTTATTTATTTTACGTCGGCCTTTTTCCGCAACGAGGCCAATCACCGACGCCAGGGAATTTGTCACACACTATCTGGTAATTTTGCCGAATCCCTCTTTGTCGAGGGTAGGGTTCTTTAACGTGCCAACATCCATGACACGGGGCCCACAGTTTAACGTCTCTTCCGAAAGACGGCGCCACCTCTTAAACCAAATTCCAAATTTAACATCGACGTTGCCGGCATCGGGAATGGAACCCGGGCCTACGATCTGTGAGGCTGCTGCGCTGACCACCAGACCACAACGTCGACTGGGCAGAAATACATTAAACAATATTATAGCCAATATTTTATTCTTAAATTTTAGGTAACTTTATTTGCTGTAGCAAAAGATTTATATGCAAAAATTGAAGATGTTCACGTGGCAGCAAGATACCTGAAAAAGGGTGAGAAAACTCGTTGTATGAAAATTGGTTTTGAACCCCTCATCTGGAATATTTCTTGTGTTTTTAATAACTTTATGTACATTTTTTTTTAAATAAAAAGACAAGTGGTGATCTTCATGGCTGACACACAGTTTAAAGAAAGACTTGAATATTGTAAAAAAAAAAAATTATTTTGTCCTGCGAAATGCACGGAAAATATCTTCATTCAAAATTCCAAGATCAACGAAACCGTTTTTGAGACCTTAAAAATGATATTATATTTTTAAATAATGAATACTTAATGCTTACTTATTTTTTATTAATTTTATTGAATTTGTGTATTATTACATGCACATTTTGTAAATTTAAATAAGTACCTATTATTCAACCAATTGCTTTGCTTTTAAAATAAAACTATTTCTGATAAATTAATAAGATAACACATTTTTGCTGAGTAAAAAAAATACTTTATATACCAAAGGTGCGGGCGATATTATTACAAAAAACGTTGTTTATAACGTGTGTAATTAATTTAAACGGGAGTCTATACAATATAGAACAATATTTTATAAGTCTATAAAATATAGAACAATATTTTATAGCCATGACGTCACGAAAAGTAGCAGTGGTAAGTTTAAATATTTTGTTATGTGTAAATATTCGTCATCCACAATTTATTACCGAAATTTTTGTAGGTTACTGGAGCTAATAGGGGTTTAGGCTTTGCCATAGTTAAAGGTTTATGTGATAAATTTGATGGCGATGTGTACTTAACTACCAGAACTACAGAAAAAGGACTGGAAGCTGTAGAAAAACTTAAAAATTTAGGTTTCAGCCCTCTGTTTCATCAGTTAGACATCACTGACCAAGCTAGCGTCGATTCTTTCAAAGATCATATTAAAAGAAAACATGGAGGTCTGGATATTATTATAAATAATGCGGTAAGTGTAAATATAATTTTTAAAATTCAATAATTATGACATAATTTTTTGTTTATGAAAAAAATAATTCTAATTTTAGCGAGGATCACAAGGTTCCGAAGCCACAGTAAGAGATAAAATTACTATTAATTATTATGGAACATTAAGAATATGTAATGCATTGTTTCCCCTTTTGCGTCAAAATGGCCGTGTTGTGAACATCAGCAGTGCTGCTGGTCATCTATCCGCGATTAAATCTGCTATATTAAAAGAAAAATTTGCCGATCAACATTTGACTGTTGACGGTTTAAACAAACTTATGGAACAATATGTACAGTAAGTTTTGTTTTCAATATATATTTTAAAAGTATGGTTTAACTCTAAATGAATGTTGCACAGGACAACGCTCTTGCGGTTTTTCCAATAACATATAAAATCGCGTTTTAGAGATGCTGAGGAAGGCAAAAATTTAAGCGAAATCTGGGCCAAATCGACTTACGAAGTATTCAAAGTAGCTATCAGCTGTCTTTCAATAATTCAGCAAAGAGATTTTGACGCTGAAACTCCATACAGGAATATTTTTGTGAACTCAGTTCATCCAGGTAGGAGTTTAGTTGTTCTAACGGGTTACCATAAGTTACGGTTATCGCAGAGAATGCATGCGTGCAGTAAAAAGAGATGTAATTTTTATAGTTTTCGTATAAACTGGTGCTAGTAAACTTTACTTACTTTGTAGCTTTTCTTAATGGTGGAAAAATGTATTGTTCTCTAATTGTTTGAGATCGTTTTTATATTTTAGGTCGTCTGAATAACGAAAACGAGACAGAATTTTTAACAGCCGAACAAGGTGCAGTAGCTCCATTGTATTTAGCTTTGGAAGCTAATCTTAAAGGTCAATACGTATGGAGGGATTGTAGTGTCAATGATTGGTATTCGCCAACTTTAATTAAACCAAATGCTATAATGTAAACTATTTATTTTTTAAATAAAAAAAAGTAGTATACTCGTACATACCTATTCTTTTAATTTCCTTTAAGAAATTTTTACTGATTGAAATCTCCGTCGTATCCTAAACAGAGAATGTATCTGCTTGCGTCTTCTTTAACCGTTTAAAAAGGAAACAAAGAACTGATAATGATACCAAAAAAAAACCCGAAAAAACCAATCAATTATAGTCCAAGACAAGCTCATAAAGCACATAATGCAAGGAGTCCTTAAATGGACTATTAATTTTGTATAGAATTTTGCTATAAAACTGTCTCTTCAGCGCTTAGCTATCTCTCTAATGGATTCATTAGAAAATTAATCAAAGCTTGAGGATACCGGTTACGGTGTCCACCAGTAGCGTACATATAGCAATACCAACGGCGCGTAGGCATGAACGTATAATTATTCAAAGAATACAAGCCAAACTGAGACGACAATCAGGTAATGTATAAATTTGTTCTTTTAACATCGTAAGTAGGTAGTTTTGTCAGGGTAAAAGTGCGTTAACAGATCACGAAAACATAACGTAAAATTACAAAAAAAAATCGTCTTCAAAGTTGACTTGGCAACACTGTACGCATGTCGTAAGTGACCACTATTTAACCTATATAGAACTATAATAACATAAAAAAAACTGTTATTGAATATAGAATACTTAATTTAGTAAGCTTACTTTGGGATGTTTTCTTTAATAGAAATATCTATACAATATCCAGCATATAATTCTTATAGGAATTTTTAAATTACAGGTTATTTTGTCTATAGTATGTATTTTAAATTAACGTTCTGGCGAACCTTTTTCAGTGTAGATTTTTTCAATTAGTTTAAAATTCCCAAGTTATAGTCGCTCAATTTACCTTCGGATCTCCGAAATAATCGACATTAATCCAGAAATAAACCTTTATTTTCCGTGTCTGTTCCGGTTCGCAAGCCCATCTTTGTTCGTGACATAAAACTGGATATTGCCTTTAATTTGACGTCGATCGAAGACCCCTCTTCAATTTGCTGGATTTGTTTGCAATTTGCATGTTTATTTTGTTTTATTCTACAAGGCAGGAATATCTTATATTGCGAACAGAAAATTTACTATTTAAGGTTTAGAAAATAGACATGTAAATCGAAAATATAAAATAGGTTAGTATGTCTTATATTTTTGTAATCATCAAAAGTAATGTCTTATTCCTGTTTTCGCAGGCGCTTCTATCTTTGTAATTATATTATTTGAAAATAAAATAAAGGTAAACATGAATTTCACCTTTTTCCTAAAAACAAGAAACAATGTGTCACTCGCTCATTTTAATCTGTAAAAGAAACAGAAATGGAGAAATTTAGAAAAACAACATACCTATTTAAAATTGAATATTCATTTAAAAAACGACCTCTTAACAATAAAATTGACAGGGGTAACATTAGTAACAGTTAAAACTGTTGTCGAATTGGGGAACGTCAAAACAAAATACAGGAAACTTGTTCTTTAGAATTTTATATGTATGAAAATTTTTGTTTTTGTTAAATACGACTCAATGTCTTGTCAGATGTAATGACAATATGTAAAGATTATTTGAAAAAGAACATACCTACACCTATTATATGGAATTAATTATGTATTTATTATAGGGAAGTTTTAAATGCGCCAATCACGAAAAAAAAAAATAAAAAAGTATCGAAATTAGTTGATGTTTACAGTTTTTTTGTAGCCAAAAAATTCTGAAAGTGAGTCAGAAGAAAAAAGGAAAATCTTTTTGGACGGATAAAATAGGGAAATTGACTCATTTATTTTTTACGGCGGAGGCGTTATTTTATGCAATTTTCCTCCAACAAATTTTTCATTGTTGACGTTTTTGTTGTGGAATAATAAAGATAGAGCTTATTATACGAAACGGAGAAGACGTATTTTACACAATGATTTTGACACGATAGGTTATAATAAAAATGCGGCAAATATTTCAAATATGTTGGTTCTTAAAGAGGCTATGCTATGTAGGGTAAACATGTATTAATATTGAGTGACGTTTTGTTCTCGTTCGTAAATTACATTCGTTTAGGTACGGTACATGTTCCCCTTATTTAATCAGAGCATAATTTACAAAATAAAACAAAGAACACAATGATGCTATAAATAAAAGAAAATACACAGAAACATATGCTGCAAACATGCTCCAGTTGTAACAGTTTTAATAATATAATATACGTGACACACGGTTAGCTCAGCATGTAATTTATATGACTTTTACAAAAATTTATTAATTATTAAAGCTAATTAAAGCATGTAGCAACCTTGTTTGTTTCGTGTAATAATTGGAGTAAGCTGGAAAATAGTTTCGTGTAGCTATAAAGCTTAAAACTTGCGGTTAAGAGATTGGCGGTGATGGCGTGATGGTGATGTAGATCTGGATGTTTTAACAATATTTTATTATTGTTTCAAGCATAAGTGTCCGCATCCTTCAACTATGAAGAAGATTTGTCTCATTTAGTTAGATCTATCATAAGACTAGCTCCGACATAACATGGCTTATCTATTCGACAAAAGAAAGGAAAGTGATGTACTATATACAACTACTATTATATTATGAAGTGAAAGGGATAAGTATCCAGATGGATGCCGTCAGCCGTTATGGTGTTGATGTTACCAAAGCATGTTTTAACTACCTACTACTTTTATCCGATCTGCCTGCCTCAATATACGATGGAAAGCAACATTTCTGTTATGGAAAAGGGACATGGAAACGCCTCTGTCAAATCATATGTAAATCAAGAGACAACTTTAAATGACTTTCCAACGTTCCAATCAGACAGGATGATGTAGTGACGTTTTGACGCGAGACCGGCTCTCGCTCTGGAAAATGAATATATTTTATCTTTCACGAAATCTGATTGGATAAATCCCTTTTGGATTGCAAGATCCATGAAAGTTTCGGGAAATACCAACTTTGATTTGTTTCAAGTTGCTTGTTTTCTATTGTCTGGAAACTAGTGCTGAAATTGTAAAAAATTATTTTAATAATATAAAAATATGATGTTATTGATTATATTATGCATTCATTTAATATAATATTATGTAAACCATAATTACATTTTTTTTAAATGACACCGATTACTTAAAACAAACCGCTTTACTTGTGTTTTTCTATGGTTATTACGCCCTTACAATTTTTCAATTTAAATCTTCCAAGGCCTATGAAAAACTGAAGCAGCAATAAAGAATTTAAGTAAGTACTGTACAAATATTCAAATAAAATAATTTTGGAACTAAATGGAGCCGTATTTTTTGCGTGTGAAACTAATAAACAAAATCCTAAATAAACAAAACATTGCGTTTGCAAAGCTTCCTTCCTATCGAAAAGGGATTTATTCAATCAGATTTCGTTAGGGATAAAATATTTTATTTTTCGAAGCTACAGTTTTTCTCGTATCCAAATGCCAAACTAAGTAGGAAGTAGAAGTTTTAGATAGAAATAGAAATCCTTTAAAATAAAATATGTAACGTAATTTTTTTTATAAATGTTTAAAAATAATGTATAACGATTTTTATCAACGTTTTGTTAATATATATTATTATGTATGTATGTTTGTTGTTTTCATCTTACACTGACCTTTGCTACACATGTAATGATCTTCATTAAGTTTTAGTACGTTCCATTATCATGCCTATTTCCAATATCATTAAAAGCAAACAAATATCTTATTACTACCATCTAAGGGGGAATCATGGATATTCTCTTTACTTAACTATAATTTTTATCTTTTCAGGCACCGGAAATACCAGTACGGATGGAACATGCAAACCATCATTGTTAACCGATCAAGAGCTAAAACATCTAATCTTGGAGGCAGCAGATGGTTTTCTCTTCGTCATAAGCTGTGATACTGGACTGGTGTCCACCCTGAGGACGTTGAGAAAGTGAGGGAACAACTATCCACGCAGAAACCTTAAAATACTGATAGAATATTGGACTTGAACAGTGCCGTACTGAGGGCGAGGCGACTGAGGCGCTTGCCTCGGGCGCAATCACCGAGGGGGCGCCAAAAATTGACAAAATAATCTAAAATTTAGCAATTTTCAAATTTTGCGGCCTTTTTCCCGCTTAACTTAATATAGAATAATTGTGAACGCAGCTTTAGCAAGCTGAAACTCGTCAAAAATTATTTGAGATCAACCATGAAACAAGAAAGCTTGGCTAATTTGGCAATTATGTCGATTGAGTATATGAGATTGCTCAGAGTATGATTTTGAAGATATAATTGATGAATTCGCTGCAATGAAATCTCGAAAAATTTTGTTGTGAATCAGGAAAATTGAATATATTTTGTATAATGCAATTCTACTTTTCTTGTGTACAATTATCCTTATATTGTCATTGTAAATTGCAGCAAAATAAACATAAAAGCTTGACTTCAAAATAGTGTTGAAAATGTTCGATTTATTTAAAATTCTGTTGAGGGAAGAAGGGGCGAAAAATTTGTAATTCGCCTCGGGCGCCAATATAGCTGGTTACGGCTCTGGACTTGAAAACAGGCACAGTGAAGAAAGAAGGCCATCAATGTAAGTTTATTCAAATAAAACTGAATTGATATATTATTATATTTATATTTTTAAAATATTTTCTTTAATTCCTATTATTATGTTGAATATTTAAAACATTTTTATTATTTACATACTTTTTAATGATTTCAACGAATATTCAAATAATGTAATTTGAAAAATACTTTAATATTGAATTGTATTTTATAAAATAATTGCTTTTTCATCCAATAACGTTGTATCGATTGAAACAGTTTAAATGGACTTTATAATGCTTTTATAAAGAAATAATAATAATCATTGTAGGAGGTATTTATTTTTTTAAATTATTACTTTTAATATTAAACAAAAAAGGTTCACAATCGGAATAATAGGCATTGTTATAATGTTCGTATTTGGTATAATTATACTCAATTGAAGGGATTGGTATAGCTTATTTCTGGAATTATCCCTGAAAGTAAAATTGACCGAGAAGAGTACCTGCCTGTATATAGAAAATGATACCACAATACATATTTTCGGAGGAGTGCCAAAAACATTCTTTATTATATTATTTAAAGGCATTACTTGTATTGCCTAAATTGGGCTTTCTCATAATATATAAAATTAAATATTACACAATTTCCTCATGAACGATTTGTCAGTGGCTAGTCGGATAATTACACCATGCATGCGATGCCAGGAACAAAACTCAATTTCTATAATAAATTATGTATAAAATGGCTGATGCGGTATAACGTTGAATGGAATTTATTATACTTTAGTTATCTTTTTCCATTATCGAGGTAATAGGGGGGTATTTTGTTAAAAGAACAAGATTTTAACTTAAAAACCTGCCATACCAAAATACATAAAAGGTACTTGTTAACGTATTAGTTTACATTACAAAACCCAAAATAAAACAGTTTTTTTAATAACTTGTTCCAAAACAAATCGGCATTGATCTGATGAAGAAAAAGATAAACTTCGTTACGATAAATAGAAAATAGAGATCGAAACTTTAAGGTAAAAAAGAGAATGTTAAACCCCTTTACTTTGATATTTCAAATTTTATTGTTTTGACGTTTCAGTCTATTTGACGGAAAAAAGTTTATTATCTTTTTTTAAAAGAATATGTTGTATTCCTGTTGTTTGTGGTGATGGTAACGCGATGCATACTGCTTCGTAACCTCCAGGGAGAGCGTCTTATTGTCATCTTGTTCTAGCTTATGTATTCCTTCTAGCGTATTATTTTTTATCTATCTATTGCTGATCACTTGGTGTTGCAGGTGGCCGCAATATAACTTTATATTGGGTATCCCTAATATTATTCCAGGCAGGCATTAATTTGGACAGAATAGTATGTATAATGCAGCCATGCATTCACAATTTAATAATAATAATTGCTCTAACCCCACGCAATTCACTTCATAGTACCATTTATTATACTTACGTCCAAACAAAATGAGAGGCTACACACAATCCGAAAATTTAACGCTCACAAAACCGCATGTGGTCCTAAACAACTATCCACGTTGTAAACGGATTACATCCAGTTTCTCGCATTGTTCACAGGGTGTAATTATTCAGTTCACCCGAGCGGGGGTTGCCGAGGGGTGTGAAGGGGTGACAGAATCCAGGAAATACGTAATTTATGGAGCACATGTTCCGGCACGCGACTCGGAGCGAGAACTAACAGACTGTCGAACGTGGAGACCGGAGTGCGGAAAATAAATAATAAAATATACACGATAGAGTTATTGCTAATTTCAATTAACGTATTGTGTCAATTTATTGTTTGTCAGTTTATTGTGTGTTATCGTTTCCCTAATTTTATTAGACAGTCATAGCAGCGTCACCAAATGGTCGGTTTAAAATTAAAAAAAAAACTACATTTTATTGATATAAAGTACACTTTTCTTTAAAACGGTAATAAAAATTAAAAAACTGTTATTATTATTGTATTATCATTTTATTGAATTTTATAGATTTTGTCAAAGCCAAAGAATAATTATGCCTTTTTCTTAATAGGCACCATAAAAACTATAGGTTTAATCTTTGTACTTGTCCTATAAAAACGGAGTAGAGTAAAAACAAAAGTAAAATTGGTGATCCCGGTTGATACATCTACTTCTGGCTAATAAATGGACATTGTGCACGAATACGTAAATATATCACGCAACTCGGTCGAGGCTTTGTCACAAATCAGTACCGGACTACATTTTTTTTTAATTTTAAGGCACTAATAATGCTGCTTTATCTAATATTTTTGCTAGTCTTTATAAGTGTACTTATGATTTATGTGCAATTATGTTCATAGCATCTTCTATAATAGAATTTTAGGAAACTACCATATTCCAAAATTTAATTTAGTGTTATTTATTGCATTGATACTATGAAATCAATCGTCTTTTTTAAATTATAGGCTGAAAATGTCTATGTTTTTAATATTCCTTCCATGAAGGCTTTTACCATAATTACAGTTTTTTATTTATTATTTTTTATGTTTAAACGGATTCCTTGCAATTTACAAAATATCATTTATTTATTAGTCAGTAATCAATAATGGATCCCTAATAGCGTATTCATTATTATTTATTTGTTGGTGTTTCTGGGTAAAATAATGTTTATTCTATTCCGATTAGTAAACAAATAATCATTTCTATCCCGAAAAAAATATTTAGTGTTGTTGGTTTCTTTCTTTCCTTTGTTGTTTATTCATCAATAAAAATGGAGAATCTCTAATGGAATTTATTATTAGGTATTAGAAGTTAGCCACGCAAACAAATTGAAGCCAGATGTTTTGTTTCATGTGCCTAATTAGTGCCTATAAAAATAACAAAACGACATCGACAGGTAGGATCTGTAGTGAGCTGAACGCGGCTCCATGGACCAATAGCAGATGGCAGCTCAAGGGTGCAGACAAGCGAAGGATGGCATAACCTGGCCGAATAAGCCCAGGCTAGAGTGGATCCTAAACCGAAACCGACGTGTCTTGTATCCCTTAATAGGGATCTCGATGGGACTCCCACCTCAACTACTACTACCCAATATATTGTTTATTAATCTATTAGTGTCATTTCACTTTAATTCCATCTTGTTTTTTTTTTTAATTAAACATTTAATGCAGATGTCATTAGGGCTGGTGTTGCCTTTAGGAAAACAAACAGAATTGTGACAATTTAAAATAATCCATTCCTATTAACTTACCCCGTTAAAAATGTCCAAATCATCTCATTCCCGTCAAAAGCTTTTACTTTATTGACACTTTTACATTATTCAAAATCCACTACGACCCCTCCGACTGAAAACCACTTTAAAACACAAGTCGAACCGACTCATATCAAAAATTCAATTAGGACCCCATCAATGTCGTTATGGTACACTTTAAGGGTGCATGGGATATCGTAAATAAAATGTTGTCATCATTTATTTATCCCAAATAGGGAACTTATATAGATAGAGTACAGTAGGCAATAACCATATTCAAGAGTTACACCATACACCTTATTTTTTATTTGTGCATTTTTCCAACGAATTCTTTATGGTAGAGCACAATGAAACATAATTCTTGGTACAATTATATTTATATTTACAACCAAGTAACAGTGATGAAAGTACCAGATAGAACTGAAAAAGCAAATCAATAAATCATATTTATTTGATGAGATTTTTATAGTTTTTAAAAACTCTAAAAATAAAACATAGTTTTCTCGAAGACTACGTAATGTTCAGAATTGCCGATTTTGTCACATAAATATAATTAAAATAATCTGGTAGAAAAGAATGTTAACAAATTTCACACAATCTCAGAAAGAATTCTGCGTTAGTTATATTAACAACTATTTAAGTGCTGTGACAATATACGAGTTCTAGTCCGGGAAGCTTATCGTTCGAATTACTTATTCATTGAAACTTTACTTGCCGGCACTCCAAGCGCCGAAAAAACCACTTGAGATGTTAAATTATTTGTGTAGCTAATATTTGTGTTGTTGGATAACTTTTTTAAAGGAATACTGAAAACCTCATATTCTTCATACAATTAATGCTAAATTGAATGAACACTCTTAACCTATGGAAAAATTAACAAATAGTACCTAGTCAACAAAATAATCACTTAGCCTGATGGGAGTTTATTCGAAACGTCTAAGTTCTACGCGATGGTGCTTAAGATCATGGTTAAAAAATTATAAAGACTTGATTATCGAACTAAATATCCATAAAAAATTAAGTTTTATTTTTAATATGACTTTCTCAGGTACGATTGTACGATTTGAAATTGTTCATTGTATGTTTGTGACGGTGGTCAATAAATGACTTAAATTACTATCCGTGGTTCTAAATGTGTATCCTTTATTTCCCTAACAGTTCACTTAATTAAGTATTATCCATATATAATATACATAAATACATAATATATGTATGGGGGTATATAAGGATATTAAAATAAAAATTCGGCCTTCTAACCCTTTTAATTAATTATTCCTTCTGTGTTTCTGATTAACCCCCCGCATTCTCTACTAATTACTTCAAAAAATACGTCCCTCATAAAGATAAAGATTATCGGGCCCATTCTATTTGCATTTTAAATAAGGAAATAAATCTGCAAACGCGTTTATAAGGGGGATGGGTCACCTGGGACGAAAAAAGTAAAAGTCGCAATTTTTAAGGACTTTTTTCGGGTCGGTCTCCAAGGTTCGAAATTTGCTGTTCCAGAAGTTATTTATAATATCAAGGGACTTGTTTTTTCTTTTAAAATTGGATTAGCTCAGACATATTTTTATTTGGGAAACATTATGTTTATTTTTTGTAGGAAAACGTTCGGTTATGAAAGTTCAGAACTTTTGCCAATTTTTTGCATGACACTTATTGTAATAATTGAAACCCATTTTACTTGATAAAAGTTCATGAAATAAATGTTGGATTAGATGGAAAAATTTCTAACAAACAAAAATATTCCAACCCATTCGTTCAATCGAGATCCTTCAATTCGTAAAAAAACGCCTAATCCAAATAAACATCGAAATCCGAACGGTCAGAACTTTTTTGATATTCAGGTTGGAGTGCCAATAAAACCTAATAGATAGTCTTAAGCCTTCGTTTCCGAAAATTGCAAGAGGATTTTCACATATCATCTTTACGACTGAGCCTTAAAAAGTTTTTCCCATTCAGATGGGTCAATTACTACCAATCAGTATGTAATGAGAGCCTAAAACGGGTCTTGATACCTCCTCAATGTTTGTTATAATTCCTATAGCATTTTTGTGTACTTAGATTTTTTAAATTTAAAATTAAAGGAAATATACGTTAGATCAACAAATTGTTACTTACTAGTTTTAAAATTTGATTCCTATAATAGACAAATAGAATACAAAAGAATGAAAATAAAATATAATGTTTTGTTATTGTCCAAAGCTCAAGTATGGCTGCAGTATATTTTTCGGTAAACTAGTATAAATACAAATATAAACAATTTGATTAATATTCTAAAGAAATATTTTTAAGGTATATGAATCTTGTAAAATATTTCAACAACTTCTAATTTTAAATCCTTTGGGTTTTTATTTTTCATATAAAAATCCATGCTTAAAATCGCAATTTTCACTCGAAATGAGCAAACGTTTTTGATATTCAAGTTCGCATGCTAATAAAACCCAATAGCCAGATTTTAGCCTTCATTTCCTGGGAGTGCAAGAGGATTGTAAGATATTATTTTTATGGCTGAGCTGTAAAAGTGTTCGATACTGAGATTACGCCCAATTATACTTATTGAGAATATGGAACATTTTGTACTTTTGAACTTTGTCTACTCATTTTTTAAATATATTCGGGGTAAATGATATTAAACCATTTGGCCGTATGGTTTTTATAAATAAATACTAATAAAAAATGACTTAACATGATTCACACAAAAATGACTACACTTCTTGTTTGTAGTTGATGAATACTTTATCACGTATTTCCTCGGGATTGGCCATAATCTTTAAAGTTACCAAAAACGAGCATTTAGGTGGAGGAAAGAGGCATAGCGCGATTTATAGAACCATTCCACAGGTTTATAACCTCAATATTTCACTTGCAAGTACGAAAAACATCATTAAATTACGAATTGGGTCAATATTTACGAGGCACGTGAATTTTAAAGGTTTGTGCCTTGTTCAAATGGAAACAACATGTATGGAGTCTGGGTAGTAAGTATTTTTTTTATTTTTAGAAAAAGCTTTTTTCCCAGTTTCATGCTGCTGCACTCACCATATTTTTCACACAACAAACCCGAACCAATCACTTTATTATAGCAACCACTATAAATTCAAATACCTGTAGCAGATTATTATTGCGTCGAAATGCTAGATTTCTTTAACTGGAAAATCTGTAATTACAATTGAGTAATTACACAATGATTGAGTTACAATTAGGCAGTTATTACCAAGCTAAATACGCTAATTATGTCATATGCCCGTGGGCAAATCCGTGTGAAATAGCTAATAACCACCATAACATTACTGATAGTTACGTAGTTGTAGACAAGGAGTGCAAAGTAAGATCAAAAGGAAAGAAATTATATAAGAAGTTGACTAAAGCGGGTTGTTTATAGCTAATGAACAAATTAAATATAAAAGAATATTGTCGGTAACAATTCCAAACTCTAACGCCTTGAAAGGGTTATCTTTTATCAATAACCTATCTGGGAGCAACAAATAATAATAATTATTTTCTATTAATAGAGTAACAGTAGCACCTGAAACGAACTAATACAGGGTGAGCAGGCTAATAGATCGTAATATTTAACTAATCGTAATGCCATAATGGTGTATATAACGAGTATAACGACTTATAACCACCGTAACACTGCTGGAAGTAATAATATACATTATGGTCACGCAGGTGCGTAGCTAGAAGAGGGCACCTCCAACAGAAATTACTAGAGCTAACAATATACTATTTCCAAAATGAACTTCCAGCTTACCAAGATAATTTGTGATGATACCCTCGATAACATAAATTTAAATACGTAAAAATGTATATATCTCGAATATCTTCATATTTTAGTTTAGCGAATCCAGTGAAACGAGAATAACATAAAACCTCAAAAAAAATTCACCCAATGAAATACATTGTGTCATAAAGAAATATTACAACCTCATATATCTTCATAAAAACACACAAACGGGTTTAAATAAGAGAGTGGTTTAACAAAACAAATAAACAGAACTGCGTACATTTTCTGCAAACATTTTAAAAAATACAAAAATTTTTAAAATTGAAAGTGCTTTGTCTTGCTCTAAAATATTAAAACGTTTGTAAAATAAGATTACCCAATATAAGTAC
Source organism: Polydrusus pterygomalis (assembly GCA_963969555.1). Classification (NCBI taxonomy): domain Eukaryota; kingdom Metazoa; phylum Arthropoda; class Insecta; order Coleoptera; family Curculionidae; genus Polydrusus; species Polydrusus pterygomalis. The sequence goes on along the minus strand of OZ018381.1, from coordinate 65,422,272 downwards.
GCTCTATCTTTATCTATCGTAATTTGGTTTTTTTGTTAATAAATATAGAAGATATGGCAAAAATGTCCCTCTTGGGTATTAAATTATTCAAATGTAGATAGAAGCAATAAATATTTAAGAAAAATCCCATTTTATTGATAAAACGACAAAATCGTGATTTATGACCTATATAAAAAGGGACACGTTATAAAAAACATTACATCCCAGAGAAATTTTCTAACCTTATATATCTTCATAAAAATCAACACAAAAAGCACAGTTTACAACGTAAAGTAGGTCTGGAGATGTAAATAAAAGACAACAAGACAGGACTGAAAAAATGCGAATATAAAAAAAAGCTTTTTATCATCGTATTTTTTTAGAAGAAGGCAGTGCGGTATAAAGTTGACATTTTAAGATTATTTAAAAATAAACAGGATGTCGGAACTTTGAATATTAGAACCATTTCCTCGCAGGACTTAAGACACCCACCCCCAGACACCCATACACACATCGCACACTCATCATCCCTTTTCTGACCAATAATAATGTTAATGCCATGCCGTGTGCTAGCTTTAAAGAGATAATTTTTATGTTTTAGAATTTTATTTCTTTTGAAAAATATTTGTTGTTATTTGACTATTCATTATTACTCTGCCCCTATTATTGATAAACAAATACAAAATTCAAAACTCATATTAATTTTATACGCTTTGTAAAAAAGTCCCTTAATACGAAAACATGAAAAAAACCTTGCTAAAGCAATTCCCAATCTTATATATCTTCATAAAAATAAACACAAAAACCACATCTTTCAAGACAAAGTGGCTTCTGAGAGACGAAGGGGATAAAAAAGCGCCATAAAAGATCAAATCTACGCGCGTTTTCCCTAAGATAGAGCCTTTATGGCGTGGTTAGGAACATCGTTAGCGCGAATATTTAGGAGCTTGTAAGCGTTATTGAATTTTATAAGTAAATAAAATTCGATTTTTTTCTGCCTTTGCCCCATAATATGTTCAGGGTTTTCGAGTTTATCGAAAATATCGACATGATAATTAAAATTCTGAAAATGAGTATTTTCTTGCAAATAAATCCCCCTTATTTTACGACTATATTATTATACAGTTCTTATTTATTTGTTTGTATGTTATAAAAAAGACCAGTTGGCCAATAATTGAACTTACCAGTTTTCGTAGTGTGGACCCATATTAAATTTTACCCAAATCCTGTACCTAACAATAATGGCAGAATCTCATTTGCCCCAATGCGGCTTATGAGGCTTATAAATAAAGCTTGTTTTCTAATTTATGCCTTACTTTGCACATTAAGGCTATTAAAGTTACGAGAATATAATATATGTTTTCAGGATTTAAAAAATTAAGCATAATTCAATTTTGGTTTTAAAAAGTAATTTGCACTTGAGATGTAACAAACCGCAAGTTGTTTCTTACTATTCATCCGATTTTTCAAGGATGATGTCTAATTGACTTACTTCCACGAAATAATAAAAGCTGTTTTTTAATCATTTTTAAATTAAGGGTAGATGTACCTCTCGCAAATTCCTCTTTAAGAATTATTTCATTTTACAGTGACATTTTTTTAAATACAGTTTTAAAAAAATTACACATCATAAAAGCGGCGTTAACTTTTTCCTCCGAATGGCGTTTCATTAAATTAAGTGATCGCCGCAGGGTTGCTTCGCGACCAAATGAAATCGGCCGCCATGTTTACAACGGAGCAAATTTTTCAAGTCGAAACACCCCAGGTGTAATGCATAAATTAACACTGGTGGCTGTTGTTACGATTATCGCCCTTGCGTATTTTCTTTGTTCCTACACGTTCGATTTAATTATTACTTACCCCGAATTTTAATGCGCCGAACAAAAATCTTTTAATGAATTCGGTATTTTTTTTATTATGCTCTTTAGTTGCCACCGATAACGCTGGTTTATAATAATAATGTTTATTCTAGGGGATTTCTTAATCGTTAAAATAATTACATCATAAATATAACAAAGAGTATTTTTAAACGGTTAACTTATGGATACTCTCTATTAAAAGTGCCAGTATACTTAATAATTAATTATAATATTATTGTAATTGATGTGTATGGGTCAAGTAAATTTTTCGGAATTTTTTTCGTTCTGGGGCAAGTTCCATTAACTTTTCAAAACAACTTAACTTTAAATATATGTATGAAGGCACAAAGTTTTCCAACAAAAATAATTTAAAACTGAGACGCAAAATGCTAATCCTGTTAAACCCCTAAATTGGTAATAATTCTTTTAATAAAACCCTAAATTGACATTTTTAAAGCAGTTACCTTGCTCGCTTACAAATTTAATTAAAAACCTCTTAGCTCGCCCTTTATTTATTTTAATAAAAAAAATCATCTTTTCTGCCTACATTTAGAAGCTTTATTATAATGAACGAATGTAAGCTTGTTAAATGGCAGATTTTAAAGAGTTTTTTATTGTTTGCTTTTATTATACTAATAACCTCTCTTTTCAGCTTTCCGTGTCTGGTTTTTGCTTGTTTTAGAAATAAAAAGTTTTTTATTAATACATCAAATAATAAATCTAAAGATTCTAGCGTTAAAAAGTACTTGTCAAATTTTCCAAAATTGCATGCTGAGATATAAATAAGTAAAAAAAAGTAATTTAAATTGAAATATAAATGTGACAAAAAAATCGTAAACGTGAGCAAAGGTGGTAAAAATTATATTGTAGCTAAAAGTCTTAATTCAATTAAGCATCAAAGCCAAAGTAACTAAATCTTAGAACTGATCTTTCGTGATAAAATTCAAATATTCTTAACAGTTAATCCTAAATAATTATCAAAGTTTCACAAAATGTGGGAGTCCCTCCTTAAGGCACAAACCCTTGTGAAAGGTAAACGCTAAGACTTAACACAGGTCCAAAGATAGTCTGGCAAAACATGACAACATCAGGCTAAGATTGTTAACTAAGTTGGCGCACGAATTGACAAAGTTTCAGTAGCAAATTGCTTGCGACTTACCGTTTTGTTTTAGAAGTGGGACAATCGGGCGGGGACGGGGATTGATGGGAGTGCATCTTGTAGGTCTTATATAACTGTGCTTTGTTTGATACTAGTTTAATCGAATTGATACAGCACTCCAAGTTAAGAAAGTTTGTACTCTATTTTATTTAAAAGGAGGTAAGAACAATAGGCATAATAATTACTTGCGTGAAAGAAATATTTAAGAAAAGTCAACGCTGGTATGTTTATTTACGGAACAGATACTATACTTGTAAAATGGAAAAGTATTATTGAATTAAGATTACAAACGAAAAGAAAATTAAATGAAATTAATTTAGAAAAACGCTTTAACCTTTAAATATTTATTACCCTCAAACTTTAATTCCAACATATTTATTGCCCTTAAAGACAATAAAAAATGCCCGTTTTCGTTCCTTATAGCAATCTACTAGCAATTTCTGCTCTCATATAGACCGTTATAAAACCCATTTTCGTAATAATAAAATTCAGAGTAAGCGTCTCTCAAGTCGTCGTACACCTTAACGGCAAAATTTAACAGAATTTAATTTCCTACGGTGCAGGTTTAAAAGGTTTATAAGGCCTAATCCCTAATTTATGGGCTATTTCTTAATGCTATATTATTCAAGGGTGAATGTCCTCGCTTCTAGATCACTTAATAAAGGAAAAGTTCGGGCTTTTTAAATTTATTTTCTATGTGAACGTCTATTTTTTTCTGTAGTCTCTGGGTTACCTCTAAAATTTTACTTTTAGTCAAAAATTATTAATCGTTGAATTTTGGGAATTGAGAACCAAAGATATTTGATATTCCAAGTAATGGAAGGTGTTACCATGTTACCCGTTTTAATATACCTATATAACGTTTTTTTTTTGGCGTATTTTTCTTTTTAAATAAAAATCAATAAAGCAGAGTAAACATATTCCTGGTGCTCAGTAGCTCCTAATAAAAACCGTCTATATTATATCCGAAACTTTTACGTGCAGACTATGTTATTTAAAGTTTCCCTGCACATTATTTACAAACTTTCCTGTACTTAAAAAGATATATACTTTAAGCCCAGTCTATGCCGATGACTCAAGTGGGAGAGGAACTTTTACAGTGATGCTTCAACATTTTTATGGTTTTCTCGATGGATTTTAATGGGCTCGTATGTTTTTTATTACTATTAAATAGTTTTAAAGGAGGAAAGAAAAATTTATAGGTTTAGAAACTAACGTTCAATATATAATTATTATAAAACATTCGATTAAGTTACTTTGAAAAACAGAAACCATTTTCGAACTTTTTTCTAAAAGAGACCAACATCAATTTAATTATTTTTCTTTCAATCTTATAATACTTACCTTTACTTTTCAGTTTTCTTTTCACAACTTAGTACCTAGTAGAAGTCAAAAAGTTTTCTTACCTGGATTTAAAAAAACAACGTTAATCTATCTAATAAAAGATTAGATACAAAATAGAACCGAAAAGATAAGGGAGTTGTGTAAGTGTATTTTAGTTATATAAACTAAATTGAACTTGATTTGATTGTAGCTATATTTCTCTCTTAAGAACTCAATCAGCGCATTAAATTTAACTTCATATTTTACTCTTAAAAATTATTAGGTAATATTCTTAATAATAAGTTTTATTGTTTACTTTTCATGCAATTAAAAGATCGAAACTAAAACTGTAGCGCCTCCTATCCAGAAATAACAAAACAAACTTAATAAACGCCTTCAACCTTAGACTCGTAAAAAGATATAAGAAATCATTGTGTAGTAATTTATCTTATTTGAATAATATTTTAAAAAATTGGAGAAAGATGGGTTTGTCATTCATCTTGGCCAGGACGTTCTTTGTTTTATTAAAGCTAGACAAAAATTATTGGGGTATTCTTTTTAAACATTAAATTATTTTATAATTTTTTGATTAGTCTGAAAGAATAACAATATTATAAAAGTATTTTTTTATATTTTGCAATAAAATTTTAGTAATAACCTATTATTTAATTCGATTGTTCTTTAATTTGTTAAATTGATCCTGCTTGAGATTAATCAGAAACAAGTTGAGGCATAGTAAAAGGAACGACGGTGTTATCCCCCTTAAAGGTGGCATTTGCAAACATTGCTGAGAGCGATAAAACAGCAAATTGATTCTGTGATTTTCATAAAATTTAGTTGAACAATAATTTTTGTATACTGGTTTATAACTTATACCGATTTAAGTTTGCTCCCTCCGCCACTAAATCCAAGGATCCTCTATATTAGTATTTGTTTTCTTTGTCTCTGTAATGACGTACCATGCCAAGAAACGTAACACGGAAAACGCAAATGTGGAACATTGAAAAATTGCATTTTAGATAGGGTAAAATGTTGACTGGTGCAAATTGAAAAATTAGAACTTAGCATGCGAACGCTTGATGTTTCCGGAGGTTTGTTGATTGTATTTTAATTTTACCTTCTAGGGTACTGGAATACTTATGGATGAATGTCATTTATTTAGAAAAAACTGTATAGGTATGTCGTTTAATCCGTTTTCGTGTGGACTAGATATTCTTATAGATGGAAAATAGAAAATAACAACAGTAAATGACTGGTAAAATTTGTAAAATGTTAAGTGGTCAGACCCATAATTTTTAAAGTTGACCTAATTATACTAACACAAATTATAATAATATATTTTGAAAACACGAGGGTAGTAAAAAAATGTGCTACATGAGAAACAAAGTTTAAGGTGAGGTCTTATTTCAATATATTTCAATTAAGGTAAATCGTTAATATGGTTCAACTATTTTATACACAGCAAATGATGGGGTCTTTAATAATATAGACTCCAAGTTTTGCAAAATAAAGCTATGCGTATAATTTTAAATGTGGATAAATATACGAAAATAAATTTAATGAAACTTCAGTGGTTAAATGTTAAAAATTTAATATTTCTTTTGATTTGTACTTTTATTTTTAAAATAACTTACTGCCTCCTTAATTAAAATATTTTATAAATAAAAAATTTGAAAATCATAATTGTTCGACCAGGTATAATAAAGATTTTTGTCTAGGTAGGGTATCAAAACATTTGACATATAAATCGGTTTTCCATAAAGGATTAAATGAATATAACAACTTAAATATTTTAATTAAAATTAATTAATCTTGTCTACTACACTATACTACTACAAAAGCACAATTCTTGCAAGGTCAAAAAAAAAAATTACATAAAAATTAACTTGACTTTTGTTGGTTTAGTGGCGTTTTAAACTGAAATTGACCCAAGTGCAAAAGTACATATATAATGGACTTGCGTTGTCCCTCACATTAAACCAAAAGGGACACACAAACTGCTTTATACGGAGTATACAATGTAGATTATGATATTTGGTAACAAAATTTCAAACTTATTCATTAAAAGTTTTGGTTATAAAATTCGGTGGTCGTCAAGTAGAACAATCTAAATAAATACGGATACTTGTTTGCAAACGCTCTTGTGCCCAATGGTGATGATTGATGGAGTTAAATGCATAAATAATAAAGTAGCTACGTTTAAGTAATTTAAATTTAGCTTAATTAATTTAAAACATGATTGTTTATAAGCAATATTTTAGGCATATATTTTTGAAGGTAGATATTTACTGGCGTACATTGAAAATGAACTGTTTATTGGCGAGTGCTTATTATTTTAGTAGTATTTTGCAGCTCATAATGGAGCGCTTTTCCCTTACAGAAGAATAAATGGATAAATGAAATTGAAAAACGAAAACAATTAATATAAAAAAAATTTTTTTTCATAATCACATCATCACATGTAATTTTTCAACTGACCTAATCACTTAAACCCAAGTAAAATTTGGCTTCGAATTAAACGCGATATCAACAAAACTGTTAATCTGGCCTAGTGAATGTGTAAGCACGATTCTGGTTTTATTCGGGGGATTTGAAATTGTTGAGGGAAGGATAGCGGTCACACCTTTTACTAGGGTGAGGTTAATTATTTTTTCCGTTAGAGAGTGATAGTTGAAAGTGATAGATATAGCTGATGGCGGTTTTATGTGTGGCATTGTATTGGCTGTACAAAGATTTATTCATTCAGTAACCTTACCTTTTAGTATATAATGGAAATTCGGCGTGTTTTTATAGTCCTGGTTTTACTTTATTTTCAATTAAATTAATTAATTTAACTGGTATTGTTATTTGTGTTTTCTTAATTGGAAAATGCAGATTAAACGTTAAACAATTATTTAAAAGTTTTTATCCTATAGAAATGTTTTGTAGCAGAAACAAAGCAATAATCCAGCTTAATTTCAACTTAAGTTTAACGATAGACGATAATAAGAATTAAATGTATTTACCTAAATTACCTACTATTTACGAATACCTCACCAAAACTCATGACTTCCTTTCAAATCAAAAAATGATTTTTGTCAAAAAAGTTTAGTTTTTAAGACATTGTTAGATATTAGTTTTAGGTAAATGGAAGTGAAAAGGCAAACTCTTACTGCAAGTTCGATTTTGTTGTTTAAATAAGTTATTATATAAATATAGTGGAAATTGCAGTAAAAGTTTGCCGTTTTATTTTCATGTACCTATATTTAAAATGGGTTTTCACCATAGAATCAAATTATTGTTCTTAGGGTTATGTGTTATGCCACCACCGCAGAGTTTTTCAATTGTCCTTCTTTATTGAAATTGATCAATCTTTTTTATGTTACATGATGATATTTGCAAACTTCTTATCAAACAGGGTCTGTCGATTCCTATTAATTACATACTTACTCATAAAAAAAGCGCATTTTAGTTCCTGACAGCGAGATTTGGTATTTCTTGTTAACAGTATTTTATCGATAAAAATTTTCGACCTAGATCCATTGTTGGACTAAAGATACTCTAAATTTGGATATTTCTATTATATTAATATTAATAATGTGCATATAATCTATTTGAGCAACTGACGCCTACGCGATGGGACCGCCCAATCTACAACTATATAAATAGCAGGTAATAATAATTACAAGTAAATACAAACTTGTATTTACTTGCTAAAATGTCATGAAACTACCCGGGTGTACCTTAAATTAAGCTCTAATATTATGCATAAATTATTTTATATAACTCGAACAATTCATGTTGCTGAGAAAAAGCGTTTGCCAACATGAAGAACTCTTTCAGAGTGACTTGAGAAGCGGCAACTGACGGGTAAAATCAAAATTTTATTTGAATATTTCAACTTTTAATGAACAGCTTTAAAAGTTTGCCACCAAATATCATAAATGTGTGTGTATATTACTGTTTATGGATCCCTTTTGGGTTTTAACAGAAACGCCGGTTTTAATATATAATTTTATTAAACAGTTTTATGGGATGAGGGACAACACAAGTCCATTATGTGAGTACTTTAGGTTGGGGTTAATTTTAGTTTGAAACACCAAATGCCTTTTATGAGATGTCATACTCTAACGGGATATTATTAAAGAAAAGGACGAACAGTTATATTTTGTTCTGCAGGTTACCTATTTTATTGCAAAATTTCTATTTAAAAATGGTCATTGATTTATTTTTTAAAACAACGGGAGTTATTGTAAGTACACTGTTGAAAAATTACTTTAGCGGATTTCAAATCTTATTGTAGTTTGCTAAATAATTATTGATTTTATTTTGTTGCTATCCACGAAACAATCTTAGTACATGAGTAAATATTTACTCCGCAAAGTATCGGTTTAAAATGTAGCGAAACGATCCTGTTTTAACCTAATTAAGCTGCTTTTTAAACCTACAATTAATACAGCTACCTTATTTAACTAGAACAATCGCTATCGCTGGGAAGCAGCGTTTACAAACAAACATTCATGCAGGGTGGCATCTAAGCGACCTCCGACTTTTGAAATCGGAATTTCATTTGAATAATAACATAGGTTAATGAGTTATGGTATTGTTAGCCACAAAAATTATGAATGTGGTTCTTTTGCTCGTAGGAACAATATAGTATATTATTCTCTGTAAAAACACCTCTTACTCAGATAGGAGTAGCGTCCAACCTCCGTAGAGTGTAAAGTGTAAACATAATTATGGGGTAGTAAATAGGTGCAAAAGTAAGCATTTCTCCACTTTTACGTCAAATAAGAAGCCTGTGACTGTTGAAGCGGAAAGATCAACGATCCGTACTTCGCGTTTCTTATGAACATAATAATATGGCCAAGAACGGGGTTGCCTCTGGTAGCCAAAATCCGAACAGAGATAGTTTCGAAACAGATGACGACGCTGCAAGCATTACCAGAGAAGCAGGAATAATAAAAGGGCAGATAAAGTTCTCATGAAAATTCGAGGAAACTTTTAAGGCATGCTGCAACATTTGTACCACATGCATACCGACGTAACAAGAAATCTGGCAAAAAGTTAAACATACAATTACCACGACACAAACAAACAAACCACCACTCATAACTATTATGAATGGTATTATTACAACAAAGGAAAATTACGCAAAATTAAACCGTGAACTCTAGCAGATAGTAAAGAAGAAGAGTATCATAATAAATTTACTAAATAATCAACAATTATCTACATTGAAGACCCAACAAACTACAAATACTCACTTAAAAATTAACAGGCCGTCTAATGGCATACCTACTATATGACAGAGGAACGGTCACGCGTATTTATAGTGAATGGACTGTACCTCTTACCGCCAGTAGATGAATTTCAAAAGACAACACATAATAATACTACAAAAAGCATTCATATTATGAAAAACCAACTTCAGACCACTTTACCTTGTTGTAACAACAGCGCACTATAAACTGACCCAACTACAGAACATGTTTGGGAACGAAGAAGAGAAGAAAAAAAATTGTGTGTGCTTAAGACCACACGACAGAAGTGAAAACTTCAACAAGGTAAAATTAATAATATCAAATACAATTGTTCGGCGCAGACGAGCGTTACACATCCGAGCGTGACGGCTCAGTTTAATTCAGTGCCCACAAAAAGTGCTAAACGAGCCTACAGAAGTTTTCACTTCAATAACAAACTAGTAAAGTCATTCGGTGCAAAGAATGTTGCGAATCGGGCCACGCAACAACCAATGGCTATATCAACACTCGCTTGACGCTCATGTTGTAAATTTCATCCCCGTATAATATATCATTATTGTACGTTAAGAGTAATAAAATATTTTAATTAAATCATAATAAAGGTCCCTTATTCGTTATTCATTTAACTATTTTAAACGTACCGAGTAAATCCAGGATCGTGCTTACGCATCCAATGTGAACAATCACCACCAGTCTAGCTCATCCCTTAATTGAAACCAAATTTTATCAACCTTGGGCTTAGATAAATAGATGTAGTTTGACAAATGGTATCGGCTAAATATTAATTTTTGTAAATATATCTCTTTTATCTAGGAACTATAAAAATCCTCCCCATATGGAATAATAATTATGTTCTATTTATTACAATGTATTTGTGCATTTCAGCATCAAGTAAAATATAATTTGTTTCTTTCTGTCTTTCCAGATTAAAGATATCTATTTTTAACAACATTCTTTTGACTGCAGTGGCAGAATGACCAAGAATATGATTAAAATAATTTATTATTCAACCTATTTTTCTTTAGCCGACAAAATGCATTTGAAATAATTTCTTGCCCAACAACCCGACTCATATTTTTACACTAGTGTATAGAGCCATCCTAGGATACGTCATGAATATTCAAATCGGGATTCACTCCAAGTTTCTAAGTCCTATTTACATCTCTCTTTGGGTTTGACATGGTTGTACATACGAATTTTGATAAGGAATATTTACCTTAGTAATGCTTGCCCCACTTTACATACATGATTTGGGAGCGATTTTATTTCAATGTCTTGGAGAAGTACAATTTTAAAGAATAATTTTGAGAATCAGTTAGAAAGTATTCAGCCTTACATGAAAGATCATGTTTTTTTTTCATTTCTTATAAAGTTAATTTTGACAAGTAGCGGATTAAATGTTGTCTGATTTAGATCAAATATTTCGGACCCGCTCCTTAATATGACAAAAAAAAGATAAACATAATAAAAACTCGTTTGTCGGCTACAGAATGAACAGCACTTTGATGGGCATCCCCCAAGCTAAAATTGTCTTCGTTTAATAAATAATAAATTCTCTCTGGCCTTACGTGCCATATTTACAGCTTTGTAGATGTTTGTTCCATCAAATAGTAGTACAAATTAAACACAGCTGTGTTATACAAAATCAATATACTATCAAGTTTTCAATCAAAAATATAAAAGCCCACAAAGACGTTAATACGAAACACAAACATGATCATTTCGTTGTCCTTTTTACCGCTTATTGTCGAAATCACTTTGCGCACATAATAGCTTGTGATAAAAATCCCCTGCCTAAATAGAGTGCTACATTTTTTGGGACATCTGTCACATAAAAGTTTTCTCTTATGCCTCTATATACCACGTTTTTGTGTTGTTTGTGGGAAGTAATATAATGCCGAGACGCTTAGTCGAAAGATTTATTGTTTGTTGCGTTTTTATTGAAAGTTTGTTTTTACATTAAGGTTATGTCTGGTTCGTTTGGTTTCCGAAAATATTCTTAAATAATGTAAACGGGAGCGCGTAAAACGGTTTTAATTTTCTTCACATGGTATGATCAAAATATGAGTACCGCGTCCTCGCTCGACCATAGGAAACCATCTACGATTTGTGAGATTATTATAATTTGGAGAATTATTATCAGTTATTAACGACTATTTTAATTTAATATTTTTAAGCTTATTTTCAAGTAGCTGATCCTAATCCCAAAAATTGTTTAGGCAGCTATTCACGTTTGCAGAAAATAAAATAACCGTTTTGGCAGAATTTTTTCTACAAATATATTATCTTTAAAATAACAATATAAAAAATAAAATTATATAACTGAAAGGGTTTAATGGTAGCTTAACAAAGATTAAAAAGTCGGACATAAACGAAAGGATTTTACAACCCTTTTATCGTTTTCATTTCCGAACGAAATTAATAGCTTTTATTAATAGAGCCCCGCTGCAAAGCTTAAACTTGCTCAACATTATTACTTAAACATTGCCCTTATAGTAATAATTTGCAATCGGGGCAAAAGTAATTAAGTAATGGCCTAGAGGGACAAGGTATACGGATGGGATTAATACTGTAACGGGGAACAGTATGGAAATTAGTTTGTAATGGAGAACGTGCTCTTAGCAGGAACTTAATAGAGCAGCGCATTTCGGATATTGGAGAAAAACACAATAATTGATTAAATAAAATTACTTATGCTATGAGAATAAATTTTAGAATAATTACCTACCTAATTTCATTTGTTGATTGATTGATTCCAAATCATTTTTATCATTATATCGAAGTATCCCTTAAATTTTTTTGAAGAAATGCATGGTTTGTCAACTTTTTTTAGTAGTAACACTACAAAAACACCCATCTAGCGCAGAGGCGGTGGTGTTCTCGTATCGCAAGCTTGGTACCTGGTTGGATCCAATCGGGTTTGCTTGGTCAGAACGCGGTACTACGTAGTATTGAATGTGTAACACACTGTCATTCGCAATGGCAAAAACACTACAGAAAGGCGGGGTCGATACAGTACAGCCGCGGAAATGACCCCTCATGAAGACATTTGATCTCGTTCATCGAGGTCTGTGGTAGACAATACCTCCGAGAATACTATTTTTTACTAAGAAAATAGTAATCTGAAAGCCACATAAAACTATAAAATGAGGTTTGCAAGAAAGGGACATGGTGGGCGACACATATGTACTCTTAAAAGAATAGATTTAATTTTTCTGTAATTTACATTATATTTTATGATGTTTGTGTGAAATATGATTATTTAAATAATGGAAGAAAAAGTAGCGTGGTGTAAGTAGTAGCCCAAAGGGACGAAATATTAATATTGTAATGGCCGAGCAGTATGGAAATTACTTTGTAATGGAAAACGTGCTCTTAGCAAGAACTTAAGAGAGTGGCAGCGTGAGCTTGATATATCGAATTTTGGATAAAGCGATGAGATGTGCGTTTATACATAGAAAATAATATTTTTTTTAATTTAATTTTAAATAATTATTATATTTTAAGTGAATTTTGATAAAAGAGTGAATTTTAAGCCAGTTCTATCGCGCGGAGTAAGATAAAATTTTAAATTTGCCTCCAAAAGTTTGATAAGTTTAGTATAAGTACTTACCATTTTGGTATTAATTTTTTTTCACGCAACTGACTCGCTTGAACCACATTATCCCCGTTTCATATTTTGTTTATGAATTGGCAGTCAGAAATCCAACTTTGAATTATTTAAAATCCGACCAACATGTAAGTATAAACTTTTTATTGGATATGAATATTTTACTGATTTGCCCTATAAGGCGAAGGGTTATGTTTGGCTAAATTAAATTATTCATTTTTATGCAAAGTCCCATTTTTGATATAAACTTAATAAATACATAATATTTCAAAATTTAAATAGTTATGTGTTCCAGAACAACGTAAATGTATCTTTTCGATTAGAAGTAATAATATTATATCGATAAATCATTGCATTCGCTTGTTTTGACATTTTATGAATATTCCTTTGACTTTTTACATTTTGATATATTGTTATTATGCTCTTTGTCGTACTCGGGGTTGCCTGAACAGAGGCAGGTGAAACTTACCATTTCTATTTTCGAGTCACACTGTAGCAATTAAGGCATCGAAATTCAAAAAGATTTCAAACTTTTAAAAACAAAAAGACCGTTCAAAGCTCTGGTCGCCAAGTCTTAAACTAGCCAAATGCGAACAATCAGCAGTGGCGTGGAGAATACTTTTAAGAAGGCATAAATTAGTTCTAAGGCTTGATATAGAGTAGAGTAAATTATGAAAAAGCAAGTTTCCCATGTGTGTGGAACAAACGAAATTTTGTATGTGTGGACAAAGGCGTTATTCTTCATCATCATTAATCTTCGACAAAACCGGTACTTTCGGTTAATAATAATATAAAAAAATATACAGTGTTGGGCAAATGTTCCGGAACGGCTTAATTACAGGCGAACGAAAAGTGATATCGGATCCGGGTTTTGGGCAATCTATAGGACTAAAATGTTACTATTTGACTATTATACCATATGTCAGTGTTGACGTCATTTTTTTTTTTAAATGGAACACCCTGTATATTTTTACATTTTTAAATTCCACATAAAATTATAATTATTTTTTATTAAATGCACTATTAGTCTATACTTCATAGTTTCCGAGATATTGACTCTCGAAAAGTGACATTTTTGAACTTTGACAGCTTATAACATTCTAACAGTACGTCTTGGAGCCAAACGGCTTACATGTCCCTATCGTCAATTTTTATTATCTTCCCAAAAAAGTCAACTTCCTGTTAAACCGGATGTAACTCGAAAGCAGGAAATATAGTTGTTCCGGTTTAACTGGAAGTTGATTTTTTTGGGAAGATAATAAAAATTGAAGATAGGGAAATGTAAGCCGTTTTGCTCCAAGACGTACTGTTAGAATGTTATAAGCTGTCAAAGTTCAAAAATGTCACTTTTCGAGAGTCAATATCTCGGAAACTATGAAGTATAGACTAATAGTGCATTTATTAAAAAATAATTATAATTTTATGTGGAATTTAAAAATGTAAAAATATACAGGGTGTTCCATTTAAAAAAAAATTACGTCAACACTTGACAGTTGGTGACATTACTGACATATGGTATAATAGTCAAATAGTAAAATTTTAGTCCTATAGATTGCCCAAAACCCGGATCCGATATCACTTTTCGTTCGCCTGTAATTAAGCCGTTCCGGAACATTTGCCCAACCCTGTATAATTTTTGGTTAATTTTACAATTTTTACAGCTTGAACGAGTAATAATTTCTGAAGAGGAATTCTGTGCCTTTAATAAATTAATATATATATTTTGAGCCTGCGATACAAGTTATTGCAACAAAAATGAATTATTGTTTGTGATTAAGACTTACTTACTTAAGTCTTCTATAGGTAATGATACTGTGGGTATTGTGAAGTATTCAGAAGTAGATGAGTACATATGTTTAATTAACAGTTATGCCTGGATATATTTTTTTAAATATATGGAATTTTCTTATTTGATATTATTCCAATGTTTACTTATTTACCAGGCGAGCCGCCACTGAGCACTGGGTTTTATAATTGACACGACCCCGAATTTCTTGGCAAAAACGGCAGCTTTAATTGGGCTTAGTTTAAGTTCTGGTGGAGCTTTGTTTCGTTTAATTCTCGGGTCAGAAAAAAACATTTAACCCTTTTTTGTTCTAATTGGGTAATATAAAGTAGGATGTGGCATATTAGTGGTGCGTTACCGTGTAAAAAGACATACATAAATACATATTATGTACATTCGTTTAACGCGAGTTGCTTTAAATGCTTGGAATTGGAATTAATTACAGACAATATTCCTTTATACAAGCTTTGACAATTATACAGAAATTAGTAAATTATCATCAGTAAAAGCAAGATAGATTAAACTGTGCATGTGCACTATGCGCATTTGATAATAGACTGGTTATGTAGAAGTAAATAAAATAAAGTAGGTACGTCTTTTTACGATGGAAGTTATTGAAATAAAATTACATTAGTTTTGTGGTGCCATCCAGCAAATAATTATAAAAACTGTGTGCTGATTTATTTGATGTAATAATAATTTACCTTCAGAACTCTGATGGAAAATTTTTTTTTGTTTATCACATAGTCCAAAAAGGTTACTACATTATTTAGCTTGGAGAAAAATAAGAATTAAATGAATTAATGGATCAAAGATTTAGATTTCTTCCTCCTTTATAAAAAAATTTAAATGCAAATCCGAATAATTAAATAAAAAAGAAAATAGTTAAATTGCAAAGTAATAGGAAAACTGGTAAAAGTAAAAATCTCTCTTAAAACACTTGGACGCCGGCTTGACTTGTCAACTCTCACAAACTTTCTATAAATCTTCCCGATAAGCAATTTGTAATTGCGAGTAAGTGTCCAGAGTTCTTTTATAGAACGACTGCTATAATAAGGATTAGTGTTAACTAAAGCCCAATTTGCAGCTTGGTTGTGTTTCATTTTTAGTTATTAAAAACGAGTAAATATTTCTTTATTGTTTAGCTCATCCTGTTTGTACGCCGGGCGTTATTGGTTTTGATATTTATTAATTTAAAAACTGTGTGTGTGATTAGGTTTTATGGCTCTCGTTAAGCCCAATGGCCACCATCTGTTTAAAAATTTAAATTTTGATTTCGGCAAAAATCTTATTAGATAGGCAACACGCTTTTAGAAGGCATTATTTAGTTTAGAATTCATGCATGGTGCATGTACTATTTAAAAAATACGTATTTAGTTAATGATGTTATAAATTTATTGTCTACTTTGGTTTATAAACGATATGCAATTATTGAGTTATTCAAATAGTAATAATAATAATAAAAAGTTTACAGAGACACATCGGAAATAAAACCATTTATAATAAGAGTATTCATAGCACTAAACTTCGTAGTTGTCATTGGTGGCAGTCAATCAATACACATAATATAATATAATAACTCCCTTGTGTCGCCGAGTGAATTTTTCTTCTGATCCCATTAAAACAAAAATACTTTTTTATATTATCGTAAATTTTAAAAAAGATTAGCCCGGCGTTGTTTGGGCTCCTTCTAATTAAAAATGTATCCGTCTTAAAAGGTCGCATTTCACAAGCAACGTCGAGATTAAAAGGGAGCCCGGCAATTAGTGTCGTCCTTTAAACCCAGGATAAGGAACGAAAAACGCAAAATCAGCAAGGATAATAAAATTGTAAATAACGGAGCCCTCCTTGGATGATAATGGTCAACAATTTAATGTGATAACTTTATTAATTTTGATTAAATTCTTCCTTATTTTAAAAATAGTAAGTAGTATCATGGAAGAAAGGAAAATGAAAGCAAAAGGACCCAATTAAATCTCTTTATAGAACCCCCTCCCACCCCTCAAAAAACTTAAATGTGTACCACAAGCTAAAAAATTCTTAAAATGTTTTTATTGTTGTGATAAAAGATGCTTAAGTGGAATTTCATATTCATCTTCTTTTTCACGCATCTAAACCCGAGCGCTTTGAATTGTTTTTATTTTCACAGCATCTTAAAACAAAATATTTTGTACATTCCTGTATTATTTTTACACATTGTAAATTATTATCATTTTCCAATAAATTCTAAATAGCTTTTTTTATCTGGTGACGTCACCCCCAAGGAACTGCTTTTGTAATGGATTTTAATAAAAACCTTGTTTCCTTGTTACCAGGAAAAGCTTTTTATATTATACTAAATTATTTTAAAAATTAGTCTTGGGGCTGTTTTAGTCCCTCTAATTAAAAATGTATTTATCTTTAAAGGTAGTATTTTGCCACAATATTCAGATTAAAAGGAGCTCTGCAATTAACGTAGTCCTGTAAATCCAGACCAGAAGGATATACGGGAAATCAGCAGGAATAATAAAATTGTAAATAACGAAGCATTCGATAATGACGGTCAATTTTAAAGGGATATCCCTTTCTATTCTTATCAGGTTTTTGCCAAAATTACGAAGATAAACTGCTGATTACGTTGCCAGAGACGAAAGAAAGTATTTTCTTCCCGAGGGTTGTTTAGGTTTGTTCGGGTCTGCATAATTAACACTCGAGGGATTAAAAAGCACTTTTTTCTCAAGCTTTCTTATTTAAAAGGTCCATTTTAAGTTCACAAATTAAAGGTATTCAAATTAATTAACATTTTTTTTAACCAAACCTAACTGGATTTACCATTTATTTCATCGTCACAGCTAAATAGGTAATAGTTAATTATTATTAACTTCTAAACAAACAATATTTCTTCTTTACATTACATGAAAAAAATTTAACAAAACAAAGTACTAAATTGGGCCCCAATTAGCACTAATTAAAACAGCCTCTTTAAAAAAGAAACTGGCAAGTTTGTGGGCATTACAAAATGCTTCTTATCCGGAAGATTTGTAAAAAGTTTATTATACTTGACAAACGGGTTTTGTATATAAGAGACTTTAAGAGCTTTTTTCTTTTTAAAAGCTTTTGTATTGGGATTTTGGTCATTTTAAATGTAATTCACTTTCTGGAATTTACATCAACTTAATATTTGTCTCTCTATGTACAGTGTCACCAGTAAAGTCCGCATCATATGGGATTTT
The DNA here is from genome assembly GCA_963969555.1 of Polydrusus pterygomalis. NCBI lineage: Eukaryota > Metazoa > Arthropoda > Insecta > Coleoptera > Curculionidae > Polydrusus > Polydrusus pterygomalis. The sequence continues at coordinate 65,404,101 of OZ018381.1, read as the reverse complement.
TTTTTATTAATAGCTTTATTCAAAATTTGACTTTGGCATCAAGCTCTGCTTCGATCGAGATGAAAATTAAGCAAAAAAATAGTAGTCACGTGATACGCATTATCTGTCAAATTTTAATATTTTCAAAAAAATAATTCAAAAGTGGGGTTATTTCTTAAAATATCGAAAAAAGTTATTAGAAAAAGTTTTTTTAAATGCAGTTTCTAGCCCACATGCAAAATTTCAGCCGCATAAGATAATTTTCAATTTTTACCTATATTTCGTAAATTGCACCACTTTTGCAAAATAAGACTCAACGCAACCTACATAAAACTTCTTAGTTTTGACAATGCTTTATTTCAGATACATTTTCTTTAAAGTAGCGCCATATTAAATATGTGTAAATCTACAAAATCAAAATTGGCTATTAAAATTTGGTCGCATGTGATGCAAAGTTTATTTGTTTTTGACCCTGTATACGGTAACTTTATAAAATAAGTATTTTTGAAAACGTAGTTTGTGCCTGAAAGTAAAAAAATAAAAATAAAAAAATAAAGTAAAGGAGTTTTAAATTAAATCGTTGAAAATAGATAAACTTTACGTTAAGTTAAACTAAAATTTATTTTCCACTTAAAAAACATTTTACTGAAGGCACTGTTTTCTTTTTGTCTTAACCTTAAGGTGTATTACTTTCAGACACAAACAAGCTTTTTAAAAATACTTATTTTATGGAGTTACCTTATACAGGGTCAAAAATAAATTAACTTTGCATCACATGCGACCCAATTTTAATAGCCCAATTTTGATTTTGTAGAAAAACACACATTTAAAATGGCGCTACTTTAAAGAAAATGTATCTAAAATAAAGCATTGTCAAAACTAAGAAGTTTTATGTAAGTTGCGTTGAGTCTTATTTTGCAAAAGTGGTTCAATTTACAAAATATAGGTAAAAAATAAAAATTATCTTATGCGGCTGAAATTTTGCATGTGGGCTAAAAACTGCATTTAAAAAAAACTTTTTCTAATAACTTTTTTCGATATTTCAAGAAATAACCCCACTCTTGAATTATTTTTTTGAAAAAATTAAAATTTGACAGATAATGCGAATCACGTGACTACTATTTTTTTGCTTAATTTTCATCTCGATCGAAGCAGAGCTTGATGCCAAAGTCAAATTTCGAATAAAGCTATTAATAAAAAAAAATCCCATATGATGCGGACTTTACTGGTGACACTGTATATGTCCTTTTTTTGCTTTATTTTTTTTATTGGAACTAATAGGATTCTTATAAAGTTAAACTAAAAGATGAAACATTAATAATAGATGCCTGTTAAAACCAAAATGTGCCTTTATTATTTTCTTTTAATCTGCCTTATTTTACAAAAAGTATTTTTTATTGTACTTTAACAATCTTTTCAGAATTTTAATAAAACTCTACATAATTAAGAAAAGTTAAGCTAGATCATTGCAGTTAAATTTTTCATTGTTTCATTAATTCGAGCAGTGAGCGAATAAATTTATTATTTGCTGGTAAAAATGCAAATCAAGACGTTAAATTTATTTTGTCCTTGTATATATTAAAACGCTTCCGGAATCCTGATTTTTAACTGTTTTAATTGCCCGACGGCATGAAAATATATTTTTGGTGGCCAAATACTGTGAGTTGTTTCTTGTTTCCATTTAAATTTAAATGCGAGTATATATGCTATGTGTTAACGACTTTTGAATAATAAATAGCTATTACGTTGCCAACGACCAAACTGATTTATTCATATTATAGGATTAGAAGAAGTAATCACTATTTTTACACTTTAGTATGTTTTCTCAAGTATAATTATTACAAAAAAATGTACGTGTGCTTTAAAATCTGTAAAGCTCTAATTCTTGACTTTCAGATCTCCAATAAATAGTTAAAGCATTGATTGACGAAGTACCCAGTTGTTTCATTTTACATAGTCCGAATAGTAAAATTTAATGATTTGACTTGACGAATGGAAAAAAGTTAATCGCCTAACCGACTTAATTTATATTAATCCTACTTTTTTTTTTAATTAATCATAGATATGCGTTTTAGGGAAAAATGGGGGAGTGTAGGTAGGTACTTTATATTATAGACCCGTGTTATTGCAGTGGTAAATTCGTTAATTAAAAGTTATAATAATTAGGAATGTAACTCAGCGGGTACATATAAATTAATACCAATAAAAATTTGATTTATAAAGAGATAAGCTACGAAAGCGGAATGTCCCGTTAATTTACCCAACTAGAAGATTTCTAATTAATTATGAATCATACAATAAGTTGAACATATTATTAATTGTGGTTGTTTAAATATACTAAAAAAATAATCTTATTTATTGTTACGAGTGTTACGATTTTTTATTAATATTTATAATATATTATTTCTTATTTTATTGATTCCGGCTTTATAACCACATTACCAATAAAATATGTCTAATGAATAAAACAACATTTTAATTTGCCCTTTAATTAAAATGGGTGATGTATTATAATGTAGTTAAGCTTAATATCCATACTGTATCCCACTCTATGAAATAATATAAGAGAGAGGGTGTGTGTGCGCGTGTTTTTGTTTTATGGGTCTGGTTAAACTAAATAGCAAAGCTTCTCGCTTACCTTTCCAAGATTTTGAAATTTGGCATTTTACAAGAGTTAACCTAATGCTTACCCAATTTATATACCATTTTTGAATTTTCTTAATGCTAGTCATTAAAATTATTATTATACATTTTTTTACTTTTCTTTTCAATTTAATGTTTTTTTTTGGAAATTATTTTTTTTTTAATTGCAATTTTTTGCAGATAGCAGTAGATGTACAAAACTTTTTATTCTCTTAATGACTGACAAAAACGGTGTGTATATAGGTACAATACTGTATATTTATCCATACATACTATAATAATTTTTGTTGACTTAAAAAAAAATAACTGATATAAATGCCAACGGTGATATTTTAGTAATAATAATTCAAACCCGAACCACAAAATTATTTATTATATTTGGATCTGAAATCAATACTTCGTTAATGCTGTATTAAATTTCATAACCCTCATTCCCCACAGTATAAAATAGTATTCCTATATTTTATAAATTAGGTAAATTAAAATAATAATTAACACTGGTTTATTGCTGTGACGGGGGACTAATAATAATAATAAATAGCGATATTGAAGGAGAAATAAATTGAGTAAATAATTTTATGTATTATTTATCAAATCTGGCAATAACATAATATATCGGAAACTCTATTTTCGTAAACAAAAATTATCGTTACGGCTCACAGAATAATAATATGAGCTTGTCTTATCCTGAGTAGAATAATACATTTTCCTTGCCCACTCACAATTCTAAAATTTTTCTAAATTACTAAAAGTATTAAAAACATGTTTCATATTCGTAAAGATAATCAACGAGAACTTAAAACTAATTAAATATAATTTTTATGAATATTCAATAATAATTATTGTATCTAATAAATGATCTGTCCTAAAAGTATTAGGCTCGCATTTTCAGGTAGCTTAAAAGTCCGTTTTCCACCATCTATCTTACAAGCAAGCTGCGATTTTTATATATTTTTTAAAAGTAATAGGGCAACATGACAATGAGAATAATTGCAGATCATTCTAGCACCAATAAAATCATGTAGCTAGTGTGCATATAGTTTAATCTAAAGTTAATAAACTGGTAGTTCTTCTGCCCATATTGGCCCGAAATGTTCAACCCTCGTGCAATAGACTTTGGGACGTTGTGGATTAAATTAGTTGGTTTTACGAGTTAGGTAATATAAAAACCTTTTTAAAAATACAAGACAGCAATATGCAATTCAAAAAACATAAAAAGAATTCATGTAAGGATTTAAAAAAATGTGTATTTCATTATATTATATTGCTTTAATTATAAAATCTAGTAAATCAATGCAAGTCATACCTCAGTAAGTTGTATTTTTAACCTACTTGTAAATCACACATAAAAGCAGAATGATTTTTGTAACGTAATTATTGGGGATATGCGTAAAATTAAATAATATCCTCCTATACAATATGATTGTGTTACGTATAAATAATTCAAAATGACGTCCGTAAAATAAAGTTTACCTTACCTAACTTTATTCTTTGTTGGAAAATATAAACACGTTTTCATTGTATAAACAACAAAAGCATTTGTATTGGCCTCTAGTTAGCGTCAGATATAGAAAGACAAAAGAGCGTTATAAGAAAATACAAAAAGCAACAAAAGAGTTGACGTGTAACAAAACGGTCTGCCGGCAGTAAACAAATATATGGGCGTGGGCAGAATAGACGTTTCTGGAACATTGCAACGTTTGATAAAAGGTTGATGGATGGACAGTTTTCAGTAGGATTACGTGGAGAAGTAATATGGCTATTGTTTAACAGGGTCGTATAGTAAGAAATTTCTTAAAATAGATTTTTATAGTTTGCTGTAATCTTAAATTATGAATAATACTTCCCATTTTATGCGAGCTTGCCACTAATCTTAAGGAGAAGCATTTTTAGCATCCTTTTTTTGTACCACCCCGTAAATTACGTCGTTTATGAGTCCTGTACCTATTTTACTAAGTAATAATATAGGATATTATTATATGTATATATATATATATATATATATATATATTATGTTATACAATATATACAATTGTATAATATGCATTCCTATTTTGTAATAAATAAATAATAAATAAATCTGTGCACAGATCTGTGAATCTAGTCCAATGAAATATACTATCAAAATGTTTTGCAGATATTGACTCGAGTGTTTAAATGAGAACCTATTGAAAACTAAATATTTCTTCGCTCTAAACATTAAATAATTTAGTTAGCAGTATAAACCGTGAAATTAAAAAATAAAAGGAATATCCGTGTTTGCCGCTTTATCGCGTTTGTCAGAGGGATGGAAATTTATTGTTGACTTGTTTAGGGTTGATTTTTGTATAAAAAATATTTATTTGCATCCGGGTTTGAAAAGTACTTTAATCTTTTAGCAGTAGGTACATATCGAACCAGTAACGCGTATCATGATACTTTAAATTTATTCGTTGGTTTTTTTAGTATTTCCAAAAATGTAGGTACACAGTTTTAAAATAATATTATTTTCGAACAATATAATGCTCTATGTGTACTTCCGCGGTCGGTTGTTCATTTTACTGTTTAATAAGATAAATTGACATGCCCGACTTATGTAAGTCTATTTTATATTCCTATCCCAAATATAGAAATGACTAAAATACATAAACACGTCGAACATTTAATATTGAAACCATGCTTGTTAAAATCTATAAAACGCTTTTTTTGAGGATTGTTAATAAAATTTCATTTTTGATTTTTGCCAAAAGCGAGTTACTGCATACTATGCATTATCCAATTCAAAGAATCTCACTTTTGTAAACATTTTACATTTCGGAAATTTTCCGCAAAATTTAATTTACCCGATACTCTATTGTGCCAACATCACAAAGCGACAAAATATCATATTGCTATACATATTTCCGGACAACATAAGGATATAGTGTTTCTGGATCCCGCTGGCTGTAAAATTTCATAAATGCCCTGCATGAGTTGCTAGAAATAGAAGACCTTTGTCCAATATCGTCAAAGGGAAACAACATGCATGATGTTTATTATAAATAAAAGAAAATACCTTTCTCAGCTTTCAAAAAGTTGGTTGCAATTTGACACAAAACGAGTTTTTCTTGTGAGATTTTTCTAGTCTGTATACTAAGCTCGAACGGCATAAAAAGGTAACAATTTTTAGTTCTGGTCAAAGGAGCACTTGGACTTTGGCAAGCTTTATTTTTCCTGCCTAATTTGAATTACGACTAAGGTTTCCTTACGAAACCAAATCCGACCTCAGTTATTTTAGAAAATATTTTTTCGTGACTAAATAATTATTTTCTGTAGGGAAAATAGTGTAATTTGTTATTAAATTCTTTATTTAGCACACAGCACTAATTACAAAGGAACAGGAAATTGGTTTTATAATACCCCCATTAATAAGTAGGCAATAAAATTACGTCAAATGACAAACAAAATTAATTATATACGTTATCACAGATATACAATGTCAGTTCCCTTAATCTCCTAAGCCAAATCTTTAAATTTAAGTCCCATATTATAAAAAACTGGCTTTTTACCAATCCTCTTGTTCCTTGGGTGACCAAAAAAATCAGTTCGCCACCTTGTATCACATAAATGAACCTCTATTATATAAATGAACCTCTCTTTCATAAACCAGTTTGCGTTGCAAACATAGGGTTGCTTGTACCACTTCAATTATAAAAATAAAAATCATAAACCCAATTGGTGCATGGGTACCGTGGGGATGAAAGAATACGTCTCATATTAGCCTGTAACCTGGACTGTCTCATTCTGGTTAAGCAAAAATAGCACTGTGGAACAATAAGTTAGACGTGAAAGAATTAATGTACGTACGTTTGATATTGTTGTCCACATTGGCAAATATGGAGCAAACCTTGAAAGGTACTTTAGCTTAGCCAGATATTTAATCCTATTCACACATTCAGTCCGTACACCGTTTACATTTATTAACATTTTATTAAGATTAAAGTAATTATTATTACCAGAAATTCTGTGAAATTTCTTGAAGATCTTTTATAAAATAATTCCGATTCATAGAACTAACCTGTTACAAAACAATGATTATAACAAGAATAATTAGATGACAATAACAAAATGCTGAAATATAAAATGAATTACTGACAATTTTAATTTATGTCCATTTTGTACGCAGACACCGTTCTGAATACCATGCATAGCATACCATGTTTATGTACCTATCTAATATAATTAAATTATACATCGCGATCGTCTACCAGACGCTGTTTCGCTACGGATACCGACCCCTATAAAACAGTTAATTTTAAGTCAATTTTTTCTGTTTAGCAACGATCTGTTTTTTTTTCCTGCAAAATTAACATTGCTATGGAAAAAACCGCATTTCGCACTAAATAAACTTCAGCTCCGGACAACAAAGTTACTGTCTAGGAAGTGGAAACATTATTTGCATTGTAAAGGAATTTTTAACCTGGACGCTATTTCTGCAAGTGGCTACTTTTACTTTGACAAAACCGTAACGGTATGGAGTTCACGACCACAGTTTTACTTTAAACTTTTTAAGTTATCCAAGTGTATGTTTATATTAAATTAAGAACATCTGAGCCAATAAGAATATAAAATTAGATTAGATTACTTATGCACTATGCAGGGTGTCTCAAAAAAGCACGAGATGAAAATATAAAAAAAATAGCCGCTTTGGTAAGCCACAACAAAATGTGGTTAATGGAAATATACTTAGATGTTGCTAAAGAAAAAACACCGCCTTTGCTAATTTATTTTGTGTGCTGTATTTACCCTTTCTTTATAATATATTAAGAATTATCGAAATTGTCAAGAATGTTAAGGATGGGATAATACCCATAAATTCATCGTTTTCCCAATGCCAAAAAAAAATAGGATAATTAATTTTTTAAACCCGTTTAATTCCATTTGAAGCAGGGTTAAGACCTATTAGTAGAAATCACATTATTTTCTTTTTAAAAGGAAAGTATTATTATATTTTATTAAAATATACTGTACTCCAATATATTTTCGATAAAATAGCAAAAATTCAATCGAAATATTTTAGTTATGTAGAAACATCGAATCATCGAAACAAATTGGTCGCAGTATATTAATATATTATATTATATAATTGTCATTAGCTTCTGCTGTTTTATTAAAATATATTATGTTTTGTTGTTTTGTATAAAATTGAAATAACCCGTATTATACACGACGCGTTTAAATAGGAATACAAAAAAAATCAACTAGAATAACTAGTTTTAACATTTCGAAATGTCTACTGCAGTTAAACAGCTTGTCAGTATTGCTTTAATCATGTTTAGAATTTTCAGCGTAAATAAACAACATTTCTCGCAATAATTTTGTTACTAGTTTTTAATTAAATAAACAATTTCGTATTGTACTAACGAACTAGAAAAACAATTCTGATGAAACGTGTAAAATTTGTTTTATTTGATTTCCTTGCTATTTTAAGTGTGGTTGAAATGATATTTTGCAATAAATATCTCCTGCAGGGTTGTAGAAGTCGTTTTTTTCTTTTTATTTTATTCTCCCATCAACAAGTTACGCCCATGAATTGGCCTTTAGCTATTGGCTACCGAACAAATTTATAAAATATTATGACAAGAAATATTTTTTGCATATTCAGTTTATATTGGTATTTTAATAAGCACAATAAATTGAACGATCACTATAGTAATAATTGATATAGTATTATGCAAAATGGTAATTTTATTTATTTTTAAAGTAAACATAATATGAGAATATCAAAATTATAAAAAGGGTTTCAAATAATAACGCAAAATATACAAGAAAAATATTATTTGTCAAAATTATATTATTTAATATTACACAAATTAATAAAATAAAGTGCAACAAAACTAAATCATAAACAATTACCTAATATGCAGTTATATAATTATTGTCCAGATATCTAGATAAAAAAATGGAATCACTTTGCTGCCCAAACAGTTTTTACTACATTCCTACCTATTACTTTTAAAATGTTATTTTTGAATGTGGGAATTTTAATAATAATTAGAAAAATTGGAATTTACGAGAGGCGAGAAAAATTTCGCAAAATTTAAATATTAATTGAATTGAAGTTTTTGTAAAAACGAATTCAGAAATCTATCTTCTTTTACAATAGAAAAGTTCTGGATTAAAAGTAAAAAATAGGAAATAGTATTTTTTACCCGATAAATTAAAAGTTTTTTTATTTTAAAAAAATTGCAATTCTCAAACCGATTGCAAACAACACCTTTTAGCATTTGCCGTAGGACCTGAGATAATTAAAGGATTATTCAACAGCCATTATCATTAGCCATAAGAGTCTCGTGAAAAACGGTTCTTTCGAGACTTATCGCAACTTATCAGCGGCTTCACCAAATTACATGCCCAAATCCGAAAATAAACCTCAAATCCGTCGGCTCGTGCCACCACACACAAACACTTGAAAGGCCCAACAGATGTGAATTAGTTAAGGGTATAAAATTCCTTTTAAATCTCTAATGGCCTTAGAGCTTGCTTGACTCGAGTGACAGATTATGATTTATTATTTTGGTATTAAATGATAAGTTATAATAGGTACCGTATTTTAGGCGAATATTCCATTATGGCATTTTTAACACAAAACAGACCGAATGCTCAAAAATAAATAGGTCTATTAATAATAATTAATTAAATAAAATTATAAATAAGGACAATAATGTGGTACGTTGTTTAATTTTGGTTCTGTCAAGAGACTAAAATGACTCAAAAATGCTTTGCGTAATTAATTTTCTCTACAATACGATAAATTTAATATTATTTGTGAGCGAAAATGTTCTACTAAAAATCTTCAAAAAACAGCCCCTCATATGCGGAAGCACAAATATAGATAGTGATATGACCAAAATATTTTTATTTATTACAAGGAAGTCTGATCGAATGAAATTTTCAGTTAAATCTCTTGTTGGGTTGAGCAGAGCAATATTACTAATATTAGTTGTCCTGTCTTTTAAGGGTTATGTTCAAGACCACTCTAATCTCTCTGGGCGTACTTTATTTTTCGTATTGTCGTGAACATATTATTGCTAAACAGTCCAGCGCCATAAAATTATATCTCTGTTCTGTATTATTATAATAACATACAATAATAACATATTATCACATTAATTAAAACCGTTATATTGATTGATGATGTTAACTTAGATTTAAAGCCGAATGTTTTGACTGCTAAACAGCATAATGTTTGTACTGTTGATTTGTGTTATTTTGTCTACCAATGAATTTGTATTAAAAGAGTTGATCATCACAAAGACAACGGCAAAATATGTATCTAGACACAAAATAGAGTATTATTTGCTTACTCTAACTTATAATCTGTAAAAGCCATACTGTAAAATAATTTAGAAAAAATATTAAATCAAGAAATTACTCTAGATAGTATGTAGATTTAATGAGTCTCCGTTAATATTTACATTTTATGTATTGTATAAGTAGAACATTAAGCTGATCTTTTTTTGAATGAAAACCTATTGTAAAAAATATTATAGTTTGTGGAGATTTTTTAGGTAAGCCAATTCCATCCACATCTTTTATCTCGCTGATCAAGTTAGCTCATTCCACATCGGAACTCTATAAAAACAAATACGTAATATAGGGAGTTTTACGACTCGACAGGATCTCGTAAACATGTCACTTTAGCTTTTTATAGCTTGTACATGGGATAGTTTAGATCTAATGGACCAGCGAGACAGAATATTATCCAAAAAATTAATGACTTTTTGAGATGTGAACGAAATGTTAATATGCATTGTTATGGGTTATGATATTTACATTTGGGCCCTTATTTTCGGTATAATATTATCAGTAAAGGCATATCTAGTGAATTTTAATATTTCTTTAACACTAGGTACATATAAATACAATAACTCGAATTCAAATCGATTAAATTCAAATAAACATTAATCCTATATATTCTAAAAATATATTATTCGAAATTAATTCAGAATAATCCAATAAGTTTAATGCTTTCCACATTTTCAGCCTCGTTAATAAATTGGATTTTTTATTACCAAACAAAATTAATTTTAATGCTTTAAACAGGACACAGGGCGAGCATAAAAATTAACACCCATAGTAATATAGCCAGTTAGGATTATGAGGGTACTTGTAACAAAACTCATAAAAGAAAACCATTAAAATTTATGTCTAAACGGTTGTTTCCTTAGTTTATAAAATATGGTTAACGCATATGGTTACGTTTTTAAAGCATGTCGGTGTTTATTGATTAATGAACTTCATGGCAAATTTAAACGCCTTTATTCTGATAAATATTGTTTTTATTTTTTTTAAGCCAAACGTTTCGGTGACTCGGTAGTATGTTCCGCTGTAAACTAAGAAGGCCTTTGAATTTTGAGAACATTTTTCATCTAGTTTAAAGTCCATTTTACAATTAGAATAAATGGTTCTATAAAAGCAAAGAGGCGAAGAAAGAGCATTCGGTGATAACTTGCACACAGCTAATATTCCAACAAAGGAGAGATCAAAATACGATTTAAATAACCTTATAGTTGAAAATTATTTGTACAAAGTTTGCCTAAGATGAACTAGGTGGGTACTCCAATTTAAACTTGTACTAATTCCATTAAAAGTTGTGTGCTGTAATTGGCCCTATTGCCCTATGAAACTGACGGATGGAAGATAATTTACTCCTTTATAACCATGGTTAAATTGCATTTTGGTTTATTGGGACGAAATCAAGAATTTCGTATCCTTGGAATTTAACATGGACGCTTCTTGGATTAATTATTATTTCTTTGTCAGCATTTAGTAAGATTAGCAGTCATAGCTTGAACCTTCTAGAAGGCGGACCATTTTATTTTCTATCTTTTATTTTACTACTATTTCTGTAAACAAATTAATATAACTAAAATAATACAATTCCATGCAAATTGTTCAGGATCAGAAACTTCCTTTAACAAACCGTTAAGCGAAAAAATATTGTTTTTCATAGGACCTGAAAGAAAGATATTTTTATACATAATCCAATCTGCTTTAGAAGTCCACAAACCGACTTCCGATAATGATTCCTAACTATACCTAATAGTTTTCTGTGCTAAACTTCTTGGTATAAACGTAGACGTCAAAAGGCTTGGAATATTTAAATAATTCCAACTAATGCAGTCTACAGCTTTAATGACTCCAAAAATAGTATCATTAACCTTGACCTTTTTGATAAAGTCCTTTACGCCATCAAAAAAGCAACTGAGGTATCACTAAAATGGTGAATTACGAACTTGCAATGTCATTCAACGGAATTTTAATTTAATATTTTCTTATAACTTTGGAAAGGCTTCTCGTGCTTTTTAAATCTGTCTAAAATGTCTAGTATAATCGATTCAAAGAAACCAATTTACAACAACAGTAATAGTAAACAGTAACAGCGCTGTTTTATTGGAAAATAATCGAATGCTGAAATTTGTAAAATCAGAAAACTCCTCCTCAGGAACCTATTAAGTAGAAGGTAATCCTGAAAATAAGTGTTTGCCAACCCGTATTCATACTGTTTAATTTAGTGTTTTCTAAAGCGGAAGCGGAATGAAAAGGCTTAAATACGAATACGAGAGGAAAGAAAATTTTTGTAAAAGAAATTACTTCCGAAGACTTAAAATAAAGGAAACAAAATTACTGAATTGATTAAATGTTGTGTTTCGAGGAGATGTCTTTAAATATATACGTCATATATATGAGAAAGATTTACACAGATTGGCTTTCCTAATATAGCTTATACCTACTATCTTTACTGATTTTTTACCTAGGTAGCTAATTTAATTTTATTCTTACCTTTAAAAGTGAAAATAAAATTAATAAAAGCATATTTTTTAAAAACTCTTCGTGCTGGACTGCAAACTGGTAAATAATGCGATTAATTGTCAATTTTATTTACTTAATTTAAAACAAATGAATAATGATCCATTAACACAACTTTCGAAATGAATTTATAAACCTTAATCAGCATCTATTTGTATTAGCGACGTATTATTGAACTTAAAATGAGTGTACTCATATTATTAAATTATCAACGTAAACAAATATTTTAAATAATTATTGGAATTAGAAATGTATTGCCATTATATTTGTGATTAAATTAAATTTAAAACATACTGTCCAGGTACGTTCAATTATGATAAATCATATTATACTTAAGTATACTGTAGGTATAAATAATACCACGGTGTGGTAATTTCCCTTTACGTCAACTTAAAAATGAAAAAAATTTGCACCGAACCTGGGTCAGGAACATAGGTAAAATGGTTATTATGGGTAAAAAGTAATGACGTAATTCAGGTGGATCAAACTCATATCCTTTGTTTAGTAACCATAATTACAAAAAATGTCCAGGTCGCTGTAAACTAAGAAATTTAGAAAATAAAATTATCAAATGGGAATACCAAATGTATGTTTAAAAATAATCAAAAACGTCTCGGAGAAGAAACAAGTCTACGACACTTCAAGAGTAGATATATGGAGGGCTCATAAAAGATTTTTTTTTAACACAATTTCTTTCTTGCATTTTTGTGAACTTCAGATTTGTTCATTCAATTTAAACGCGATATTCTTTTTATTAACTTTTTCGAACAATTTAAATGATCCCATTCCAACAAATCTCTCAAATTTCTTAAAAGCATGCTAGTCGACTCTAAATTGGGCCATTTAATCCTCCCAAGTATCTAAATCTTTAAATTATTATTACTATTTTGGGGGGGGGGGGGGGGTCGTACTGTCCGTGGTATACGTACGGGACCACGGGTTACATTATTTTATTATTATTATTGAGGTCAAAACCTTAAAATATAAGTCCGTATTTTAAAAACAAATACCTGATGTTGGTTCCCAAAAGATGAAACGTCAGAATGAATATCTGTTAACATGATAATATAAAAAATAAAAAGTAAATATTCTAAATAAAACTAGGGGGAAATTAAAACAGTAACGAGAATTTTCGGTTTTTTTAGAAATATCTTCGGCAGTACCTACTGGGAATTCTCCGACGGTTTCTTTGTCATCTCCAATTTACACATGTATTTACCACAAATAAACCTTTTAATCTCGCTTACTGTTTATGGGATCTGTGGATTTTTGGATATTTTTTAAACAAATTTAGGTCATTACTCAGGTTACCCCCTCCAAGAAAAGTTTTCCAAATAGGCCCTTTATCACATAAATTGATGTTTATTTAGTATACCCACTATGACATTGAGGTAACAAGTTCCCGTTAAAAATTCTCTCCAGATCTTACATTTTGGGACTAGGAAAATAATATCTTTTATATCAATAGTTATTGGGTAATAAAAATTTGTTCAACTTTTTATTTTTTTTTACTTTGAGTCACCTGAAAATTGTTATAAATGATATCCTACCTGCAATGCTACAAACAACAGCCAAAAAAATGAAAATTGACCCCTTTAACGCACAAGCCATCTTAATAACTTAGCTGCCAACTGTATCTTAAATAAAGTATCATTAAATAATTTCACAACAAGTCCAGGTAACTTATCACTTTCACAGATTGCTTTAAAGTATTATGCCGATATTTAAATATGCAATAATTATACACTCTCCGTTATTGAATATAGTCAACTGTATTACCTATAGCTATTTGCAATTTATTTTATAAAATGTATTTCACATGACAGGTGAAACCAAGGTAATGTAGTGAAACCATCATTGTATCAAAAATTATCCAGATTCAATGAGTAACTGTCAGTTATGGACAATTATTATTCCGAAATGCCCAACTAGCCGCTCTATAGCGCGCAAAGTTTGCGCGCTTTTCCGTAAGTATCTATCGAAGCTACGCTAGAGAGCTTCGAAAGCTTGAGCGTCCGAAAAGAACTGATACAAAGCACAGAGTTTCGCGGTAGAGCAACAGTTTTTGCGCTTGCGTGCGGCTCCAGCGGGTAGATCATAGAGTTTCATATTTTGCCACTTTGTTAAGTGGCTGTTTTGTTCGTGAATGACTTTGCAATAACCCTCGGTACATAATATCGTGATGTATGGCTTTTTAATTGGCCTTAAGGGATACCTTAAATTCTTTCAACTGGTGGAGTTTTCCTGTCTATTTATGTGTCAACTTGGGTACAAATTTGATGAAAAAAAAATAGATTAGGACACGGCATGTTCTTTTTCGTCAAAACATTGAAAGTGTGTAGATCAATGAACTTAAATCATTCTTATATGCCTTTAACATAAGGTACGTCATCCAGGTTTTCCTTAAGAATGCTGCGAGAGAACCTAGGACCCTAACAGCTACAGTTCCTTTATTTTCTGGTATCATTTTAAAAACAAAAGTTAAAACTAATTGGTTTTTCATTTAAACAAATAATATATTACTGCTCTTGAAAAGTTTACCGATGCAATACAGTAACTAGAACAAACCCGATTTATATTATTATTTCAGTTTAATGGGCTTGTTCAGTACATTTGGATTTTTATCCTATCGCATTGAGGAAGAAAAAAAAACATTTTCTACGGTCGAAGTTTTTATAAAATTTTGATTATTTCCTAAGAAAATAATTAAACAAATTATATAAGCTGTCTCTTTAATAAATCCTCACAAAACCATCGATATACGTCACATTAAATTGATCAGTCGCAGGGATTCGGTGAAGGTCGACCTACCGGCATCTACCTGAATGATATGCCGAGTCGGGTCTCATTCTCGTTTTTTTTTCTATTTAACTTATCGAAACAAAGAAAACATTATAATCGTTGGCTCTACTGGCAAATAGGAGAATTGCGTGGATAATGAGAGGACATCTCATGTTTTTAAACTTTCGGCTTTAATTTTTTCTAGGAAACGTTTGTAATACTCTAAGAAGATTTTTATTATTGAGATGTATTTTCTATAGGTTCAAATTCAGGATGTTAATGCTGAATATTATGATGTATTCGGTTATAGTGAAACGGCACATTCTATAAAAACAATTAAAGCCAAATGCCACCGAATACTAATTGAAATTAAACGGTATTTATTATATAATGTGATTTCTCCCCTCTATACGTAGCCAGTAATGTTACCCAGAATTCAAAGTACACCAATGAAATAACAGAGTAACGAATTAAGTGCCAAATTGTCTTGATTTTTAATTTGTAGTAGCAAATCTAATAGTGTGGTTAATAACTTCGGTATCATTTGTTTCCCCCCTATATTTAATTTCATTTCACTCCAATACGATTCCTTCGTAATTGGTTTTGGGGCCTGGCACTTTAAGAATACCGTTAGAAAATTTATTAAATTTAATATTTTCTAGAGTTACGTACAGTGTCTTTCCATCTGTCTGTCCTTGATCACAACCCTTTTTCTAAGATAACATTAAATGTAAAGTTCACACGTTTATGGATTGCGGATAATTTTACAAATTTTAGTCGTCTAGCCATATATACACTAAGCTTTCGCACAACAAAACATACCAGATACCAATGGATTTTAATTTCCATTAACGAATATAATATTATTGGTACGTAATAATGCTGGCAGAAACTACTGGAATCCAAATAAATACTTTCATTACCATTATGGCAAGATTGTCTATTATCTTGCCAAAATAAATAACATATTTGCATTCCACATAATGCCTGTATAGTTAATTTTATCATTAGGATTAATTTCATTAAAGGTACAAAAAAAAACACTAAAATAATTTTGAACTGAATTATTTCAAATACATGCACCAAACTAATTATATGTTATAATTATTTTGAAGAATAATAACATGTATTAACCGCTGTGATAGTTCAACGTAATATGTCTTCCCATATTTATTTCTTGACTCTCGTTGGTATTTTTATTTTTCTGGTGGCGCCGGTAACAAAGACCATCATTTGACGAGCTCTTTACCGCGATAAATGGGCTTTGTCATAATAGACAGTGATGCATCGCTTTTTAATTGTTACCACCGATACACTTTTATACGTGGAGTTTTTGTGGCAAACTTGTCAATCATGCAGGGACTAGTGATGACCCAAAACATACAGCGAAATACTCCTTAGTTGTTAAGAACTGATTTATAAACTTTTTAAATTTATGTTCTAGGCAAACCTATAATTAATGAGTTAAGTGATTAATTCCCAAAATATAAGAGTTGTAAAAAGCATTAAAGCGCCAACCAATACATAACGCTTCACAGTCGCATAGCCAAAAAATCCGTCTGTGTATATAGAAGCCACTCAGAAGACTAAATACAATAGATATACTTAATTGATATAGTTTGCAAAAATTTATCTATAGTACGATGTTTTTGCTTACGCGCAAAAATAAAATTATCTGGACAAAGCCAGCATTTCTGGAATAATAGAAACCTAGCAATGTATTCTTATAATTTAAAAAAGGGTTCCCCTCAAAACCCTTTAGACATTTTACAAAGTAATAATCAAGGACAGCACTTAAGCTGCCATTTAAAGCAATCGACGCTGTTTAATATTTTAGGGCCGCCTTAACGAAGGAAAACGGGTTTCCAGAATGAATAAGAAAAGCTCAAATATTTAACGAAGATCTTAAACTTTTCGCGAGTTTTAGTCTAAGGGATCTTTGGCGGTTTATTAGTCCTGGAAGTTTGATTTTGAATTAAGATGTTTGACTAAGTGGCATGCCAAGCAAATATGGAACACGTTTATTGACTACTTTAATTTTGGAGAAGACCGTTCAAAATAGAAATACCAATCCTGTAACCAAGATATATTTCTCTTGTGTAGATATGACGTTATGTATATAAAAAGGTCAGTAATACTCGGAAAATTGAATATTCTTAATTCTTGTCAGCGTTTTCTTTAACGTAGATCTTTAGATAAATAATTGAGCTTGTGTCTCTTTTATGACCGACTTATATATAATCGATGGCCAACTCTATTTTTTCAATACGTACCAAAGCTAAAAAGTTTTAATATATTAAAACTTCTAACAATTAATATTTCGTAAAGCAAATAAACAAAAAATATAAGTAGATTAACATAAATTAATTAGGTTATAATATTATACTTGTACTTGTACATGTTATCAACCATCATCACGTACATGTTCTACTAAACGCTTAAAATCACTCTAAAGTCGTTATTGAGTTGTATAATAATATTTAATAGACAATAAAATACATTTGTTATAAAAGCAGTAAATAATAGGCCCATTCGAAGTTGCATCCCGAAAAAGGTGTTGTTACCTAGACTAGAAAAGGTTACAACGAAATTGCATCCCAAATAGAAAAGAGTCACCTGTAGTCGAGTGGTCATTATACCATATAAAATCAATTCAATGTTGCCAAACCCCTATAGAAAGTTTATCACGACAATTTAGTTCTTTTAAATAATTTATCTAATAAGACTGTAATATACAGACTTAGTATAAAATATAAATTGATAGAAAATTCCTAAAGGATTTGACTTTTTTTTAGCCAGGTCAGTTAAAAAAATATTGATTGAAAAAAGTAAATTAAAAACATGCTCTGGGTAACAACGAACAAACCGGTTGCCAATACACCTTTTAGAACCGATTGGAGAGTATGTCAAGTCCAAGTTGGATTTTCCTTATCGACAATTTCTAGAAATACAATCTTCTAAAGAAAACGGTTCGACAACACTGTCAATATTTAGCTGAATCTAATCTTATTTATAAAATTCACCTTCGGGATGCAATTTCGTTGTACCCGGGATGCAACTTATCTTATTTATAAAATTCACCTTCGGGATGCAATTTCGTTGTACCCGGGATGCAACTTATGTGTTAAAATTACTACCTGCCCATTTCGGGATGCAATCTCGAATGGCCGAATAATAAGAATAAGTTAGGGATAGATCATCGAGGTCGTGTGTGATTGATTGAAAGAAAGGATTACGGGATTCGAATATTTACTGGTTAAAAATGATAATTACCGGTCTATATCTTATTGTACTATCGACTTTCTAAGTATGTTCGATGCCTTAAAATTGCCTGAAGAAAGTTTTCTGGTTAAGTACAAAGATAAGAGTGTAAACATGTATAAGTTTCACAAATTTTATGTTCGTGCAGGAAGGCCAAATAAGTCGAATAGTTAAGTATGTTTGAATATATTTAACTTTCGTGTATGTTAACAATTTTTTTCAATTTCAATGATCAATCTTGGCTTGATCGGTCGCAAATTTGTCGATTCTTACGAAAGAGTTCGTATTGTAAAGGGTATGTCACATACAATTTAGTCACACATTCCTTTAAAGGAATATCACGTCACCGCCAAGCAACTTTTTATATTATTGTTTTAGTGGAAAATCCCGAAATCAGTGAATAAGTACACAATGCAGTGATCAGATAACTCTTGGATACTTAAAATGAGTGATCTGATGTTTTAGTGTAATTTCTCTTTACTGATAAATAATTTTGTGGAATCTCCAAATCGGGAAAGCATAAAGTGCAACATTATTTTGGTAGAGCCTTCATTAATTATGAAAATGTAAAGTTCGTGAAATACCAAGGGGATGATTCTCCTGCAATTTTAAAACCTTCGATTTGATTTCTATTGGATTTTGCTATAATGGCTTAAATAATGAATTTAATCGCTGTAGTATAAATTTGAGTAGCCACTAAAATAAGATTCTATATTATTAATATTTAAAACAGTTTTTTAAGGTTTCGCCAGTAATAGAATGTTAAAAACCATAATAGGCATGAATAATTTAAATATTCTTAATTTGTCTGACAGCATATTTTCTCGAAGGCCTTTAAAGGTAGAACTAAAATTTCGGTTTAGTAAAGAATCAATCATTCTACGGGTAAATAATAAAATCAATAATCTTCATTTTTTAAAGAAGTTGCTTTCTATACCGGTACCACCTCTGTGCTTCTAGAGCGAAAGTATCGTAGTGCTCTATTTTTTTTTTAAATACAGTAACCAATAAAAAATAGAAAGGAGCTAAAATATAATTAGGTAATTCTACGGCTATTTGCACAGTGACCACTAGTCACGGAAATCTGGGATAAATTTCCACCCGCGACAGAGCGAGCGCCACATGCAACGTTAACTCATGTTGCAAAGGACATCGCATTTGTTACGAGTGTACGTACGTCGCGTCGGGAAATTTATGAGTTTATCGCTTATCTTGCAGGGAAACTAACACGGTATAATGCTGAAAAATTATTGTGCGATATACAAAGTGTTAAAAAACTATATGTAGTTCGTGAATCGATTAAATAATAAATGATGAGGACTCAGAAAGCTGCTGTACGTTGCAATGTTTCATTAAAATACAATACAGGATCGACCATAAATAAAAGATTTTTTCATGAAAATGTAGTGGCGGGTATTCGGGCCGTCACAAAATATCACAGCTAAAATATTATTAAAAGAGTAGTACAAAATAAATTTATATCACTGGATTAGCTTTTAAGAGTTATTTTTGTCATTTAATAGATTTTTACTTTGGGGCTTTCGCAAAAATTCGTTAAATCTGTTTCAAAATTTTTAAGCTGAAGTAAATCGTATGTCCCAATTTGGAGAAACTCATTGATAACTGATAACGGAGGACAAAAAGTGGTTACGTAATCATGATCCCTAAGTGGATTAAAAGCCTTTTGAGATTAATACGCGATACAAATATGTGTTGTATACGTTTTTCAATTTTTATTAAATTCGACACCCAACCTTAAATGACTTGACTAAGCCTTTCGGCTCAACCTATTTTTTCTAATAAAGTGATAACAAGGAAAACAACATAAAGAAAACCCTTGCTGCTCCTTTTCGCCGGCTTAGTCTACAAGGGAAGAAAGGCTTTTTTAGGACCGGAAGTAATTTCCATTTTGAGCAATAAATATAAGATAAGGCAATTTTTATTCACATCCCATAATAGCAGGTTTTTTTCGTTTTTTTTTCTTTCATTTAGATTATTGGGCGTATTGATCGAGCGTATTAAATATAAGTTAATCATTCGCTAAATTAATTCAGGATTGTCAAAAGCTGTAAGAATTATGTTGGCTAGAAAACAATTTCTGTAAAGTTTTCTATTCTATTCTATGGTCTATTTTATGCTAAACATTGCGCTACAGCTTTCAACCCTTCTTCTTATTATATTATATTAATTTTATAATGAATTGAATTCCAATAATTTAGTTTATTTAGAGTTCATAAGGAAGGTTTTAATATTTTCCATTGGAAGTTTTGAGTTCCCTGTTTCTATTATTAGTCGAATGAACATACTGCAAATAAACAGTTCGGAACAATGACGGGTGGCATTATTAAAATCTGAACTCGTATAATATAATGCACCACAAAGCTGGCCTATCTGTCATTGTTTCATTTTCTATGCATTAATGACTTTTCGATATATCCTACAAAAACTGTTTTTATTACGCCCTTTGTTTATAATAACGATTTTAATTGTTAGCATGCCAACGACCCATATTGTGATTTATTTGGTGGTGTCAACTAAAAAATACTTCAGAAATTTTTTATTTTTAAAATCCGACCAAAATCCAATTTGTATAGTAAACACTTGCAATCTTGGCTATTACTGACATCATTAGAAGATTACAACTTCAATTATTTCTGTGCCAGACTGTACAAGTTACCTAATCTTCCCAAGTCAAAAAGCGCATACATAATATATTTCGCGAAGCAACGCCCCCAATAGTATCTAAATAAATTTGGGTCAGCCGTTCTTGCATATGGCTTAACCCTAGATTATTTACCCGAAGGTTTAGGATAAACCCACACTTTCCAATAAAGCGATAACAAGAGAAAACATGCAAAATCCCCAGTGGTTTATTTTTGCCAACCAAGCTAAAAACGCGAACCTTTCTAAGGCTGGAATTATTTCCATTTCATATACCCTTAATATAAGGCCATTTTTATTCACGTGCCTCATTTAGTTGCCCCCTTAAGAATTGTGTAAAGCATGTTTTTTATACATAAGTGTTTTAAATTGGTTAAGATTTTTTGAAAAAATAATGACAAAATAAAATTCTCCATTAATTCTATAAATGATTCATTAATTCTATAATTTGATATATTATGTTAAATTTAATAACTGACTGACTAGAAACCAAGAAGGAAAATATTTAAAAGCCCCTCTGGAAGAAGCAATTTCATTTCAACAAACTAATTTTATGTTTTGACAAGGTAAAACTTAATATATTACGCATATAATTCTAACTTTTTAACAGATTTTAAAATTACTAAAGAAATTCAATTTTCGAGGAGCTCGCAATGGCCTAAAAATTTATTCATAGCTTTTAAAATTCAATTAGTTTAAGCAACTAGTTAGCAGTTTCAAAGTTGTCGTGTTTTCCTCCACTTGAGTCGTTCCAAACTCTGATAAGGCTGCGATGCAGTCACCCCTCGTAAGTGCAAGACCAATATAAGCAGAATTATGTTTTGTCTGCACGCATTTGGTGGTTAATGCTTTTCACAGTAGCGGAACAGGAAAAATATACCCACATTATTCGGCGGATGACGTCAACAATCGCTTAGCAAATATTCGATACAATCAAATACCAAGTTAAGAGAGAATGCATCAAAAGAAAATAATAAAGGTTCCAGACAATAGTTAATAGCAGCAAGACATACTTACTGTTAGATGTATTCGGGTAAGATAATCACGAAAAGTATCTTCAATTGAAAATCATAACCCTTTAGCGATGTTAAAATTATGCAACGAAAAAGACAATAACAATCGTTTGGGGAAGTCCTAAAATACAAACCACAGTTACAATTGCTTAAATTATTACGAGTTCAATAAAATTAGGTAATAATTGTTTAAAAAATATAGGTGCTAATCGGACACTATTATTTCAGTTTCTAATTCATATTTCAAATTCTATAATATTTCCTATCTTTTTTTTTAAAGAAACAACCCTATTGTTGATACGCTACTGACTGATGACTTCCTAATATCTCTGCAATATTTTTCCTTTATTTGGCAATTTCAGGAGTCAAAATAAAAGACGCTACTGCAAATGAGCTAATGCGTTAGACACCCCCAAATTATGAGCAGTTATGGCCAATACGAAGGGGAGCCTTAGTAATGATGCATTTTTCATGGTTCATTAAAGTAAAGATTTAATATAAAACTTGGCATTATTTGAATTAAGAAGAAATAAAAATGTTTTTCATAGTGACAAATTATTTATATGAAGTCAGAAAAAAGTGAACATATTTCATCATCTTAATAATTACAGAAAATATAAAATTTATTTTGTTCCTTTTATCGACGGTTTCAAGATTAAGTACATTTGATAATGGTTTATTGCACAGTATTAAAGTTACTTTATAATACAACACCAATTTTAGTATTTAAAATTTCCACTGTTGATCTGTATAGTTCTAAATTTGTAACCCATTAGTATACCTATTATATTGATGGTTTCAGTCATTTACAATACTATATTCTCTAATACAGGGTGTCCGGAAATAACGATAAAAAATTTTAAGGTATGATTCTACATAAAAAGATATGAAAAAAAGTTCATATTAACATAGGTCCGGAAATGCTTCCAGAGGGAGCTACAGGCCCTTGAAGATGGTGTCATAAAAGTGGTTTTTATTTAATTTATTAGGATCTGCTTACAATACAGGAATTAACTTCTACGTATAAGTTAGAGTGATTGAAGGTCACTCTCTGAAAATATCAGGTGACCCATAATTGCAACCAGTGGCGTGGGAACAAAGGGGTAATTAGGTATTTAGGGTTATATTTTTTCACCGAGTGTATTTTCGCTATCTTTTAAATAAATTATGATTCTTTGAACATTTTTACGTAAAAAAGGTTCCCTTGGTATAAAGTCGTATAGTCGACCGTTTTCGAGATAAACGGACTTTAATGCTCAGATTTTTTTTATGGGGTTACCTAAAATCCTTAGTATACGAAGTACCAGTTCGCAGCGTTGAAGAATTAGAGCAGCGGGTGTTTGCTTGTTGTGAAGTTATAAGAAATAAACCTGGTATTTTTAGAAAAGTTAGAAGATCTATATGAGAAAACGAGTTCGAGGATGCATTGAAATGAACGGAAATCATTTTCAGCACTTATTATAAAATTTATAATAACATTGAAAAGCTTTCTTAGATTTGATAACTTATTGGAAACTTGAAACGTATTAAGGACCACATTTCCCAGTCTGCTTACTCACTCATTAACCATCTTTTCAGCCGAAAATTTCTGTTTATTACAAACTTTTAACAACTGACAAATTCTGAAAGCGTCCTTTGAGTTTTTCCTCTAAAATTATTCCCTCCAAGATGTACAGTGGGATTAAATAAATAATTTCTTGACAAAATTATAGAACTTGTCTAAAACAAACCGTCTTACTACAAAAAAAAACAATAGAGTTATATCGATTATAATTGGAATATAATCATAATAAAGTATTTTGAATTGTAAATTATGATTAATCTGTATGTAATGTGAGTTTTTGATGTACTTCTGCAAGAAAAATTCAAATGGAATTAATAGGAAATTCATTAAAGACGGCATTTAAAAACTAGCGTTTTAATCTTTTAAAAAAAGGGGCAATTGAAAAAACCCAACTATAGACTCTTGACCAAAAATTTTTGAACCAGGCCTTCTGTGAGATGTTAAAGGATTAGTGGAGAATAATAATTAGTCTATATTCTTGTAAGCTGCCTTTTCGCTTTGTCATATTGATAAATTATGATGAAAGGAAGACAAAATGTGTCTGAAAAGACTTGATTAAGTGCGTAATGCTACACTGTAGTATTATTGTGTCTTATGCCGAGAATGTTCAAAATTGCATTGTTAAACATTGCTATTTACTGCGGTGTTGTCAGAAGGTAACCAGGAAATATATACAATGACAATTTATAGGAAAACAAATTAAAGTATTAGATATAGAGTTATTTTATCGAATAAATAAAAATCCGAATTGCAGGTCTTTAGCGTTTCATGTTTGACTTTATTCGGAGTATATGGATCGTATGCTGTGCAGTTAACAGCCCATTAAATGTCGTTATATGGGCCGTTATGACGGCTCGTCGCTTTTAATTTCTCATATATGAGCTCTTTTTAGTGCTATCATTATGCTTCATGAAAACTTTACTTTACTACAACTTTATTATCAACAATTTCTACATATTTAATCTAAATATAAGACGTTGTTCTAAGCAGTCGTTTCTTTTTTAATTCGAGTAAATTTAATTTTAACACCAAAACTATCTACAAATTTCTATTTTGTGTTCAGTTGTATATAAGTAATAGAAATGCTTTATCATTTATCATCTTAAGATAGAAAAAAACTTCTTCAACCGTGGAAAAATTATTATACTCGAAACATAATCGATCGGTATAAAACAAAAAAGAATGAAAAATAGAACTGTCAAGGTAAGGCATGCGGGCATACTTTGACGACCTTTTTTTAATCTTTTATTTATAAGTAGTAATATCAAGTTTAGTGAGTGAAATTTTGTAACAAGTATTAACATTTTGTTTAATCGTCTAGATTGTATTGTCTTTTTTATTAGAGGCTTGACAATCTTCCACTGAAATTGTAAAAATCTTCATTTGATGCAAACCTATTGGGTAATGATAAGGAATTTCTTTTTATTTTTGCTTCTGGATTAATGACGACCTCTTGATAAATAATAACTTGCATTATCCAGTCGTTCAAAAATACAATTTTCTTATAATACGTCATATTTAGACGTATATTTTCATTCTGAAAACAAAGCAGGTTTTGTCGCACTTTCATATATTACACGCCATCCACCCTTATTCGTTAATTTTCCGACACATAACACTAAAACCAATAAAACCCCAATTTTCGTGCGTTTACCCCCGCTGCCCTTCGAACAAGGGCAGCGGGGACAGGCTGGCTCATGTTCGTAAACTTACGCTATAATTCATTAAGCTTTCGAAATTACACGGCACTGCACAACCCTCGTTGCTCACTATTTCTATGCTTTAGTCAACTGCATCCAGTGGTGTTCGTAACAAACCAGAAGGGGACAGGGTTCCTTTATCGATGTTCATTTATTTTCACTTAGTAAGCCAACTTTTGATCAGATTTGATACTTGATTATTTTAATCATATTTACAACAGCTAAGTTTATTCTTCTGTCACTTATAACAGTGATCAAATTTAATCATGATCAAACGGGCTAATCTTGTACCTACCATCATACCTATCAGAAATGTTTTAATGATTTCTGAACATATTTTTGCGAGCACGAATATATATTATGTCTCATCAACCACGAGGGTTCAACAAAAGATGGAAGACCAAGAAAAAGTTATGAGAATATTTTAAGTGCTTTTGATATTTAAGAATAGTATTTAGTGACGGAAAACCTTAAAACTAAGCGTGTGTCCCCAATTTCAAGTGTTTCTTGCTTACTTCTTTCTAAAAGGAATTTGCATGCAATAATTATAGATTATTAAAACGACATCCAGCTTATGGCTAAAAACCCGAACAAACGTAAGGCGCAAATCAGGCATAGATTTTTTTAGGATTTTGTTAAATTGGTCAACCCTTTATTTTTTTACGTAATAATAATTATTGTGGACATATTTACACTCAAAATTAAACTTTCTTGGATTTAAATATATGCATGGGCTTAAAATTTGTATTACAATTATTACTTCTGCAGTCAATGCATGTCAAAGCATTAAATTTTATTTTTTACCTAAAAAAACGATAGGAACCTGTCGTCGCATTCAGAATACTTAAAAAATAATTATTTCACCACATATTAAAATAGTCAAAGCAATAAACCCGTATCAGCCGTTCGATGCTGAAGCAAGACATTAACGTCGAACGTCAAGACGGATAGACGTAGCTTCAGAGACTTATTATTATTAATAAAAAGGAAGTATCAAAGTAAAAAGAATTTTATAGAATACGAGGGAATTTATTTTTACGATTTCGTATTCATCGAACGCCTATTGTTTTGTATTTTTAAAGGAATTTCATAGAACTAAAACTATACTTTACTACAAATCTACCACCAACACTTTCTACATTTTTTTTTTCAAAAATGTTGACCCAATGTCGTAAAAAAAAAGTAGGTAAGATTTAAAATAAAATATAGTTACTAGTATGTTCAATCCACGCAATAAGCAAGATCATTTTAATCCAATTTTGTCAATTAAGTATAATTTGACATATTTTTTAATTTTATACTTAAAACCCAATATTATATGCAGTGACGTAGCAGTCGAAACCATGGAAACTGCCAAAATACTTTGTTATCATTGGAGGTTTGCCTTGATTTCCATGGTTTCGACTGCTACGTCACTGCATATAATATTGGGTTTTGAGTATAGTTGAAAAATCTCGTCTATAGAAATGCCAAATTTTGTTGGGTTAGAAGCAGAAAAACATATGTAATGTATAGAATAAATAACTTTTAATCGATTGTTTCCTAAATAATAATATGAGAAATTTCAGTTGAACATGGAATTGGTTTTGAACGCAATAATAATTCTACGACACTGAATTTATGCTATGATTCTCAAGCGACATTACATTGAGAACTTCCTTATGTCGCCGACATTCACACCCCGCGGACTTCCGAAAGAGGGGTCAGACATCAGCCCTTATATTAAGGCTTGTCAGTTGGGGACCTCATACTAATCTATGGCACGCTCTCGGGCGCAACTCCACCGGATATTGGGTGTTAGATATGGTGCGAATTATGGCCAAAGGAGAAAAGCGGTTATCTTATATCGAGTGCATGATTAATTTTAGGACAAGCGCATGTATATAGAATTTTAAATGTTTGCTCTGGAAAATAAAATGATACTTATAAACTAAGACAGTGTCAGCTAAATGAGAGAACGCAAAAGAATAAGAGAATAATCAGAAATCACCATGTACAACCTTATTTTTATTATTATATTAACAGAATAGCTAAAGCAACCCCTCAAATAATAAATATTTTTTTTCCCAAAATGAGAAAGCTAAAAAGCTAATTTCAATGTATTTTTAATGTTCTGTATATACTTCAACTTCTGAAGGTTACTTTTGCTATAAAAATGGCACCTAAGCCATTAAGTCACTGTAATATTTGGGGTAACATTTTGGAATAAAGAAGTAAGACATTAATGTTGATATTATTATGAAACGCTCGCAATTTTATTTTCTCTGGTGGCGAAATAGCGCGTGCTGCAAATTAAAGGATTGGGAAAAGAAGGAGCATTTTTATCATAAAAAAATAAAATATTAAGATATATTTTTTATAAAAAATAATTGGTTGGGGAATACCTATTTTGTTACTATAATAAAAGCGGTTGAGAACGCACATTAGTTGATTATTAAAAAAGTTTAATGTAAAAAGTATAACGAGCACGGAATGAAACTCATTTCACACGAAAATGAAGGTTCGTTTGAATGCCGAAATCATACTCGTGGGAAATAAGCTAGTGGTACCAACACCACCTAAATATTTAGGTAGTGCTGGTGGTACACTATATTTTTTCTACAACTACACATTATTTTTAAAACAGGAAATAGTCTGATTCACTTTCGTACATTTTTTGGTCACACGCTACGTTTAAAATACGAATTTGCTCTTGGTTCGCGACGGCAACGATGATTTTGTTTCAGTCCAGTTTTGGTTCATTTCGACATTATCGGTTCTTTAGAAATGAAAACCAGTAGTAAATGACTGGAATTGCATATTTGATGTTAAGTTAGAAATAGGCCTATTACTAAATAGTCATAAAAAAAGATATTATATGACTGGAAATAATCATCTGTTCTTTAACCGGAATGATATTTGTTAATTATAAAAAAAAAAAACAATAAATTTAAAATTTATTGTAATGATTTATCGAATATACCTAGATAAAAAATATGTTTTTAGCTATCTAACATAATAGTTAATCTGTATTAAACCTGCAAACTAAGCAAATTTACACTAAAATATAAATTTTTGGTAGTTTGCAGCACTGGTGGGTAATGCACCATAATGACGTTATCTGCGGACTATACTAGTTTAAAGACGTACAGACAGCGTTCACTTTTCTTTTAAAATCGGTTTTACTTATATTTTTACTTTTATCGTTTTCCTAAAAGAAGTAATAATTGTTATATTTGCCCCAAGTACAAAGTTTTATTATTAACACCAGTATAATAAAGTTTGTGCTTATTTTTATTTCGTAACAATGCTTTTAGCACTCGGCTTCAGGTTTATACCGGCTTTTAAATTACTTTTTAATTTTAAAATACCAACAACTTTTCCATTTTACGACTCTAACTTCTTAAAATTATTAAGCCTTTAGAGTGGACGAAAAATACTAAAGCATTTTTATTATTAGAATATAAAGTTGCTAATTTTAACATCATTATAATCCTTCTTTTAATTGGAAATAAATTTAATTTATAAATCAAATCGCTAAACTTTTTTTTTATGATTATATCAAGGTTATATGGTTCTATTTATCTCTTTTTATTAAAAAATTATTATTAAATTAAGGTTCTCAATAAAAAAATTATGGTGGAGTGTAAAGTCTGTTAAACGAGTCTCTGGCTATCCAAAGAACGCAATTAAAAAATATACGCCTTTGTTTCAACCGTTTCAACAGTTAAAATTGACCCATCTCATCATCAGGCGTCGTCGTATTGAGCTACAGAATCGTAAAGCGGACTTTATACCCCCTAAGATTCTGGTTTAGTACCTGCTTTAATAATAAATTTGGATCTTTGTTTCTGGAGTCACATCATGTTAAAATTCGCGGGGATTATGATCGATGAATTCTTATTACCGTAGACCATGCCTGGTAAGTTGGTTCTATAGATATAAATTATTATTAAATTATTCCTATTTCGTCAATCAATTTTCTACACTTTACTTCCATAAAGTTACCTATATCTTAACCCAATAACTCAAAGTTCGCGTGTCGTTTAAACTTCTACCTGCTCCCCTCAATATTCTCCGAATAATTTTATTCAATCCACCCCCCAATTTAAAACAATAAACCCGGTAAAATTACTGTAATCTGCCACGTCTCTGCGGCACTGCGACGTCATAAATCACGTGGCCCTTCTGGTAATATTAATAAATGATATATAGATGGCATACTTGAGGGAGACTACTCGATTATCTCCTCGTAGACTCAGACGAGTCAAAAGTAAGGTGTCTTCTTGAGGTTGGCGATGGTACAGCGGCGGGCATGTGGGAATTTAAATTCAGTAAACAATTCGTTAAAATTGCTTGTAAAAAGGATTTTCCAAAAAATAGAAACGGCAGCTAAAAATATTTTTTCTCATGATAATAATATATTTTTATTATTCAAATTGCGACTACAGCCCTTCAATATTATTTAAAAAATTATAATTTACGAATTATAAAATAATATAATATACGAGTATTGAGAATCACTTCAGCACTATGTTTGATACATGATACATATGACTAATGATTATTTTCATTGAAGAATAATGAATTAAAACTATGTTACCCATTATATATATAACACAATTACTAAATATCTGCCGGAATTTCAATTTATTGTATTAATGCATCATCAAGAATATTACATTTTATAAATAATGCGCTAATTAGTAATTTGTATAAATAAATAACTGGATATTATCAAAGACGTTTAAATGCAAAAATATTTCCACGCCACTGGTCTTTGATTGGATTCTCATGTCACACGATAAATCCACAAGAAGATCAGGCAAGGTCTGGGTCCACTTGCTGGACAGATTGATAATGGGAAATGATAAACGGATATCTCCTGGCAGAGCCATATTTGACGTGTAAAACGGGAGAAAAATATACACTGTGCTAACATTTCCAAGTAAAAAATTAAACGATCCCTTACAATTATTATTCTTTAACAAAAAAAGTAATCTTTTTAAATGATTTACTACTTTAATTTGGCTAACGGCGAAAAGAAATTAGCTATCATTATTATATTAAAAAATAATATACTTTTTCCTACAATAATTGCGACAATTAATATTTTTAAGACAGTCCGTATAAATCAAATCAACCTATTTAAGGAATACACTATTAATATCAAGTTTATTTGACTGTTTTTATAATAGAGTGTACAATTAATTTTTATATGATTTACATTTCTTTAAATAATGTTTAATAATTATATAATCGGTTTTGTAGGGCTCGCCATTCTTTACAACAACAAAAATAATACCATTTTTTGGTTTGTTCAGGTTTTGTTATACTGGAATGACTTAATTCTCAGTTCAAGTATAAATAATTTTAATAATCCTTCAAATGGATGCTTGTATTGATCGTGGTATGTTACGTTTCTACAACGTCAAGTGAAACCGTAGTTACCTGCTGAATAAAATTTTGTTGCTCTCTTAATATAATCCTTGTATTTAGGTACATTGAGCATGTAAAAATATATATAATTTTTAGTTCAAAAAAACAAATCGGAGGCAAACGTTTCAAAAGTAAACAAACACAAAAAAATGAAACATTTAAAATTGACGGGACCAAAATAGCATTTGACAAAGTTAGCTTATAGCTCACACTTCCAGTTTAGTGCTATTGCTAAAAAGTTATACCGTGTAGGTTTATTGATTTTTAGTTAAAAAAAACCAGTTCCATGTCACCCTCGCCCTATCCAATTATAGAGGGGGTGGTTTGTGTAAGTAACAAATAACGTGGTTTTTTTCTCCCCTTGGATAATACCTAAAAAACCAATACCTCAGACACACATTAAGGCAAACCTCCGTCATGATTACACATTATTTTCAAGATAATGATGATATATATTTACCCAGTTGCATTTGGGAATTTAAGGGAGTTTCTTGTCCCCTGGATTGAAATATGAGTTCCCGGAAATTAAGCCTGCAGCGGACCGTCGGAGGAAAGTAAAAGAAAAAAGGGAACATATCAGTTACGGTTTTTTAATGGATAGGGATGTGAGGGTGAGGAAAAGAGTATTTATATATCTCCGTCAAAACCAGGCGAGTGTGTTTTTTATCTGCAATTATCACATCTAAGCTTTTGTAACCGAAATTAATACAATTTTTTTAAATGGAAAACATTTTAAGTAGACTTATTGTCTTTAAGATATTTTACTTAAAGTTCGTTATTCCAAGGCAAAAAACCTTTGTTTTTTCGTGTTTTTTCTTTAATATATGAATTATTTTTAAATTTGTGCTACTTTTTTAAACACTCTTGCTAATACGGCGCCTAGACCCAGCGTGTCTCATTTATAATATAATTAAATGCAGTTACAGTTTCAGATAAGTGTAAATTATTATTTTAATTTAACAAACTAAAATTAAGACAAGACAGCAAATTAATAGTAGGACATAAACGATTTCGATAGCCTAACTATACTGACGAATATTGGGTTCTTAATAATAATTACATACGGAAATAAAAGTCATAAAAACCACTTAACTATATAGAGGTAGAACTCCTCTTTTAATTCCTTTTCATTAGGTAATTGTAGAAAGTAATAAAATAATATATTGTATGAAGTGTACGACCGGCGAGGCACTAAAAATAAAGAATATTTATTCTGGCCTGTCGAAAGATATGAAAAACTCATGTATCAAATTTATCTGATGTTGTACAAACACGCATTTACGTGTCAGAGTTCGCCAAAGCCCTTAGAAAAACCAGTGGTGCCCTATATAATTACGTGCAAAGTCGCATTATACAAATAATACTTTTCACTTTACAGTATACATGTTTACTTTCAAAGAAAAATATATAATATAACTATAAAACATTACTAAGTGATTACAATTTCTTTCTGTAATTTATCAATTCTAAAATATAACATATATTATCTTCTGTTAATAATTAGATATAGTAGGTACTAGGTACATTATAATTTTCAAATGAACATCACGCCTTGAGATCAAATGATTAAATTTATGAATCCTACCGTCATATTATGTAGTAAATACAATTGACCAAAGTGCTAAGTTGCTAAATATGCACCGTTTCTAATTAGTCACACTATTCACGAATGTATTTACAATGATATTAAAATATGCAAAAATAGGAAAAGCAATTTGTAAATAGTTACACGATTCACTAATCTATAAAGTTATACCATATTTAATATGTGAATGTATAACACAGTTTTATCTGTTGCACCATTCACGAATATATAATACACATATTGTAAATAGTATTAAAATATGCGAATATATGACACACCGCTTGTATTAGTTTCACAATAATGAGATTTTTTTTTATTGTTTTCTAAAAGGATAAAACTATTTTTTTAGGAGTAAAAAATATATTATTAATTTGTCCTGCATCGATATCTTGTAAAGTACTGTATCGATTTGACTTTTTCTTTTTTAGGGTATATTCAGACCCAAAAAAATGTGTGTATAAATTAATGAATTGAAAAATAACGAATAAATAAATAAGCGACAGGACTAAATAAATTAAATTATTCACTAGTATTCACCTAAAGACGACTGGAGATACTTACCAGTTGAAACGTTGTGATTTAAAACAAATAAAGACAATGGAAGTCCAAAACTCTTTTATCATTCAAATTAAATTGTTTTTATTAATTTTTTTATTATTTTTCTAATTTTTACCTTAAGGTATAAATGAGGATTGTTATGGGTTAGGACAAGCGCTTCTTTGCGTCATACTCACCGGAAATCACTGGCGACGTCACTGTCGTGTTTAATTTTATAAATCCTTTTTCGATTAGTAATAATTTTATTATCGTGCAGATTTGGCAAGTTGGTATAATCATTTTTCATATTTGTAACAATGAACATAAACATCACTAACGTATTTAAAATAGTATGGTATTGTTTGATGTAAAATATTTCTAATATAAAGAAAATTGTTAAGAATAAACGTTAATCTTTTTCAATTTTGATCAAAAAAGGTCGAGTTCGCATTGTAACACAGACAAACAACCTAAAGAATTCCCGATTGTAAGTTTTCTTTTGGTAATCAGTGAGAAATTGAATTTTTATACTTGCCAAGCCAAGTCGTGACGTTAATATTCTTCTACTGCCTCTTTACCTATTTAGGAACCCTAAGCCAGTGTTGACATGAAAGAAATTCCGATATGCATGCAAATATGTACGATATGGTGATTTATTAGGTAGAACAAGCCCACGTTTCAAAATTAGTTTACAACTTGTTAAATATAATATACACGACATGGTTACATAATTATATAAAATAAAAAAGTTTTGTTGCAGGATAAGTTGCACCTGCCAAAGTTTCGGATTGTTTATTTAATTGATGTCAGTCAAAATTTGTTATCAATTTTTGTTTTGGAATTTAATTTCTAGAAATGGTTTACCACAAATATTTTGGTTTATAGCAGAACAATGTTCTGTTGTTTGCATCCGATCGACTTTTTGCATTAACCATTTTATATGAAAAGAATCTTTAATAACTATGGAAAAGATTAATCGATCAAAGTTAAAAATAAAGGTGTACTAATAGCAGGCATTTTTCATGTTGTTATCTAATTCAAACAGCCACTTTTTATAATTTATGTTGCTATGCTGTGTTTTGGTCAAGTAATCTCCGAGTCAATAAATCATTATAAACAAGACCCCGTTACGTCCATAAAATAACCATACGTTTTCTCTCTTGCATGTAAATCGGTTTTGTTTTCTTATCAACACAACATGATAACATAATGAATGGTTCCAGGTAGTTGGAAAATAATAATATTTTACAACAAATAACTTAAAACCCTTAAACTGTAGCTTATGTATAAAATGCATTGGTGTAGTTTCTATTAGCTAATTATAAACTGAGATAGTATATTATTAATCGAAACAAAATTATTATACAATATCTGAGATCCTATAATTTTGATCATCCGGTATATAAATATATGAATATGTTACCGCGCAATCGTATTCTTCTAGTTCTATTATTGAAGTAAATTATTTGTTAATGTTTTAATAATAAAATATACCTTTAAGTTTATCTTTTTCGAAACAAAAATGCTCAACTTCGTTGTTAGCTGTATAATATAGAATTACGTAATAAAATAAATGGACCGGGGACAAGATTTAAAGACTTTCCTGCAATTAATTTAAGCAAGCCCATCAAATCTTTGTAAGTTATTTCATCTAATCTAGAAAGGTTAACAGCACCAACCTAGAATGTTACGTAGAAGTAGTCGTATTTCGTCAAAGAAGTAAAAAGGACAATTACCTATTGGACAAAAAACATCGCTACATCAGACGCAAATGTATTTTAAGTAAAGTTAAGTTATGATAATATAATGTTTAGAGCATTTTCATACATTTATAGAAAAAATACTAATAAAATCAATGTAGGTATGTTGCCATTTAATTTATAGCATCGCTATATTTTGCAAAGCAGTTTTTTAATAAGAAAAAAAGGTTAATTAATTGACAGTTTACGAAAATGGCTTGTCCGTCCCTAAAGTTACAGAAAGTTTGAAACATATAGAGGTTTATGCAGCTTTATATTTTCCCACTATTTTAGACAGACATTTTATTTATAAACACACATCAAAACTCGTTTAGTCCGGAAATTTGTTGGTGTAGTTTTCATTTTATCCGAATTGTCTTTTTGTTTTATTACCTGGATTTGATCACTAAAAACCTGTTATATAAAAGAGCGTCCTTCTTGAATCAATTCGGAAATTACAAAACGTTTTGTTTTAAAACCATTGTGTGTCGGCTGAGTTAGGTTTACTGCTAAAAAATAAATGGATTTAACTTGAAATTATTTCTTTTCGAGACATAAATCCTTTTTATGTTTTAATAAAAGGGTTTTACATGGAAAAGCCTTATCGAGAAATCGAACAAATATTTGAGTTCTTCTATTTTATTAGATGCTATAAAGAATATATATTTCAAATATTTTCCCAACCCCCCTCCCTGCCCTCAGCCTATAGTAGGTAAACGGTAAAAGAATAAGTTTATTCTTAACCGATTTTCTTGGAAGCATTCGACATAGTTTAGCCTGCTAAAGGCTAAAATGCAATCAGGTTTACCTGCCTAATTAAAATAAGCATTACCTACAATACAACCTTTTTTACGTCGTTTTAAGTGACATGGTATGTCAAAATAGTAACCTCCCGTGACTGTTTTGTCACATTTTGTCAGTTAAACGCAAGACACATTATTTTGACACTTTCCAAATTTTAATAAAATGTCCGAAAGTCCATCGAATGAAAGAGAAAATCCCGATTTGAAGGCAAGTGAGGACGACATAAAACCTGAAATATCACCAGAAAAGCGAAAATTAAGTTTAAGTCAATCGGAAAACAGTTTGGATCATCAAAAGACCATCAGGCAACGATTATTAGGAAAAGTTAAGTCTTGGAGTTCAAAAGATCATCATTTAGAAGATAAATGTATAAGTGTTGAGTTAGACTTGGCAAGATCATTAAGCAGATTGGAGGTAAATGAGTCAGTTGACAATATCAGTTCTAATTTGCTAAGAGCTCGAGACAGTTTGGAAAATTTGGCAAAGGATGAACAAAATATGCCTAGGACAAGTTTAGCTAAGTCTATTATCCTTCCGATGCCAAGAAATATTTCGGAATCACCAAAATCATCACCACAACTAGGAGAAAAATATAAGGCTTCATCGTCAGGCAATGCTTTTTGGGACCCCTATGACAGACAAGGAAAAAAGAACAGGAAAGATATTAAAAAGAAAAACAAAAGTAGTAAAGATATGGAATCAGTAAAAAACGAAAGCAAATCTATGCATGTTGTCGGCAAAAAATCATCAATAATGAAAAAATCGGGGGAAAAAGAAGTTGGTGAAGCATCTACTAATGATGATGCCTCACTAATTGAAGAAGAAAATATATACAAATATAATTATTTACCAAAAAACAGTAAATCTGTGGTTTTCACAAATGAAGTGTTAGTGGTCTACTTTAATAACGAGGATGTCGTAGGCGAAGAAAAGGAGCCATTAAAAAAGGAAGTTGAGCAGCAAACGAGGAATAAAGAAATGAGAAGAATTCATCTAAACAAAACGCAGGAAAAATATAATTTATGTTTATTCTAAGGTCAAATTACTGTATCTGCGTTTTTCTTGTAAGTACAGTATTTGCTGTCGGATGCCTACAATTTTATATTAATAAATTTTCTATACAATCATAGCAGTTTTTTGCCTCAATTTGCCGTTACACATACTAGGTAAAGTCACAGAATATTTAGCTGTGATACAATATGTACAAAATGTATAACTGTTAAATTGTAAAGAAAAAAATAATTAACTACTGTGACTAAATTGTTAGGCGTTGTTTCACTTCTTCATTGTTATATCCTATTAGCGTGCAAAGTAAGGAAAAACATTTTGCTTCCTGCATATAATGACTTCGCAGATTTTAGCTGTGTGCTAACCTGAAGATAATGGCTACATTTAGGTTGCAAATTGCTAGACTCGTGCTTTATATAATGTAGTTAACAATTTAGCGTTGGCTTTTTGGTAATAGAAAATGCGCGGTTAAATACTGTAAAAGATTATAAGGAATTAGTCAGTTCTTGTTGAATGAAAGAAATAGAAAAACAAGATTATTATAACACATAAATATACAAAAAAATAATAATAAACGATCATTCCCTTAATTGCATACTATTTTGTTGGTAGCTGACACATTTGTAACAATTTCTGAAGCATTTTAATGTAGGCTGGTAGTGCTGGTACCCATAACAAACTGTAATTTACATATCTTTTAATATAAATTTAGTTCTTACTGATTTTACTGACACAGATAATGTTTTAATACACACAAATTAAATTGAAAATTATAATGTTGTTAAATACTGTTTTAAACCGTTAAGTAACCGATTAATGACGCTAGAATGGCATCCATACGAGTCAAACGATTATG
Source organism: Polydrusus pterygomalis (assembly GCA_963969555.1). Classification (NCBI taxonomy): domain Eukaryota; kingdom Metazoa; phylum Arthropoda; class Insecta; order Coleoptera; family Curculionidae; genus Polydrusus; species Polydrusus pterygomalis. Next base: position 65,366,721 of record OZ018381.1, on the reverse strand, counting down.
AATAACCTTAAAGCAGTCATTATCTTAAGACTAGAATACAACAAAAATTTGTACAAAGTCATTACATGCGGGAAGTAAAAGGTTTGTCACAACTTAACTTGTGGCCATTATAATTGGAATTAAGTCGAAAGGGAGGAAAAATGCAAGTCACGCACTTATTTCTGCGATTTATCTGCAGTGATTGCAGTTAATGTGGCAAGGAATGACGGAGAATTTTTCCCCCGTAAAAGGTGTCGGGTTAGGCAAGTTGATAAAATGTTCTCATTTCCGGTGGTGCAGTTTCCCTTGTTTCCTTTCGATTGTGGTTAGTCAGAGTATATAGTATATAGTTAGTCATAAGGCGAGACGAAAGAAAGTACACAGATTATGGAAATTTTAAACTAATTGATTTTAAAGTTAGTACCTAACAATAATAAAACGTTATATACAGTGATGGGCTAAAATATGGAACAAATTCATTTAAAAATCAGGTAATCATTTTTTGAAAAAACGCTCGGACACGTCGATTATAATACTTTCTTCCGGATTTTTTGCCTCAAAAAGAAATTATACCGGGTGTGTCAAAAAGTAGATGTAGCAAAATTTTTTTGTTTTTTAAATAGAACCCCCCTATTTTTACTTATTACCCTAATTCTACGTCAAATTCTGCGCATAATTCATGTAGCATACTCTATCCTTATCTCTAACGGTTTTAGAGAAAAATTACATCATAAAAAAAATTCTTTAAAAAAAGGTACATGTTGTACCTACTTAAAGGTAAACAGGAAAATTTAAATGAATTGTTACTACGATAGCAAGTCATGTGTCAATCAAAAATTAGTTTAGGTATAATTTTGAAAAACGGTGATCATGGTGCATTTAAATGAAACACAAAGAATCGAAATTTTAATTTTAATTGGATGTGGAGACAAAACAAGAAGTCAAGAAGAAGTTTGTAACTTGTTTAACGCTAAGTATCCAGAACGGCCGATTACAAGATCTACAGTAAGTAAAATTGAGAAGAAATTCAGGGAAACAGGGAATGTAAAGGATCGTCTACGGCCAGGTCGTCCAAAAATTAGTGAAAACTCACAATTGAACATTTTGTTAGCGGTTGAAGATAATCCTCATAGTGCATCCACTGAAGTAGCCCTTAATAATGATGTTAGCCGACGATCTGTGTTGCGGGTATTGAAACAAGAAAAGTACCATCCGTACAAAATTAGGTTGCTGCACGAGCTAAACGAAGATGATCCCGACCGCCGACTACAGTTTTGTGAAACTATGATGGAAATTTGCAACTTAAATCTATTTTTCCATCGCAACATACTTTTTAGCGATGAAGCCACGTTTTGTTTGAATGGTTCGGTAAACAGACAAAATTTTCGGTATTGGAGTACAAAAACAAAAGTTGGATGAGAGAACAGCACACGCAATACCCACAAAAAGTAAATGTTTGGGCAGGGATATTGATGATAGAATTATTGGACCTTTTTTCTTCGATGGAAACCTTACAGGAGACCGGTATTTACAATTTCTTCAAAATGAATTAATTGCCACACTAGCAGCGGATTTTCCAAATCCGAATCAGCCTCATCTACCAGAAGCGTCTCTTTGCTTTCAGCAGGATGGTGCTCCGCCTCATTTTGCTCGGCAAGTACGAGAGTATTTGAATACTGTATTTCCCGAACGACGAATAGGTAGAAGAGGACCCATAGAATGGCCTGCAAGATCTCCCGATCTTACACCCATGGATTTCTTTCTTTGGGGTTATTTGAAATCAAAAGTGTATAAGGATAAACCACAAAATTTGGAAGACTTAAAATTTAAAATTAGATATGAAATTAGGCAAATTAATGAAAATACTGTAAATAATGTTTTAGAAGGGTTTTTAAGTAGATTAGCATATTGTCAAGAAGTTAATGGTTTGCATTTTCAACACTTAATAAACTAATTTTTTAACCTTTTTTTAAAGAATTTTTTTTATGATGTAATTTTTCTCTAAAACCGTTAGAGATAAGGATAGAGTATGCTACATGAATTATGCGCAGAATTTGACGTAGAATTAGGGTAATAAGTAAAAATAGGGGGGTTCTATTTAAAAAACAAAAAAATTTTGCTACATCTACTTTTTGACACACCCGGTATAATTTCTTTTTGAGGCAAAAAATCCGGAAGAAAGTATTATAATCGACGTGTCCGAGCGTTTTTTCAAAAAATGAATACCTGATTTTTAAATGAATTTGTTCCATATTTTAGCCCATCACTGTATTATACTGGCCTTTCGTATTATTTTATTATTAGGTTGAAATTATTGCCTTGTGCCAACAAACAAAGATTTATTTAGGTACATTATATGCTTGTAAAATATTATAACTCTACCTATAATATTATATATTTACTATTTACTTTAATAATTAAAACCAGTTTCTACGAATTCAGAAGGACGAAAATAATACAAATGTTTCCTTTTCCCCAAACAAATGCCTGCAATTAACTAGGGTTTGTTTAGGGCCCAAAAATGTTATCACTAACTTTATCTTTCGTCAAAAGTCGTGAATTTCAGTTAACTTATCTGAGAAGGGCATGAAACAAAAGACGAAAATTATTAGGTGCCGCACTTTCCTTATTTGACTTTGAGGGGAAAATTATAACCGCAATAAATTTTCCCAGTTTCACATTTAAAATGTTCGAGAAATTGTTTTTGTACTTAGCAGCTCTGTAACCTTGGTCAAGTGAGGCGTCCGGGCGGACGGTAATTCCTCAGATCATAATTATGTATTATGACCCGCCTGACCGGAAACTACTACAACAATGACCAGGTATTATAAACGAATAACAACCTAACTCACACAGGCGCGAATTTAGTATATCGGTATATTATACTATACCATATTATTAAAGGCGAAGCCGGCGCAACATTAGCATTGGCGCGTACCAGAACTGTTTCAAAATATCCATGGATTACGCCATCCGAAAGGTGCACGCCCCACCCCCTGCTGCCACACATATCCGCGATTCCATAAAATATTACCCACAGAATTGTCTATTGATCAGGTCAATTTTCTTATTACCTAGGTACCTGAAAATTTTGAAAATTCCTTGTTTTCACAAGAAAATGTAACACTTCGGCCTGATTTAACCATCGTTAGTGAATACGGATGTGTTGTAAGGTTTAAAGGAGCAACTAAGAAAATTAATTGCTGTTATAATTTACATTTCGGGATCAGACAAGGCAAGTAAAGCAGGTAATAATTTTCGTTTCTTGTCGTAGGTACTACGATTATACGTTAATTAAAATAAATACAGACATTTAAAGGCAAATAATATATACCGGTTTTTATAACAAAAAAATTTAGTTTATAGGTCAGGGTGGAAATAGATAGTAGCGGGTAGCAGTTAACAACGTAAAATTTAAAAATACAGTGGCGTTAAACTATGTCACGATACATCAGGCAAATGAAATTTATTTACTACAATGGTCTAAGCACATTTCAACAAGAAAATGTAGAAAAACCTAGCATTGCTTTACGTTAATATCCAGCCCTTGCATATTCATTTTACATGCACAAAGGGTTTAATAAAGGTGTCCCCGAAGAGATCTAAATGCAAAGTAGAAATAATATTAGTTGTTATTACAATTTTCACTTGACGAAATAATGAGATTACTTGCCCAAATTTCAACTATTCTTCCCATTTGTTTGCAACTTAAGTTGTGGTGTTGTCGACGAATATAATAAATTTTAATTAAGACGAGTCTCTTTTTCACTTGTTAAAAAAACCTAATCCTGTGGGCCAAAAGCTCTTATTTTACTGGATATAAAAAGAACTATTAAATAACAAAGTCAATCGTGTAGAATGCATAATTATACTCTCAGGCCCTGGTAAATAAAATCTAAAGCTAGACTTTGTTGCTCGTATTTATTCATTGTAATTAAACAGCCCGATTCTGACTTTTTCAGAGCATATAAATAGAGCAAGACGTGAGCAAAAATGTAATGAATGGCATTCCATTCTCGTCAGTTAAGTAAACTTCCTGATTTCGAAACCTGTTCGTGTCGAGTGCTTCAATACCTGGAAAACAAACGGTAGACACTGAATGTCCATTTTTTCCTGTCATTTGTAATTATATCGCTTGCATAGTTTTTACGTCCCGTAATTTAAAAAATACGTACATAAAAAAATAAATGCATCACAATCAATTGTGCGGGTAATTTTTCGCATAAGTGGATTGGCTGATTTGAAATCTCCTATGTATCACGAGATCAAAGGCCACAAGCAGCAGATTTGATTTCGCAGGCACCAAATCAAACAATGACATGACTATTTCGTATTCTTGATGTGCCCACTGAAATCTAACATATTGATTAATGTCACGTAACAAAATGCCTGTCTTGACATTAAGCCGATTATTGCCGACATAGAATGTTCAATACAATTTTTAAACCCTGCCATGATAATATAATAATATGACATAAGTAGGTACTAAATTGAAAAAATTGCCAATATATAAAATAAATACAGTCAAGTTCCCCATTTGAAAACTGTGCTTTGACTTAAATAATAATAATAATAACAAAATAAGAATTTTCCCGATAATAAGTAGGTAAATAGAGCAAATCGTAGGATATCTACAGAAAAAATACGTAGATGATTAATAATTATGTGCTAACTATTTATATGAGATTTTCACCACCAACACAACTTTGTTGAAAAATGCTACTTAATTATTGATATTCAAGTAGCAATAGATTAAATTTTTCGTTTAAAAATGGATTGTTTACAAGAAACAAACGAATTCCCCGAGGGTAGGCAAGTGATCAATAATAAGTCGTAAGTAAGCTTCCTGATTCCGAACCCTCGACGTGTCAGAAGCATCAAAGACCTGACGCAGCCGTCCTGATTTCGCAGTCAATGAATCAAATACGCCTATTTTGTATTCTTGATGGGCCCCTGTAGTGATTAATTGCTAACATGGACGATTAAAAAATCCGACCGTTTATTGTATAAATAGGTTGTTGGTTCCACAAGTTCATGTTCCAGTCAATAATTTGTAAAAAAATCCTTCCACCCCGGACTTTAACTGAGCTCGTAGGCTCGAACGATCCAGATTTTGGTACTTTTAGGTGGATTTATGGAACTTATAATATAAAAAATACTGTTTTTTTTAATTTTATTTGAATTTTTTTATTAGTTGCATTTTTGATTCAACCAAAGCAATGGTAATTTTTCTTTATGTCAAACTTTTCAAATATAAGTCAAAACCACTAAATATTCAACATAAAATACGGAAAAAGTGCATACTTTCCGTGTCGAGTGCCCAAGCGTAACCCATAGCTTGCAATAAAAATAATATATTGTCGTAATATTTTCCTATAAAATTACGTACATGGTCCAGCCCAACCGGATCAATATCAATATATTTTATTATTTTTCGTAACGTTTTTATTCCGTTTCCTCCTGGCACAAATTATTTCGTATTTATCGCCACTTTCGAAATCGACGGAGAAGATATAGTTAGATCGTTAAAACGTGGTTATAATATGGCAGCAGACCTGCCATTATTTTATTATTAAATTTTTCCCAGTTCGCAACTTTTTTTGTATGTATGTATATCCTTTATTGAACCAAAAGATTTTTACAATAAAACTATGTAGGTTCATCCACTAAAACTACGTTTACAATAGGTGCTTAGTGTAAACAGGAAAACAAACACAAGCAAAGAAAAGGAAAAACAATTAATAATTAAAAAAAATGTTATATAAAAAAAATTTTTTTATAGGAGTGAAAATGGTGTGAAAGGTAGAAAAGTAGCAGTATTAGTATGATTATACATCAAACACTGTTTGATTGAATTAACATTTGTAAATCTCTCTTGAATGAGTTAACACTTTTTAACTTTGTAATGTGCGGTATTTTGTTAAACAAATTTACCCCTCTATGAAGAATAGAATTATAAAGAAGCTGTGTGCGACTTTTTGGCAGCTCGATTAAATTATTATACCTTGTATTATGTTCATGAATTTGACTTCCAACAAACACTGTTAAATTTGAGTGCCGTGTTTGCTTAACAATTGTATACAAGAACATACAGGTTTGATATTTATAAATACTATCTAGATTGTTAATTTGAAGCTTAGAATATAGGCGGCTGGTGCTATATCTTAAAGGTAAGTTATATAAATTTTTTAATGCTTTATTTTGCAATATTTTTAAAGGTTCAATAAGTTGATTTCTTGTTGGATACCATAAAAGAGTTAAATATTGTAAGTGACAGTGGATAAGGCTAAAATACACTGATCTTAATAAATGCCCAGGAACGCAATAGCTTAACCTCTTCAATATTCCAATTGGGGCAGCAATCTTTTTCTGTACTTTTTCTATATGCAGTTGCCACGTCAGAGACTCATCAATATAGAGCCCAAGATATTTTATTACTTTAGTGTATTTTAATTGTTGATTATTAACAGTAATTGGAGTCATGTCATGATTTTTTTGAGAAGATATAAACATATGATTCGATTTGTCTAGATTGAGTGTAAGCCTATGTGTATCCAGCCAGTTACAAAGCAGATCTAAGTCAGATGCTATTTTATTTCTGATATTTTTATAATTCTCATCTAGATAGATGAGCAGAGAATCGTCTGCATACAATCTTAGTCTGCCAGCCAATCTAAGCCTTGACATTGAGTTTACATACACCAAGAATAAAGTTGGTCCAAGAATGGATCCCTGCGGCACTCCACATGAAACCATTCCACGACCACTCTGAACTCTATTAACACATACACACTGAGTCCTATCTAATAAATAATTTTTAAAAAGCTTATGACATACCCCACGTACACCAAGTCTCTCCAACTTTAATAACAATATATTATGGTCCACTGTATCAAATGCCTTCCGTAAATCAAGCGAAACCACAGCACATTTTTTACCGCTATCTACACCACTCTGTATTTCACAGATCGTGTCAGTGGCAGCCGAACAGGTGTCACTGAGCTTGCGAAACCCATATTGGTGCGGATAAAAAAACTTTTGTTTATTTAGAAAATTAACCAACCTTGAGTTAACCACTCTTTCGAACAATCTTGAAAAGACAGGAAGAACAGAAACAGGCCTATAGTTGCCACAGTTCTCCCGGTCTCCATCCTTAAATATCGGTGTTACCCTGGCGTTTTTCATCCCTTGTGGGACATTACCACTACTGAGACACTGATTTATTATAAAAGACATAACCTCAGACACTTCCTCCTTACATGTTCTTACCGAAACTACATCTATATCATCACATCCCTTTGCCTTTCTTGGATCAAGCGCACTAATTAAATTTAGAACCTCTCTTGGTGTCGTGGGGTGAAGGAAACAACTCTGTTCACTAACGGACTCATTGGTCAAGTTCAATTCTTTATTAGGAATAACTTGAGCTAACTTTGGTCCAACGGTGATGAAAAAATCATTTAGTTTTTCCGATATGACCGCCGAGTCCGTAGTAGTGACATCATCATTTATTTTCAATGAGGAAATACATGGCCCAGAATTACAATTGCTTTTATTAGAGATAATCGAGTTCATTAATTGCCAGGTCTTCCTGGAATTTCCCTTTACTCCTGCAAAAGCGGCCTCATAATAACTTGCTTTACCTAACTTAATCTTTTCCTTAAGTTTTTTACACGTTTCAATGTATTTATTTTTTATATATTCATTGTCTGGTAGCTGAAGAGTCTTCCTATAATAATAATCCTTATGTTTAATTGTTTTGTAAATATCTAAATTAAACCATGGCTTTGATCTTTTATTAATTTTCTTCGTAATAGTTTTGAATGTTGTGCTAGATTGGAAACAGTTTATCAAATCCATATAGTTTTCCTCTAAATTCTGTGTATCTTTAATATCATTTAAACGTTGTAATTTATTTCGTAAAATATTGTAGTCAACAATTTTTTTTTGAAAAGATAACTCTTGTTGATCTTTTTTTAAACTTTTTATATGAATGTATTGCAGGTCATGGTCACTTAGACTTGATTTAATTATATTTATAGAGCCTAGCAAAGTATAAGAATTTGTAATCACATGATCTATAAGAGTTTTGTTTTGTCTAGTTTTAACGGATTTGTTCAGAAATTGGTAGCCATTTGCCAAGCACAGATTCTTATAACGATTAACTTGCGGTGTATCTACCAAAATATCTAGATTGAAATCTCCCAAAATTAATACTGGTTTATTCTCTATCAAGGAAAACTCTTCCTCTAGCAGACTAAGAGTATTGTCTATATTATTCCCAGAGTGACTAGGGTTATACAGCGTAGATATATACATACCATTAGCCAGCTGCACTCTTACATATGTAACATTACCTACGGATGCTGATTTAATTGTTTTAAATTTTATCGAGTCCTTAATAAATATTGCACAACCGCCACCTGTTTTCACTCTACTAGCATAAACTGCAGTGTATTCCGGGATATTAAAAAAATTTTGTTCACTTTCACCCACCCATGTCTCCGTTATCGCCAAAATGTCTACAGAATTATTTAAATTGTGTAGGATTACTTCTATTTGAAAAAGCTTATTTCTGATTGACTTTGCATTAAGATATAAAACGTTGAGGCCCTCCTCTTTTAGATTAGTATTTGCCTTAAAATCAGACAAATTATCAAAGGATTTTAGATGCAACATCAGTTACGTGGATGTAAACGATTGTGCTCCGACTCACCTTGCCCAGTCTCAATATTTTCTACATCCTGCAAGCTCTTTAAACGAATTACAGGTAAATTATCATTGCCATTTTTCCTACAATAAACTTTACCATACCTGCACCATATATATTTAAAGCCACACTTTTTTAGATCCCTTGCTCGATTAAACAGCACTCTAACTTCCTTGGGTAGATCTTCGTTTATGTAGATATTACGTGTTTCACCTGTGAGGCCAATAGTTTGTGAGTTATGATTTTTTAAACCCTTTCGCTTGCTTAATACTTCATCCCTTAATGCTTTGGGAAGACTAAAAAGAAATACCGATCATAAATTGAAAAATTATGAAATCCCAAAAAAAAATGGCATCAGAACTACAACAATTATGTTAAACGATGGTAAAAAGAGAGTTAATCATAAAATTACCAGGTTAAATGCAAGCGACTCATTCATTGGCCAAAACGTTATGTACTTATAGCTTATAATTTTGACTGAAAACATAAAATAGCCACGCGACTGTCAAAAATATATAAAGTTGAAGTGTACACTATACTCTATGTCGTAACTCGAGAAACTTTACAGGGCCGTCGACCGGAAAATATACGGAACTGGAGTTTCGAATTTAAGTGATGGCTTTTGCTGTTTCCCAGTAAATAAGAATTATTGCCGTTTAAATCACATCGTAATATACTGGAAATAGACCTAAATTTCTCTATAGACTCTACCTCTTCAAGTTTATAACCTACATTTACTTTTATTGAATATTTCCAGGTTTTATGTTTGATCAGAATAACGCTTTCAGTATTCTGGTAACCAGTAATCGTAAATTCCTTTATTTCGATACTCAGATTTAACAAGAGGAAACACGTTTTTGTAAGAACAAAATTATTTAATTATTAGCCTTACGAATGAAATAGGACACGATCGTGGAAACTTAACCTTGTCTCTCATTGGTTTCACATTCGACTTACGGGCTAGCGCTCAGTTCTTTAACTGCTATTCGCTAACTATACTAAATGACTATGTTTAGACGATATAATCTATCACTGCAGTCTTGCACACGATTAAAATATTTTTTCCTCTTTTTATCAGAGTTTGTAAAATAAACATTGTATAAAAACCTATTTATTGTATTTAATTTAAACTAAATCTTAAAAAAGTGGGGTCCGCAAAAAAAGTAAATTAGCAATCACATTAACATGTATGTACCTTCTAATCCGAATATTTGGCTTATTTCTTATCAGCAGATCCTGTAGGAGTGCATTGAGCATCGGAGATAATCGAGTTTCAAGATATAGAACTAACAAGGCCGCTATTATTACTGCAGTCATTGCTATGGTACGTCAAAAGTCAATATTTCCCCAAAATGTTGTCCTATATGGTTTGTTTGTCGACATTTTTATAGGACATACGTATATATTAATAAGTTTTCATCATTTATCAACGAAAAACTCGAAATAAAGAATTTAGTTAAATCCTTACCTATTCGTTGAAAAACAAAATCCAAGTTCAATCCGAAATCACAATATATCCGGCCTGCAAAAATGAATATATTTACAAGAGATAAAAATGTATTTATCTCCAAAAATATAAACTCAAACAATCGAAATGCCGACTCCCAAGAATATTTCTTGTATAATCCAGGCACATATATTCGCAGTCGGTTGCTGCAGTAGCAGGATTAGCAAAACGGTTTTGGGAAGAACAATAATAATTATAACGGGATTGGGGATAAGCCACAAAAAATATCTTGGTGAGGATAAATTAAAGCGCAACACCATAGTATATTATTATGTCAGTATAAATGCAAAATAAATTGCCAAAAACATTTTTAATTTTAAATTGCTTTAAAGTAATTCCACTTGGATACATACTTATTCATCAAAGCCAAAAGTCTTCAGACCACCTGCATTGTTTGGTCACTACGATCTGTTTTGTTGTAATTTTTTAAAAATAATTGCGGGACAGAAAAACACCTAAAATATTATAATCTCATCAGTGAATAGGTTTAAGCAAATTATTACAAACATTAATTGTTGGTACTTTTATGCTGTTATTTTAGTCGGACTAAACTAATTAATCGTTTTCAAATCCTAAAAATATGTTTAACTGGTTTAAGATAAAAACTTCAAAACGTTTAATTTGAATAGTTTAAAAATGTTATGAAAATAAGCCACATCGATGTTTTTTCTTTAGTTTGTTCGGTACTGCCTAATAATGAAAAAGTTAAAAAATCTGATATTTTAAATCAGTCGAATTTTATCTGATTGTTGAAATGATCAGGTAAGAACATTTTTAGTGTATAATCTATCAAAATAGCTTCTTCCAAGGGTCACATAATTCTAAAACTTAATGAACTATTATTCCTATAAATTTGAACCAATAAAACCCAACTTCCTTCCTAATTGCAGATATCATTTACCCTAGTAAAGCTACAGCCAAATTGCACCCACTTTCAAATAGATTTATTTGGTATGAGCAACTAAACTGCCTGGGTTAAATGGGTATTTGGGCAATACAAATTTGGAACAACTATTAACTATATTGTACCTTTTATGATATAACAGTGTAAAGTGATTTCTAAAGAGATGCTGGAAAAAATGTTATTCGTTATTTCGTTTCGTTTTATACGTCGTGTACTATATTTGAAAGCAAACCGTTGTATCATAGTTAAAAAAATAAATAAAACGAATTGGTTAGTATCTGCGTCACAATTATAGTTATTTATGCAACAATTATGTAAAGTAGGTCTTTTCTCAAGAACGGGAATTTTCACAAACCAAATCTCATGACAAAAAAATACACTTACGCACGAATTGCATACGCAATATTTTCTACTACCAGAAAATATATAATACTAGCGTGTACCCGGTATGCGTTGCAACCCGCTGGTATAAATACAAACCCGATATATTAGTACCCGGCATGCCACTTTCTGAAATTGCACCCGTGCGAAGCCGGGGAGGATCGTTAATTATACAGAAAAACCTTCCTCTTGAATCACTCTATCTATTAAAAAAAACCGCTTCAAAATCCGTTGCGTAGTTTTAAAGATTTAAGCATAAAAGAACAGGGACGGACAGACGGGGACAGCGACTTTGTTTTATACTATGTTAAGATAAATCAAAGTGCAAACGCACTAAGTGCGTAAAGTATTTTGTTTTACGCATTGTTTTGCATAAAAGGAAATATCTAATACAATCCGATAATTCACTGTACTTATATATTTTATTGAGATTTAAAAATCTATAATTAAATTAAATTATGTAAATATTACATTTTTTATATCCCAATTCAAACTTGCCGTATTAAAATCTTCAATAATCCAAAATAAGTTCTTAAAATGATACATAGACCTTACATCGATTACAAAATTTCAACATTCAGGTATGTCAATACAGCCAAAAATATTTTACAAGAAGCAAGACAATGTAGCGGGAAAAGTGGAACATCCTATTCTGGCTTTCGTAGGAAAACAAAACCTGAGGAGCACTCGAGCAGGTTTGCAGGATTACATTGTTTCAGGAAAATTTACATTTCAACGAGGTTCGCCCCGATTAGTGTGGACAGGGTTGTATTTATATCTAATTCGGAACATGCATATAATTTAATTCTACACGACCGGGTAGATATAAAATACAAAGAAGAACAAATATGAATTCTGGCCTAAACGATAATATTATATCAAAATTCGTTACGGCAAAAAGATGACAATGGTGCGGAACGTCCAGTTAGTAAAATAATTGGGCATCAAGAAGCTCTGTCAAATTTGGATAAAGTAAATGTCAATGCCGTAATGTAAAAATTGCAAAAAAAAATATTTTTCAATCGACCAAATAACTATTCACAAAAAATTAACACTATATACGAACTAAAAGTATGATTTTCTAATTTCTACTGTATGATAACGTATTTGCGTCACACATTATCATTATCTGGAATAAGAAATGGGAGTGTGGGGCTAAATCCCATTCTGTCTTCAAGACTTTAACTTCCTCCTACCACCCCCGGAATGATTTTAATAACCGTTTCCAATATCGTCGCGAGATGGCGCTGGCGACCGGCACGTAATCAAGTTCAATTTATTTGCGGAAACCCAATTACAGACGGTAGCGAAACAAAGCGAAGAACCGAAGGGACATAAAATTTAACGATTCCTTTAATTTATAATAAACGAATTTATTATTGAACGCTTTCTCTTATTTTTCACGATTTTTTCCATAGGACATATTTTAAATAAAGTAAAAAATAGGCAAATCCCTTTGCCTGGCCTTTTCCATATCAATTTAGTTTTGTAGTGGTATAAAGTAGGTTCGGATATGTAACACCTTAAGGAAAATATATTACAAATTTAACATTTTTTCAAGCAAAAAAAAAATTATTTTATAGAACATTTCCTCTGCTTTCAGGTACGGCCAGGAAATTTCGAGCCAACAAATAGTTTCTACATACTGAAGGTTTAGCCAGAAGACATCATTCAACATAAGGTTCATACTTTCTCAATTAAACGGTTTTGGCATGTTACATTGTTAGGCCTTACGTAAGCCACTTTTTCATGCCACAAACTCAATACATTGTTACGATAGTAGGTAATGCCAAGCTTACCCGGGTAAAAACATTTTTGTTTTATTATTTCCATTAATCATGATTCTACATTCAAGTAGATTTTTTCATATAAAAATTATGTGGACAATGCTGTTTTAATTTTATAACGTCAACTTATTAACGTTTTAAACTACAACCTAAATCAAGCCAATAAAGTAGATTGAACGAGAACGAGGAGAGTCATATCAGCGAATAACATTTTTATTGCCATTTTATTAACGAAGTTTCATAAAATAAAACAAACATCACCTTCGTAACTTGATTGCGAGCTTTAGTGCACAAGTTACTAAATGGCCACATTTGACATTTAAATAAAGTATATTTTGTGGCATTTTCGACATATTCTCTAATAAAATTTTATAATGGCAACTTAACTTGGACATAAATTTAAATCCCAGCATTGCAGCAAAAGTTTGCGAAACGTACAGGGTAGCGACAACAACGAAAAAAACCTTTCGGAATTTTATCGTATCTTGACATTTTAGGATCAATCACTAAGCATGGTTCCCATTCTGTCTGTTAACCCAAAAGCCCAAAAACTATTTAACATGGAAAAACAAAATTTCGCACGTTCATGGAACCCTACTCGAAACCGGGCACACTTTCGATTCCATACAGTCTTAGTATTAGAAAAAAATGTAACGATTAAAAATGTTTTAAAGAAGTATCGGTAATTTTTTAATTGTCATAGATAATATAATGTAGAATGTAGGTAGGATGGGCACCACAGCATGCTTATCTTATGATGGGGGGATATCGAGTTACGTCGAAGACATAACAAATTCGAAAATATGCACTCAGCCTGTGAATCTAGCCTGGCCTACGTTTACAAAATAAACAATATATACTTTCCCTTCTTGCGAGGAAAGTCAAAGGAAGAAAAGTCCAGAGTAGTGTTATTTGTTATTGGGCACGTTTCATGTTAAGTAGGTCAGGGCAGTAATTGTCTAAAAATAACCACTTGCATGGTTGTTTGTTTTGGTTCTAGGACCTGAACCTGAACTGCCGATTTATTTTCAACTAAATTGTTAAAATTAATCATAGTACGACACTGTTGCATTGAACTATATCGTTCAATGTTTAACGGAATAATTGTAAACTGTCAGCTTCATCGTAGCAAACACGTCGAGAGCACCTGCCATATAATATCAGAATCAAGAGCTGTCTAAACCTCGGCGTGTCGCCCCACACAGAAAAAGTTAATTTTCTAAGATTCATTGTATCACTGACATTTTTTGGATTTGAGGATTTTGTTTGTTTCGTGAAAACTTTTTTCAATTAAAAACCAATTCTTCTTCTTTTCCCTAATCCGGGGTCCTCAAGGGTTGATGCTGTTGAGCTACTAGCTAGCCGAACGGTTATGTTTTAAAACATCATTCACAGCGGTATGCAAGGTTTTAGGATCGACTTGAATCTAGTTTAAATTATTTTTACCGTGGTACACCAAAAAACATTTAAAGCTGGATTAAGGACAGCTTCTGTATGGGTACCGCTGTAAGGCATTGAACGCGATAAAAGCAGATGTTTATATAATATTTATCATATCCACATCCACCTAGTTTCTAAAGAAAGTGTGTCGTATTCCTGTTTGCAAGCAACGCAATGGAAATAAGTCAGTATTATCCATTTGTTTTCCATCCCAGGTTTGTAAAGGAGTAAAATGTTTTAAATATACCTATTAAAGAAACTTATCCATATATTGTAAAAGAACGAGGGGTACCAAAGAATTAGTTTTCTTCCTAAGAACGAAATAAGACATTTTTTAAATAATTTTATTTATATCCCCTTATATCCTGTTACTAAATATCTCCAAACAACAAATGAGGACACGGCACTTCAGTTGAAAGGTACTGCAATTTAATTTGTGTCAGTATAAAATCTAGAACGACGTTTAAACCTTTTCTATCTAGTGATTTTAATGCAGGTTTAATCAATTTTACTGGTGATATATTGTGACACCCGAACACCTGATGCTACCATTATTAAAATATTCTCTTGTCGCAATCTATGTTAATAGTACAAAGTATACAAATAAATTCGATCGTTCTTGATGAAATCAATGATATAAATGCATGGTGCGAGTAGAACACTGCCAAGAGCTGTAAACATAACTCAATATTTTATAATAAACAGAAGTAAGTATAAATAACATTTAAGTTTATTCAACCACCACGAATGGAAATGCTTTATTTGGGGAAAATGGGTAGGTATATTAAGTTAATTGGCCATATGTTCTAAATGGACCTGTAATAGCAGTTAATGCAAATAATAGCGTTATATAGTAATGCGGTAATTGTTTAATGAACCATTATGCCCAGATGTGTATTCAGAAATACCGTTTTGCCAATAATAATTTCTGGGGATTTATAATCTACCAGTCTGCAATCTCAGAAGAAGTAGGCATGTGGCAGACATTCGCACCGAAATTAAACCGAAAACTGATTACCTACATAACTGTTCTACTTTTCTAATAATTGCTTAAGAGTCCAAGATAAATATAATAATTACACTTATTTAATGGGGCGGCAATTTTGCTATAATAATGTATCAGAATTATGCCATTATGCCTATTTTGTTGCTATTATTTGTCAACAAAATATGTTTCATTATACTACACTACAAATATTTTGCAAAATTTATTAAAAAATGTACAAGTTATTCTCGTTTTCCGAAAAACATAAAATTTTCAAAATATTCTTTCATATAAATAATTGTTATTTTTTAGTTTTGCGTTTATAAAGTTTTGTTGCAATATTCTACAATAAGTCAAATTCAAAAAATCGGCCTTTGTACTTCCAGGTATAATTAAATACTTTTATAAAAATTACCTAAGTATTTAAAACATTTGTCAAACTTACATAATAGTTTTTTTCGGGAACTTGAAATGATTCACCTTAAAGTCAATTTCCTATTTTTTCATTACTTTTTTAAAATAGTTATAAAAAACATATTTTGTGTAAAAATAATTACCTACCCCTTAGCCAGGTTAACAAAACATACCTGTAAAACCCTATTCGAAGCCTATATAGTGCTTTTTAGGCATACTTAAATTTCTGTAAATTTTGTATATTTGACCACGAGCCGTCACTGATTAAGATCTAAAGGGGGTGCAGAAATTTCAGGCAGGCCCTGTAAACGCAAATTGGTTTTGCAATTAAACATCGTATAAATAATTTAACTTAATTAATGGAAACCTCTTTAATTTATAACGGGTTAGCCTATATTTTATGTAAAATAAAATTCTCAGCTCCATACTATCCTCCACAGAAAACGTAATTAAAATAGAAACAGTTAAATTTTAACGAATTAACTAATTTGAAATTGAAACAGTCAGATTCTAGAATTTAAAGAGAAAATGTGGGAAGTAAGAACGAATCGGCGGATCGGCGCGTTCAAAATAAAACAAAAAATTTTGAAAAAATTGAATTAACTGACAAATTAATGGTTAATCCATAAAAAAAACTGGGATATTCTGAAAAATTATTGACAAAAGGCCACAGTAGTTATTATGCAGCACTAAGTAAAAGCTAATTAATTACTTTATTTGATGGACATATTATCACGAAAACAATTATTACATACAACATTAAGGAAATAACCAGCTACTTTTCCGCTGGCGTGCCAAATAAGCATAAAAAACAGTAGGTACATTTAATTATTATAAAACCCTTAATAATGCTAACTAATTAAAGTTTTTCTGGCTTTTAAGGCGGCTTCAAAAGAAACATTAAAATGTATTGTTTGGTATCATTTTAGCGTTAAAAAAATGCTCTCGTTTGAAGGTACTACATTTTTGAGTAAGAAAATATTATTTGCGTGTATTTTAAGACTAGTTGAAACTGTAAAGGTACACTTTAAAACTTTTAAAACCGTGCCATCTTTTTCTGTGGCCTGATGTTACGTTATTCTCACCTTAATATTTCCTGCGGTATAATGGCGCCCCACCCATCGCAGTCCCAATAAATTTCTATCATTATTCATTATTTTAGTTGAGGTGTCTGCATTTGGACTAATATATTACACACAAAACATAATAATATTATCGTTTATGACGTGGTAATTTGATAATTATTTATTTTGACACCAAAAAAGCGTGCATGTTTTTATCACAATGAAGTTATATTAATATAATCAATGCCTTGTTGACACCTTTTCTTCACACAGTATTACAAAATAAGATTTAAAAAAAAACTCAAACTTTTAAAAAGTATTTATGTAACCATCAGCACATAACCTTTTCTGTTTTGATAATTTGCGAAAAACCATTCAAAAAAATATACCTACCGATGAATTTACAGTCTATATAGGGTATAATATTTATTCGACGCTGCTATCTTGGAAATAAAATAACCGAAATAACCATAACGGATATCTCACAAACTTTCAAATAGAAATTCGTCGAACATGTTTGCCAATATATTTCGAAGATGTTTTCAATTAACCATTATTTTTAAATAAGCATAAAGGTATCCACAAAATAAAGGATACAGTAACGCCCGAAAAAATAACTCATTTACCTTAAAATTTACGATGCTAACTCAGCCATCAATTAGGCATTTTATTGCGCAGCAATTATCAAAACCTGGCGATTTAAAATTTGTGGCACTGCTGGCAAATGAATCAAGTAAGCCATGTTTCACTTTTTGAGGTCGCCGGCGGCGATTTTTAATTAAAAAAACAACGTGTTGTTTATGATTATGTCGATATTTTTTTGAAAATAGGAAGAATTTGTTTACCAGTACTCCTAATGGAGGAAAAGTAAAATCGTCTCGGGGGAATGAAACCCGAGTTGTATGATTGTAATATTAATCAACACTTTTTTTTTTCTAAAATAAAATGTCCTGCACTTAAAACTGAAGACATAAGTGGATAAAGGTGTTCTGTCACATTTTTAAACTTCGAAGTTATTCAATAAAACGCGTTACGACTGAGACCTTTTTAAATTATTATTTAATTTTATTTACTAACACCGCATAAATTAGGTAAAATTAACTAATTTTATTTGGTGCACTAGAACATATACACAAAATTGTAACATGACACCTTTATTTACTACGACATGCTAGATGTTTGAGTGACTTACCACCTTTATCCATAAAAAAAATCTTTTATTATGAAGAAAGCTGCATTTAAGGTTTACTAATAGTAAGATCTATACCAGGAATGCTCAAAAAGTAGCTTTAAAAAAATGCGACATAACACCTTTATCCACTAATGTCTTCTATTGCTTGACACTCTAGTAACTTCCGCGCATTTTACTAACCGCGTAATTTATTCGGCAACAAAACAAGCGTCACTTCTTTTAATCATATTTTAAAACATAATTTTCGTTTTAAAATATTCTTAGAGATTTATTATACCACCAATATTTGTAGTTTTTTTTTTTAATATTTGATTATTGTACTTACGAAATTATATTATTACTTATGTATGTGCTTTGAATTTTAATCTCCATAAAAGAGACGGATAGATAGAAATAGTTAAATAGAGTCGACGTTTAGTTTTGTTACTCGTCGTTATGCCATGTCTGGGATAGATCGAAATCCAGGTAAACCTTGTGTTTCCAAAAATAGGTTCTCTCGTAGGTAGTTTATTTTTCTGAGCGTTCAACATTCACGATATCACGAAATAATGAAGACAAAAACGGATCATAAAAAAATTAGTTCGGAAATTGGCTCATTTGTGGAACGCAAAAAAAAATTCGGAAAACTCAAATTTAAAAGGATTAAGTCGGGGCTAAACCACATTCTACCGAGAATAAAAAATAAGCTCCCTGAAAGTAAGCATTTCATGATTTTTACCTTTAGCGCGATCGGAAAAGCCTGTTTTACGTAAAGACATGTTAAGACGTTTTCCGAGACGTTCGGGATTCGGATTATTGCATTCTCTAGATTTGCCATCTGTTGCATATTTAATGGCCTCCATCTTGATAAAATACGCAGCTACAAGGTCATTTCCAAAACATGTTATTAGGTTTTTAAATATAGAAAGAAATCACAAATAAATGTCTATCATTCCGGAGTAGCGGACAATTCCAAAAGTGAGATAGAAATGGCTATCTGAGATGAGAGCATCGATTCACATCTACTTTAACCCATTGAAAATGACCTGGTACTTTTTTGAAGGTGCCTGGTATCGAAAACCACAATTTCTCTTCGCCGTCAATCTAAAGTGGTTCCTCCATTCCACATCTCTGAATCGAAGGAATCGTGTTAATAATGCATATTTACTGAAACTTTAATTAATAACTCACGAGAGTAGTTTCAGACTGTTTAGATCTTTATTGTGTTAATGGTTTTAGTGGAATATAAGCTTCCTTGGAAGTTTAATTGAAATAATGCAGTAATTGTGTTTGAACTGTTTATGATAGATAGTTTAAAAGGGATTTCTTTCAGATGGCACCACGACGTATGAGTAACCAAAAATTTCATTACTAAACGAAAAAGTTTTACATTTTCTAATTAAACAGCAAAATTTTGTGAATTTTCGCCAACTTAATTTTTAAATAGAATTAAATATTGGAGAATCGTAGTGCCATAAGGATTATAAATTTACGAGTCGGTAAATTAATAGCACAGTGTTACTCCAAAACATTATTCTCAGAAGAAGGAGTTCTATAATACTTTAAAATAGAACACTTTTTAGGTCACGTAAGTGAATCAACTAATTGTACGTTTTCCTGCCAAGCGTAGGTACCTATCTGCTGTTCCAAACGTTTACATAATATTAATGCTTTATGTATTTCTCTATTTGTATTTCAAAGAAGAAAATCATGACAGAGTGGCGAAAGCCCCTTAAGCAACGTGAAAGGTGCTAAAGTTATATGTAAATAATTTACTTCATTTGCATATTTATCTTGACGTTTTACTTTTAATGGATCGTTGAGTTGGGGGGGGCGGAATTCGGTGACGCAGTAGTAGTTTTCTTATTAAGAAAACATTCCTTCTTATGCATTTTTGGGGGAGAAATGCCAAGATGCCACCGCCTTCCCCACAAACCCAACGAAAACAATATTTTTATATATCTCATCCCTCATTTAATAGAACGATTCCTACACGATTAAAATAAAATAAGATAGGTTTCAATTTTTTTTAGGTCTTCGAACCAAAAACTCCACTTTTTGAAACGTAAATCCTCTTTATACCTTATCTGTGCCTTAAAAGCCGGGCCGGGCCGTATTTAAAATTCTAAATAAAATGCAGCCATTGCATTTTACAATTTTTCTCTATTTGATACTCTTGCTCGGAATAAAATACTATGTCTAAGCAATTCCAACGAATTGAATTTTAGAAAGTCTGGTGAGCGTAAAGCAAACGGCTGATTTCGCAAAAATGCAAACCAACCTGAAAAGAGATTTTGGAAGGTTGATTTTGATAAGTATTCACTTTAGGAATTACTTTTACCTACCTTGTTAATGAAAGATGTATGTTTTTCAAAAGAGAATGTTTCGTTGGCCTGGATACTAATATTTTTGTAAGTAAAGAAAAACACCTTGCCGAAACACTATGTAATCTACGTCATGTGTATGGAACAGTAGCAGAACTGAGTTGTGGTTGCCTCCCCCCTCCCCGAGATATTTCTTGAAAAAAAACTCATTTCCAGAAAAAAATATTTTTTTAACAACAGACATACTTTCTTTACGCGTCACTGTATTTCCTATTTCAACTCCTGCCCTACTTAAAGGCCCGTAAAATTAAAGGCATCTCATTACAGGTTTTAACAAAAAAAAAGCCAAATCCGTTTTCCTTTTATTCGCAAAATTATGAATTTATGACACTCTGCCTTTATTCACTACGTTTTTTTTTAAACTTATTACGCCATTATGTTTTTTCTTATACCAGCTTCTACTTTATGCTTGGCGTATATTGCATATTTATGCAAATTTTGAAATAACCTCTCTGGGCTAAATAAAAATTGTGAAAATTTAAAAAAAAAAACGCCGGATCAAAGAAATTCACTGAGTAATAGTAAGAAAGGAAATAGTTTCTACATAAATTAATTGATTCAGCCCATACTAGGTGGAAATCCATAATTATAGTAGGTATTATGGGATACAGCAGGTATACAATAATTAAATTTAGTACTTAGTTGATAACGAGTTTCAACACAATCACAAGAAATTAATTTTGTTCCATACTAGTGTTGGAAGTTGTCTCGATGTCCTCATTATTTTGACAGCTGAGAACAATCAGCAGATATTTATTATAGAAAAGAAATATATAAAAATAGTTTATGAATTAAGACGAAATAATACTTTTGGTTCTGATATCCGAACACACTTTGGGCATCTAATCATTTCAATCTGACAATACGGAACATAATATCACTATACAGTGTCACCAGTAAAGTCCGCATCATATGGGATTTTTTCTATTAATACCTTTATTCAAAATTTGACTTTGGCATCAAATTCTGCTTCGATCGAGAAGAAAATGAAGCAAAAAAAATAGTAGTCACGTGATTCGCATTATCTGTCAAATTTTATTTTTTTTTCAAAAATAATTCAAAAGTGGGGTTATTTCTGAAAATATCGAATACTATTTGACTTTTTTATTAATTTCGATAAATATATATATCATTATTTAAGTAGGTATGTATTTTTATAAAAATTGTTAATTTTTAAGTTTGTTATTGTTTATAATTTATATTCCCTGTAATGGACTTTTAAAATTCATTGGGAATTTGTTCATAAATAAAACTCTTAAAGTATGCGGATGATACAAATTTGACCATTAGAGATAAATCCCTACAAGATTTGATAACAATGGCTGAGGAATTTACAAACTGGTTTATGACCAATAAAATAATTTTAAATAAAAAAGAAACAAAGGTACCTACTTTTGTTTAGGACAAAACAATCAAAAATAGTAAATAAGCCATTAAATTTAATTTTTGAGAATAAAGAAATAAACATAGCCAGTAATGCAAGGTTCTTGGGCATCCATGTAGTAGTAGATGGACATCTAAACTGGGCATGTCATATTATCAATCTAATTAAAAAATTAAACTCTATTTGTTATGGCATTATGGTTATTAACAAATATAAAGCTCACTAAAAATTTTGTACTATGCTAATTTCGAGTCGGTACTTAAATATGGTATCATATTTTGAGGAAGAGACAGCATGACCCAGAAAATTTTTATTGTCCAAAAAAGACTTACCAATTAGAATCATTAAAAAATCAACTATTTACAAAGTTGTAGATCTGTGTTTAAATATTTGGGTATAATGACTGTATATGCTGTGTACATATTATATGAGTGTTTTGTGTTTATCATTAAAAACAAAAACCTTTTTGTTTGACATACAATCAAAACACGAGTACACCAGAACATTAGATGTTAACTATGCAGCTCATAAACTGACTCTTAACTGGGAAATCTCCCAGCTATATGTGCATAAAGCTGTTTAACACTCTCCCAGGTAGATTAAAAGGGATCACTTCACAGAACAAATTTAAAAAAGAAATTAAAACATTGATAATAGATTTAGAGCCCTATAGTTTAAAGGATTTTTGCCCAGATTTGTACAAAAAAAATGTTCGATTTTTGACGTCATTTCATTTTATGTTACCTATTTGTATTTTGTACCATGTTTTGAAATAAAGATTATTATTACTATTATTATTTACCAAATATATGTTTAAACTGTGAGGAAGTATCCCTTGATGCACCTATTAATCCTTACGATCAATCAAAAGTTTAAAGGTTACAACATGTTAATAGTAAATGAAACCTACATTTTTGTTCCCTTCTTGTTTATATTTTCTAGTTTAATCCATCCTATAATAAATATTCGAAGGCTTTAAATTACATTCTTTTTTTTCCTTGCAAACATTGTTTAGTAGTTTAAAAATAAAGTCTAATAATTCTTAAAGAGTTGTTCCGCATAAGTAATCAGTTCAGTTACATGGACTTGCTCCTAAAAAACAAATGTTGTGAAAAGTGAACACAAACGTTCTTTCTATAATTAAATCCTTTGTCGATTTAAGCGTTATATCGATTTAGAAACTTACCTTGAGGGTTGTATCCCTACTTCTTAATAACGCTATGCCATCTTTTAGAGTTCCTTCATTCAATAACACGTTATATGGAATACCTAGTTCATCATATTGCTTCCACTGAGCTTCCAAAGTTAGTTTTGATCTACTTGGCACAAACAGCGTCGACAAATGGTTTGTTCTAAGTTGCTTAGTCAGATATAGAGCTAATTCATTTAATTCAGTAAGAACAGCAGCTCCTAAAATAATTTGTAAACTGTAAGAGACT
The DNA here is from genome assembly GCA_963969555.1 of Polydrusus pterygomalis. Classification (NCBI taxonomy): domain Eukaryota; kingdom Metazoa; phylum Arthropoda; class Insecta; order Coleoptera; family Curculionidae; genus Polydrusus; species Polydrusus pterygomalis. The sequence goes on along the minus strand of OZ018381.1, from coordinate 65,343,172 downwards.
TTTAAGTATTTTATAGGAAACCAAACATTGTTACACAAGAAAAAACATTAGGTACCTCTTTATGTCTGCAGAACGTTTTAATAATTCTGTTCCGGAAATTTTAAGACGTTCACTGGAACTTCTAAACTAGTTCTAACTGAGAACTAGTTTATAAAATGTTATAAATAAATTTATAATAAAATACATAGTGCGAGACCTGGTGCAATCCCAATGGAGTTCGCCTTTGACCTTGGGTCAGAAAGTCGGTTTGTGGATCATACACACACACACACACACACACACACATAACAGTAAAGTTCTTAAACCAAATAAACGCCAAACCACAAATATTTAAATTGCATCGGTGCCGCACGACCTCCAGGAGCAGGAGCGGAACCGATTGCACTCGGGGCAAAAAGTGCCGAACCAGTGTGATTTAGAAACCTGCACTTATATTACCAATGGCAACTGCTGCTTTTTAAAATCAATTGATCTGTCCCGCCGCAACGGGCCCAATGAAAATAGATATTGATAATTTCAATTATTAAAATATCTACCTATATTTTTAAATCAATACTTTCAAATTTGAGAAATTAGAGCTAAACAGACATTTGCAATTTGAAAATTTAACGTTTTATTTACCTGTTCCTGTAACAGCAAAACTAATTCTATACGGTGCCAATTTTCTATGAAAACGCAACAGAGTTCTCTTCTGTCCTTTGTAATCGGGTTTATCGTAAGCGTCACAAATAGCGTTCATAAACATTGTTGTCATATCCACCTCACTAACTATGCTGTTTACCTGGACCGTTTTTTTGCCTTCTTTAAACTAAAATTTCACAACATTAACACCACTTAAAAAACACATTTAAATAAGTAATAAATAACTTAGAACCGGTCAGTTCCTCTTCTTGCATAAGGACAAAAAGAGCTAGTTTATTAAACAAGCTTAGAAATTAAATATAAGAAGTTACTTGGCTTTATTCAAAAGGAAGCCCTGTCAATTTGTGTTAACCCATTACAATTTGCAATCAATTCCCATATAACTGTAGTATTTTATAATCTATAAATGCTTGTACAAAAATACAAACATTGAAAATTATTTGTTTTTGGATGGCTGTTCTTTTTGAGCCAAGTCACAATTCAAGCCTTACTTCTCCAACAAATTTCGGAGCTGGAAGCAATGTAAGAGTCTCCACCAACTGAGAATTCCAAGGATATCTTGCCACAATTTCAACACTTTGTGTATTATTTGAATGGGTCTTTATATCCGTAAGAGTATAGCGTCCTGGCTGAGGTGAAAACTGTATAAAAAACATACAACATTATAGCAGTAATAAATAAATACAACGATTATTTATATGAGATTTTTGAGCAAGAGACAATATTTTAGTGTAAAAAAAGAGATATCTAGCTTACATTAGCTAGAAAACACTTGCCGACATTGCAATAGTTTTATAAAAAAATGTCTACCTTTCTCCACCATGTTCTTCGCTGCCTTTGCCACTGATGAAAATACTGGACAGAATCCTGACTTGAAACAAAAACTGTGCATTTTAATGTAAGTCTATCTTCATTAGCAAATAACTTTTGAAAGTCAATATCTCCTTGTTTCATTCTTTCTACATAGTAGCTTAATAGTTCTTCTGTGGAACTAATTTTTTTATTTTGTATAGTTTCTGCCACTCCAAAAGGTAAACGCTCCAAGCACATACTCTTAGCAAACTCAAAAGTTTGATCAAAACTGTTATTATCACAGGTAAATATAGTAATGTCCTTATTGATCACTATGTTATTAAACCACTCATTTTTTAAATTTTGAATTAATAGAAAGCCAGTTGGACCTGGCTTTAGTTGTGTAATTTTCATTTTTGAGAAGAAAAAATTCGTTAGGAATCCATGTTTTTCAACCAAACTAATAATTGAATTAAACATAATTAGGTAGGTACTATTGCTGATTGTCTTTTACCGATAATCTTAAACCATTTTTTTTTCAAATAAAAGATCTTCTCTAGCCTCTAAAGGAATATTGCCTGGGGGCGCCACAAAATAATCTTCCTCTATTAAGGTGGCGTTGTTAAGAATCTCCTCTTTGCAGTTACCTTCAATCACCTTGTCCTCACGTAATCTTAGAGGTCTGGAAAAATGCAAAGAGAAAATTTTGGTACCTAATTCCAGGTTTTACTGCTAAAAGAAAACACACATAAAGACCTTATCAAATTAAATGTAGGTATATGTAAACAGAAAAAATAGAAGCAACCTAAAGACAAGAATTAATATTTACATACCTATTCTATAGAAATAAGGTAATATCACAAAGGGCACTAATGAGGCTACTAAGTAATAAATAAACTATATAGAAACAAGTTATTTAATCTATTCCTAATCTTACTTATCTTATACCTACTTGTTATTAGTTTCTAATAATTGTATTAAACTAATTTATTTTAAAGGAAGACACTTGTCAAGGACGTTCATTGATATATTTTTACGAGGTTTTTCATAATGTATAAATCACATGATGACATATTGAGCATATGACCAATTGTTGAGCATTTTACAAGATCTGGGTTTCAGAGGAACTCCATATAGGCTTTTACAATCTTACCTGACCAATAGATTACAAAAAGTATGTATCCAGGATATCTAGGTATAGAGTATAGAGTCGATTCACTCAGTAAACCTGCAAGATGGCCGACATGTCATATGACAAAAGTCATATTCCAGCTAAATAAAATAAATTTTTGCATTTTCAATGACTTTTGTCATATGACATGTCGGCCATCTTGCAGGTTTACTGAGTGAATCGACTTTAGCAATACTTACCATAGAATATGGCGTTCCTCAAGAAACGGTACTTGGCCCTTTGTTATTTAATATTTATCTACACGATTTATATAATATTCTAAAGAATGGTGATATAGTGAGTTTTGCTGAGGATACTGCAATTTTTTTTAAAGACACAACTTGGTATACCTAATCTAAAAACAAAAGTCGAACAAGAACTTTGCATTCTTTTCTATTTATGTATTTGTTGTTTATTACTTGTATTTCTTTTTAGCTTTGTTAATAAGAATGATTGTTCTTCAAAACAATAAAGCATATTTTGATTTGATTTGACTTTTTAAATTTCTTAACAACAGAATGTATTTTACCAAGACTCACTATGTCCCATTTGCAATAAACAAACAATTTTTAGTGTACCGCGGTAAATGTTTGGGGCACAGGTATGCGGGTAGAGATTACCGGTTGTTTAAGTGTGAAATATCTGGGAGTTTTTATAAACAGTTGCAACCTGATCGTATAAAAAGTATGCGTACAAGTTCGAAAGGACTTAACGCGTTAAACCAATTTATTTTTAGATTAGTAAATTAAGTAAAGATTTGTTAATTTTTATGTATACCTATTACAAATAAAATTTGGTAAATCAAGATTTCAAATTTTCCAGAAATTGGGGGGAGGGGGGCTGCCGCCTCTTTCCTGGCTACGTGCTTGACACTACATACATCTTTTACTCACATGTCTTCCAGGGCAGTTATTAAAGGTTCAACTCCAGATGTTTCAACCTGTTGGATTTGATCGGCAAATTCTATAGCAACTTCTAAAGTTTCAATTCCTTTTTTATTTTCACAATCCACTAAAGATAATCTTTCTAGAAGAGCTATTGTACCAGCATCAATCTTTGTATTTATAGGAAGCTTATGTGGATCTATTTTGGATATGCAAAAGTTTTCAGGTACAAGCGTTCTCATAGGTGTTTGCTGGCTAACACAAAAACGTTTTATTTGTAGAAGCGTATAGTACCTTATTTGATTCATTATTATATAAGTTCAACTGAATCAAAATTTACAATAAAACTTTTTGAGAAACCATTGTACCACAACATTGAACAGCACACCACTAGCATCACAGAACTTAATAAGAAAAATATTTATATTTATTTATAGTCAATCATGTCTTGTCTTGTCTTGTTCTTAATGGCTCTGCTCCCTGGGGGCAATTTGCCAGCACATTAGGGGTGATCGTGACGTTGTCTGGATCTGTACCATATCACGACCACTGACTTTTCTTCTTTGCGTACAATGCGGTTTGGACTGCTTAACTGCTGTTTTAGGGGACTGGAGGTTTAGTTAACGAACACAACATAGGACACCATCTACAAATGGGAAGGGGTCAGGGAGTTAGACATGACAGCGCTTGGTGAGTTGAACCTAAGTTCTAGGCAATCTTATTTTCTTATTTCCTGAAGTCATTGGAATAACGCGAACAACCACCATTCTCAACAGAAATTATAAAATAAACAATAAGGTTTTTTTTTTTTTTTTTTTTTTTTTTTTTTTATAATTTAATTTTATTACGGTTAATAAACTGCATCATTAGTTTAATAGTCTTTTCATTCGGGTTGTAAAGAACAGTATTGAGATTAAGAGGTAGCTGCATACCAATTTTCCACATTTCCTCGTACAAATCAAAACCAGGGATTTTGTTTATTGGGCATTCTAGGAAAATGTGATCCAAGTCGTCTATTTGTTGGCAGTCGCATTCAGGGCTGTCTTTGATTCCAATTCTGAATAAGTGGTGGTTGGTTAGGCAGTGTCCTGATCGCATCCTGATTATTGTGGTAATGTGACGTCTATCGGTGAACCCCATTTTATTGAACCATCTGGATTTTGGAAAATCTTCTTTTGATCCAGCGTAATTTCTCCCCTTAATCTTCACTGATTTTTTCCATGCTACGTTGTGTTCCTCCAGGATTTTTTTCTTTATTTCGGGCAGTATTTCATTTTTGTCTAGGTCAAGGATTTTTGGTACGTTAAGGTTACTGCCTATTTTCGCCAGTCTATCCGCTTGTTCATTCCCCGGAATTTGTACGTGCCCAGGGATCCATGCAACCAATATCTCTGTTCCACTGTCCATGGCTTCTAGTAATAATCTTTTCGTAAGCAGGGCTACAAAGTTATTTTTGATTTGTAAGCTTGTACCATTTATTTTATTAATAGCGCTTAATGAATCTGATAGAATTATGGCCTTTCTAATATTCTTGCTGAGGATGACATTGATAGCTTCGTGTATAGCTACGATTTCTGCAGTGCAGATACCTAAATTATTCGGGAGTCTGGATGAGAAGTTGTATTTTAATTCAGGCACATGAATTCCGTATCCCACCCTTGTTGACATTTTCGACGCATCTGTAAATACCATAGTGAATGAGGACTGGTAATTCTCTATGCGCTCACAGAATTCTTTCTTAGCTATCAGTTCTTGTTTTTTGCTAAGGTTTAAGTCAAGTACCTTTATGTTCCTTATTTGTATTTCATATTCAACTTCAAATATAGGGTAGTTACCAGATTTATATAGGTATTTGTAAAAGGGAATAAAGTAATTCAATGCTTGTATAAGGTATGGTGAGTCTCTGTTTTTCCAAAATCCTACATTTTTTGTTAGAAGCTCTCTTGTCTTTACTAGTACTGGAATCAGGGGGTGATCTTTTATGCATAAGATTTTTGACAGAAATTTCGAGGCCAATATTTTTCTTCTGTGTTCCAGGTCTATCTCGGCTGCCTCTGCCAGAAGTATATTGGTTGGGGTGGATTTCATGCAACCTAGAGCTAGTCTTAGGCCCTGGTAGTGTATTGTGTTTAGTTTGTCTAATGTTGTCTTAGCTGCCGGTTTGAAAAATATTGAACCGTAGTCTAAATGGGATTTAACTAAGCCATTGAATACAGTTAAAATTGTTTGTGGATCTGCTCCCCACCAGACACGACAGAAAGTTTTTATTAAATTGATACCCCTGCGGGCCCTAGTCATAATTCTTTCAACCTGCTTGCTCCAGTTCAAGTTTTTGTGTAGAATTAAGCCAAGATATTTCGTCTCATCCTTAATGTTTATAAGTGAATTTTTTAATACAATTGGGCACCCCGCTTCCTGACGATGGTTTTTTGTAAATAACACTGCCTCGCACTTTTCGACTGCCAGAGCTAGGTTGTTTTCCTCTAACCAGGATGCTACTGTTTCCAATGCCACAGTAATTTTATGTTTCATCTCTGCGATATTTTTGCCTATGATGAACAAAACCAAATCATCTGCGTATCCGATGAGTTTAATTTCTGGTAGAAGAATATGGAAAATTTCCCTAAGATATATATTAAATAGTAATGTGCTAAGGGGCGAGCCCTGAGGGATTCCACAATTAGCAGTCCTGGGTCCTATAAGGTTGCCATCCTTGTTTTTGGAATATAATATTCTGTTTTGGAGTATTTTTAGGATCACATTTGCAAATTCTGAAGTGACATGTAGGTCGATCAATTTGTTATATAATTTGTAAATGTCTATGTGATCATAGGCCGATTTAATATCTAAAAAAACTGCCAAAACCTGTAAATTTTCTCCAAACGCCAAAGCAATGTGTGATAGTAGTAGGGCGTGAGCATTGTGTGTGCCTTGGCCCTTTCTAAACCCTGTTTGATACCACGAAAATATATTTTTATTTTCGAGTTGCCACTCTAGTCTATTTTTGATCATCTTTTCCAAAATTTTTAAATAGCAAGATGCGAGTACTATGGGTCTATAACTATCTGTTAAGTTAGGCTCTTTATACGGTTTTAATAGTGCGATGATGTTGTAAGTTTTCCAGGATGCGGGGATCGGTTCGCCGAACAAAATTTTGTTGTAAATATTAATCAAGATTGTTTTTGCTTTGTGTGGCATGTTCTGTATCATTTGGTATGAGATGTCATCCAGTCCAGGGGCCGAACCTTTTTTACCGTGGAGGCTTAGATTTAGTTCTTCCATTGTGAAGGGCGTTGTTTTCCCTGAAGGCGGGGCAAGGGAAAATTCTGGCCTAATAGAAACTATCGCCATTTTATCTAACATGTTATGTCTTAGTTCATCTGTGATTTCCCCTGTGTTGTTACTACCCGGTGTGCCAGCAAAGGCTTTAACTTTATTCCACACGTATGTTATATTGGAGTTTCTATTTAATGATGAGCAAAATTTTATAAATTTGCTTCTTTTTGTTTTCTTAAAGAACCTTTTGGACGCAGCAATCATTCTTTTAGCATTGATATAATTATCCATACTTGGGCTTAGTTTAAAGTTTTGTACGGCTCTCTCTCTTTCTTTCCGCTTTATTGAGCATTCTTTGTCCCACCAGGGGTTTGCGATGTTTGCAGGAGTGTTTTTGATTTTTTTTGGGATAGTTCCAGCAGCGACTTTCTCCACTATTTCTTCAAATACATCGAAAGCGACATGCCTGTCGATGTCGGCAAGTTCTATTGTAAATTTATCATGGAAATCCTCCCAGTCTGTCTTTGCAAAGTCTCTTACTTGGTATGTTGAGAAGAATGTGTCTCTGTGTTTTATGTTGTTAATTTCTAGCACTGTAGGGTGGTGGTCACTTGGGCCGCAGTCATCCAGAACTTTCCATGAACTTCTTGAGGCTAATTGCGGATCAATAATAGTAATGTCCAAGGGGCTCTCCGATGTTTTAGAGAATCGCGTAGGGACTCCGTTGCTTATAAGAATTGTTTCACCAGAATCCAGAAAATCAACCAGTGCTTTCCTACTGTTGTTAGTTTTTACACCTCCCCAGGATGTGTGGTGTGCATTAAGGTCGCCCATTAATATGTTCAGGCCTTGTAAATTCTCATATATCCTATTCAATAAAGTAAGGTTAATATGTTCTTGTGGTGCCGAGTATGCATTGATGATGTTTATATTACCTACTTTGATTGTAATATATTGTAGTTCTGTGCAAACCTTGTTGTTTATAAAAGAAAACTTTGTGTCATTTCTAATGCCTGTTGCTATACCCCCATACCCATCTTCTCTATCTTGTCTAATAATCTTAAACCCTTTTAAACTGAAGTTTTTTTCCTTTTTTAACCATGTCTCATTGAGTAAAATTATATTTGGTTGTTCATCTCTTATCAACGAAATAAGGTCGCCTCTATTTGCCGTGGCACTTCTTATGTTCCACTGGAGAATTTTTAATTTTATTCTTGGGTCCATTATTTATTTTATTTTATTTTTAAAACCTCCTTTTAAAATGGAGAGTCTAGCTCCATTTGAGGAGTTTGTGGAGTTTGTGGGGCGGCGTAATTTAGGTGTGTTAGCAATAGGTCAAGTATTTTATGTTGTTGGTCTTCTGAAATGTTTGAAAATAATTTATAAATGTTAGTGATTGGATCATTATCATGAATATTTTGCTGGGCACTACTAGGCATGTTGGTTATTTGAGAAGCATTACTTGGGCCGCTTGCAGGTAGGAAATGGTCGGATTGGGACAGGTTTGGTCTCGAGTTAGGAAAGTATAGGGCCTCTTCATGGGCTCTACGATCGTAGCCCTTTTGGGTCATCTCTCTTCTGGCACTTGAATCTATTGCTTGCCGGTATGATCTTTTATTGTTGTCTGCGTTGTTCCTTCTGTGTGCTATATCTATTAGGTTTTCATTTGATTTGTTGTTCTTTTGGTTTAAATTTTGGTTATTTCGGTTATTACTTTTTAACTCAGGGAAGTCTGCCGGGTGGCATGTAAATGTACTATCATTGTAGTTATTGTCATTGTAGTTTTTCTTACAAAGCTTATTTGCATCAAAGAATGTTAAATTTTGGAAGGCCATAAGTTTTTTGATATTTTGCTGCCTAACATATTCGGGACATTTTTTTGATGTTGATTTATGTTCTTGACTTTTGCAGAAGATGCATTTATTAGTACAGCTGAATTGTTGTGCGTTGTTAGTATTGGATCTATGATTCTCTAATTCACCGCAATTAAAACATTTTTCTTTACTCTTACATAGCTTTTTTGTGTGTCCAAACAAGAGGCATTGGTAGCATTGAGTAACTGGAGCAACATATGGAACCACTTCTAAATTTAAACCATAGATTTGAATGTATTTTGGTAGGGCAGTGCCCTCAAAAGTTACCAAAAGTGTGTTAGTTGGTTCATATGTCTTCTCTGTTCTGTTCGTTCACTATTTTTCTGTTCATTCTCCTAATTTGTAAAACTTTCTTTGGCGAACATACGGCACCTGCCGTCGATAATAATTCTTCTTCGGTGAAGCCTTTATCAACTCGTCTAACAATGCCCTTGCATGACACAAAATTGTATGGAATAAAGATTTTGTACCCTCTTTCCAGAAGATTCTTATTGTTAACAAATTGATTTGCAGCTATAAATTTTGTGAATTCCACGCCGATACGATTTAAACCCTTATTGTCTATTTTTTTTATATCTCCCAAATTTAAATTAAATATTTCCCTTGCGATTTTTAAGTGATTAAATCGGCCAATATTATTTCCCGATTCGGTTGTAGACTCTATATATACCATAAACGGTCCTTTATCATTACAATTGTACAAATTTTGTTGAACTTTTTCAATATTGTTATCAGAGATACTTTTTTGTAGGTCAAGCCTTGGTTTTTTATTTACATTATTTACCGCATTTATGCCAATGATGTTAATAATTTCATCTCTTGAGGGAGGTTTAAGACCTCCCCCAGGATCTGGAGGATCATTCATCCCTCTAGACTTATTCCGTTATTAATTTAATACTATCAATTGAAAATAAAGTTCCACTCACCAGGTTCCAAGAGAAACAAAACGCACAAAAAAGGATACAATAACCCCAAAATTAGTCACTACGCACGGTGATCGCAGCTGCTTGCAGCCAATTGTGATAGTGATAGTAAACCCTTTTTTTTTCTGTGAGTGATAGTCAATCATAGAAAAATATTTATGTCCAAAGCATAAACGTCATAATCTTTGACGTTCGTGTGTCAAAGTGACAAACAAAGAAAATTTATAGGGTTAGAAATGTTAGGTCCTTGTTAAAAAATCGCAACACAGTAGAGGGAGAAAGAAGAGAGAGAGAGAGGGGTGTTAGTGTGCCCGCCGGCCATCAGAGGCGCAATGGCGGGAAATTTGAACAGCGGTTTTAGAACTTTTCAATTTAATTATTAACTTTTGAACGAGTTTTTATTGATTTAATCTGTGATTCAATATAAATATTATTAAATCACAAATTAAATCAATAAAAAGACGCACAAAAGTTTTTTTTTTATGGAATAAATAATGCACATTATTTTTATATTAACCAAGATTTAGAAAATAAAGATGGAAGCACTTTATCGTAAATAATGTTTTCTACGTTTATTTATAAATAAAAACAGCATTGACAACCATAACAAAAAATAACTGTTTAGAATAAACTAATGTCCTTAGGTTACGTCTCACAGGTCTCACTCATCTGGAATTGACTCAATTCATATAATATCACAAATACTGTATAAACACAAGCACTAGGATGCATTGAGACACGTACTAAAAGATCCATAAACTATCAGGTGATTCTTACAGCGTTCTCTGAAACAAAAGAAACAGTATCGGGTAGACATTAAATTTCTCTGTAAAATATGGCCGATGGCCCAGTATCTACTTATCGAGTTAGCTCAAACCATTATCTTTGTGCCATTATGTTATAATTTTTAATCCACTCAGTAAAACAAAAATGTTAAAATTATCATTTCAAGAGACTAAACTTATCTGTTCGTAACTGATAGATTGTTAGGTATTACCTCGGGCACAATGTGTTGCAGTTATCTGCAGGTTGCCCAGTGATATTTTGTTAAGATTGGCTTGTTAACCAACACCTATTATGTATGTGAAACATTTCATGTTAATTTATTTATTGTAAACTTACATTTCCTATATTCCTATATAAAAAATAGGTAAGGAAGTGTAAAATCAATTTGATAAACAATAAAAAATAATTACCTGCATAGTAGGCTGGAATAATAACTGAAAGATTACACACATCGGCGAAGTTTTCTAGAATAGAAACTAATAGAATTGTATATTAAAATGATAATAAAAAATTAATTAATTTCCTCAGAAAAAAACGTGGACAAGAAAAATTGACAGTTGTGACGAGGCGATGGATGGCGGGCTGGCGGCTGGCTGGTTTGTTCCAATTAGCACCTGGCGCAGTTTGGGAAGCGTTATAGTAGGTTAGAATATAACTGTCCTTCTCTTCTATACGTCAAAAATATGCGACAGAACCCGGTTACACGGCCAGCTGGCGACAACAGCGCTAATTTGCCCTGATGGCCGGCAGGCACACTAACACCCCTCTCTCTCTCTCTTCTTTCTCTTTCTACTGTGTTGCGAAATCGTCCATTTAAGCTTCACCGGGGTGTGACAAACTGACGGGAAACGGGAATCGGGAATACACACATCTCAATGCACGGAAAACAAACAAGAAACAAAACGGACCAATGCACAAACAAAGCGATAAACTTCAGTGATCCCTTTTTCTTCTGTAAAACAAAGTAAAACAAACCTATGGACCACAGAACACAAACAAAGCTATGGCCCGGCTATGGGCACTTTACCATTTATAACCAAGCATCTATTATGTGGCACCGACTGCTCATGGAAAACTATGATAAATAATCAGAGAAAATTTTTATTATAATGTCACCAACTAATAATTTGATTGTTGTCTAGTCCAAGTCTAGTCCTTTCTTCATTGTCCTAAACAACTTATGATTTCTCTGCGTTGCTGACTGGAGGCTGAAAAACTGAAAGGCACATATCTCTGCCACAGAATATTATCTATATATTCTGTGCATGAGCTGAAACCATTTTACCTTGATGGCTAAAAGCAGAAAAAACAAACATTTTTTTTTACTTTGCTGTTTAAAAGAAACAAATGGATAGTACCTATAGTTCGTTGGATCCGAGGTGTATTCGATTGACACAGTGATTTGGATCGATCTCTTAAAAACCAGTTAAATCACGACCGTTTGATCCTTAGATATCCTAGTCAAAGGTTTGATCATTTGCCAATCGAAGCACCACCAATGAACGAACGAATCGAACTAACACTTTCTCTGTGGAACTAACTCGATGCATGACGGATGGCACCTAAGGCTGGATCCACAAACATCCGTGATACGCATCCGTTATGTACCACATGATTAATATGAACCAATGAAATTTTATGGAGGGTATGGTCCGAATATCACCACCAGTAACCACTGTTAACCGCGTAGTGCTGGGAAGTTTAGTTCATTTTGCCGATTTCAATCTTTCGTTCTCGTTCAATAAAGTGAATAGTTCAAAAGACTAGTTCGTTTAGTTCATTTAGTTCACTGATTTATACTGGCATAGTGAAGTAAAAGAAATATTTTAAAATTTAAATTATATATTAAATTAACAAAAAATACAGTAGACACCGACAATATTTTTTTATTCATTTCCATACCGAAATAGTCCGAAATCATCGCGGCATGCATCGGTCGGTCAGGTGACAAAACCTATAATCTCGGTCGTCTCGCTCTCGCTTGCATAGTTCATTCCGTTTAGACTTTAGTTCGCCTTGTTTCAATCTCTCAGTAATTACTGATTGAATCTTTTAGTTCAGTTGTCAGATTCAATCTTTTGAACTAGTTCGTTCGCGAACTACACAACTCTATAACCGCGACAAATGACAGATCAACCATAAAGATCCGGTTATATTCGGGACGAAAAATCACCATGTTCGTTAAAAGCATAACCTTTAATTTTGAAAAGTCCATGACAGAGTGATAATTTACAGGAATGCTAAATACACTTACTTCTTATAATTTGATTGAAAAACTTAATAAATTACCAACCAACGGCCAAACATTTTGAAATTAAATTCATAACAAAACAAAATATTTCATAATAATGACAAGTGACAGGAGGAACCGCTTGTAACCGGGCGTTTAAGCCGGTGAGCATTTTGACATTTGAGTGACGTGATATCCGAAAACCGTGTTCCAAAATAAACCTATTTTTTGGCTACCGCTATCATTTGGTTAATTTACGGAACGCTAAACCACGACACTAGTTATTTTCGGACCATACCCTTAGTTTGTGGTGTGGTGTGGTATAGGGTTGGGCGGTTATTGGAAAATAACCGGTTATTGATTAACCGGTTATTTATTACGCCAGGTTAACCGAGAATTGGTTAACCGGACAAAAAATAACCGGTTATTGAATAACCGGTTAATAATATTTTCCAATTTTTCTTCCCATTGTACTATTCAATTTACCGTTATGACACAAGAATACAGTCTTCAAAGTAGAACTTTTATCTCTATTTTTTTTTCCTATTCTAGGGTTATAGTCAATAATGAGATCAAAGACACAATAAATGCAACAAAATCCCTATTAATAACCGATCTTCGGTTATTGATAATAAATAACCTTTTGTCGGTTTAACCTGAGCAACAAAAAACCGATTATTAACCGGTTAACCGATTAAAAAAAAAAACGGTTATCAAAAATCCGGTTATTTTTGCCCAACCCTAGTGTGGTATTGTAGATTGTAGATGACATTTGACATATTATTATTATTGCTAGGCTAGATCTTACTGTGAGATCTTAAATGTTTTTTTTATTTGTTTTGCAGTAATAAAATAATGGTCGAATAAAAATAGAAGCCGTTTTAATTAGTGGTTTTAAAAAGGAAATTCAAAGGTGATATCATACATACATAAAACACAATGCCTTCAATAACTCAACAAATTCCCAACTTTAATGTTAAGGTAATAGATTTGAATTTACTTTAAACATGCAAAAATGTATGTACCTACTATTCATTATTTTCAGATAGTTTTTTTAGTCCATTTTATCTTTACTTCCCTTAGTTGCATGGGATCATGGAGCAGTAATGCATATTTATTCTATAATTGTATATTAATCATTCTACTTTTATGGAGTATTTTCCATGGACAGCAACAGGAATCATTACAGTTGGTAAGGATAGCATCCCTCACAAATTCGATATATTTTATATTTGTGAAAGGAAACGTTTATTTCAATAATAAATTGATTAACCTGTTACCAATTTTTTCTTGGTATTTTTCAGACAGTAGTGATAAATGGAATTTCCATAATTCTGGATATCTTGTTACTTATTATGAACTTTCCAACCTACGACAGTAAGTATTTTTAGTTCTGTTAAATGAGAAGATAGTCGGCTTTATGATACGATTTTAGGTGCAGCAGCTAAGTTTTCAGCAGCAATGGCTATACTACACTTACTCATAAGGCCTTTTTCCACCTTTGTTCTAATCAAAAATTTAGAGGAACGTGGTGGCAGTGCAGGTATTTTTTTTAAATTGAACACTTTCTTTAATAATTCAATAATTAATGACCTATGTAAAAAAGTATTTTAAAAGCAACAGCTTGACCTACTAGAAACTAGAATAAGCTTTGTATTGTATCTATAATTTGTAGGTCTGTATTATTGTCTTTTAGGAAATATTTCAAATATGTTTGCTGGTACTAGAACAGAATCATATGAGGATATTGACAGAACAGCAGCAGCAGTTCCACCACCAGGCTCAGCACAGAGTGGGGGATATAATTTTGCAACTGCTCAACCAATTTAGAATAAGATTTAATTAATAGTGATACCTAGTCTTAATATTACAAATATTTTAGCTGTGGTAAAAAGAAATCTCGATCCCTTTAAATAATAACAATTTTTATCTTCAGTAACCTAATACTATTAATATTACTCGATGCAAATATACAATAACATACAATATACCATCCTGATGTAACATATTACATAACATAACTCTGTTAGATTATAATATTCTTGTAAGTTTAAGCGGAAAATGAGTTTATTTGGTACACATAATTCATTTATTAGTAATTCGAATAAAATACAGTAACCATTCTATTATTTATGAACTGGAAGTTGGTTTTATTTTTTGATATTTTTTTTGCTCTGTAAGTAATATAACGAAACGCTTTGTAATTCCATTTATAAAAAGTGGTATGGGGAGTACGGACGGACGTAGCTATATATATTCTGTGCTTTTAATTTAAAAGTTCGTTGTAATTTTTTTGGTCTGCTTGAGTTTAAATTAATTTTTTACAACTATACAAATAAAATACTCTATATCCATACTGGTACAAAATATACTCTTGGCTTGGTATCGATAGCGTTTTCTGGATAGATGTTCGAACCGTACACCAAGTACAAGGACGTCGCGTCACGTGAACACTTATCAATGAAACGAATTATTAATTCGTTGACGCTTACGTACATACCGACCTTTCATTTTTTCGTTTTCTAGTATCCTCCTAGACACAGCGTCGAGCCGTCATTTCTCTGTGTTCAGCATTGTTTTGATAGGTGTTCGAACAGTTCTTAGGCTGGATCCACATACATCCGTGATACGCATCCGTTGTGTACCACATGATTAATACGAACCAATGAAATTTTATTCCCTAAAATATCATTGGTTCATATTAATCATGTGGTACAGAACGGATGCGTATCACGGATGTATGTGGATCCAGCCTTAGTATTGGCTAGTTCAGATTCTTGTCTGTGCTTGCTACCACAACAAGACGTAAACAAAAATGTGACTTTAATCATCTGTTTGTTGGTGAAAATTCAATTTTTAAAGGCTTTTTCCTATCAAAAATGGACAGAATATGTTACGGTCCTCCATTGAAGTTATATGAGTTATGTATTAACGTTGCCGTTGCAGATTGCACGTCTGTGTGCAGTTCGTGCAACCATGATTTCCGTTTATTGCCCAACACGGCCCTTTTGGATTTTTATGAGAGGGTAAGATTTCTGAAAATTTAGATTACTGCGTGTAAAACCGAAACACATACCAAATAAAAATAGTTTAGATATATATAAGTAGCTTGTTGTAATTATTTCCAAATTATTTATTTTAGTGGGTAGGTAGGTACATGAAATTTTTTAAAATTTTTATTTAGACCATACAGTAGGTAGGTATCAATTTACCATTTCAAAACACTTCAAAAACATCTTCGTAACAAACTTATAATATGTTGAAAAAACAGCTAAGTAGTCTCAAATAATTTGTCTCAATTCTTATCAGTAATGTAAATTTTAGGGTATGGTCCGAAAGTAACTAGTGTCGTGGTTTAGCGTTCCGTAATTAACCAAATGATAGCGGTAACCAAAAAATAGGTTTATTTTGGAACACGGTTTTCGGATATCACGTCACCCAAATGTCAAAATGCTCACCGGCTTAAACGCCCGGTTACAAGCGGTTCCTGCTGTCACTTGTCATTATTATGAAATATTTTGTTTTGTTATGAATTTAATTTCAAAATGTTTGGCCGTTGGTTGGTAATTTATTAAGTTTTTCAGAGAATCAATCTCAATCAAATTATAAGAAGTGAGTGTATTTAGCATTCCTGTAAATTATCACTCTGTCATGGACTTTTCAAAATTAAAGGTTATGCTTTTAACGAACATGGTGATTTTTCATCCCGAATATAACCGGATTTTTATGGTTGATCTGTCATTTGTCGCGGTTAACAGTGGTTACTGGTGGTGATATTCGGACCATACCCTTAGAATTCTGACAGATATTTTGTCTGTATGCTGCTATCTAAACAAAAAAGCAGTATCTCCAAAATTCTTAATCTCAAGAAAGCAAGCATTTAAACTTCCTAGAGCTGGGCCACTACAAAGAAATTTATATATTTGAATTGCAATGCAAGAGAATTATTTTTTACAAATTAGTTAAAGGCTAAAGATTTAAATACTGCTTTTTGTTAGGAGGGCAGTAATAGCTAAATCCTTATTTTATACCTTTTGTTGCATTCTCACAAAATAAATGCTACAACAATAAATTAATATGTTTTTTATTTTCAGCTGTTTCAAGAAGAACGCTTATGCATTCTAGCTGTTGAATTTAGCCAACTTGATGTGGTTAACAGACTCCTATATGTAAGAGGGAAAAAGACATTTCTCTTGCACTGTTACCAATCATTATTAAACCACGGTACAAGACTAAATCACATTCTTTTAAGTACTTTTCAAGAATATGTGGCAGAAGGAGAGTGTAAGCCACAATCCTTAATGATAGAAATGGGTTTTCAAATGGGCAGTTTTTTATCTGAAGGTGGATGGTTTGACCACAGCATAACATTTTTAAATATAACAGAAACATTGATTTTGCATGGGCCAACATTAGGTGGAAATGAGTTACTTAAACTGTTGGAATTGTATAGGCTGTAAGTTTTTATGGTATAGACACATTTATAGCATAATATATTAGCTTTTAAACTACCAAATAATATTTGTCTCTAACTTTTTAGAAGGCTTTATGCTGAATCATGTGATTGTCGATTCTCGAAGGCTGCAGATACATGCAACACAATCAAAAAGGTTATAAGAAAACTCAAGAAATTGAAAGCCGTTCCAAATTTGGCAAGAGTTTTTTCAACGTTTTCAATGTTTTATTTTATTATCTGTTCTTACAATGAGGTTAGTTGTATTCAGAAATGCCCTAAAAAAAATGCTATCAAGGGTTGACTTGTAATGGTTTAATAGTTATTGATTTACTTGCATACCTAGATATGACCAATGATTACCAGTGGGGAGTCTTTTAGTTATTTTCAGAAACAAATTTCTTTTATTTGCATTATGCATGGTGCAAAACTAACCAGAAAACTTGTATTGTGATTTTAGTGTCATTGTGAAAAATGCTTTACTCACAATCTAAGTTGTTTGTTCCTGCTTAGGCATTGTTAAGTCTGTTGACCAATGTGAACTACATTTTTCATCCTTTTTTTTAGTCATACATATGGTCTGTAAAAGCCTTGGAGTTACTATCTGGTGATCTTACTAAAAGGTACAAATCCAGTTTTGGTATTAATTTTAACATACCCACCTAAATACCTAGAGAAGTGGAGTGTTATAAAATAAAATTTTGCAAATTTTTTGATAGTTGGTCTTGAGTCTTGGACCGACCGACCTTTAAGCAACCGCAAAGGTATAAAAATATATTGTAGAAAACCATGAAAATGAAAAAAAATCCTATTCTGTAAACAACATGAAAGTAGGAATTGTCTTTCTTTTTTTATTTTCATTGCCAATCAAGACAATGTATAATGGTAATGAGCTGGAAGATTATATTTTTACGTAACTAAGCTGAGCACAATATGCTTTTATCTTTGATTTTGGTATCTACAAATAAAAATAATGTGGAATATTTTTATTTCAGGGTAATAACGGACATTTTAAGGCAAGCCTCCAAATCTTGTGTAGTGAAAAGACAATTTGCCCAAGCTGGTTTTTTAATTCGCCAAGCAATGAATTTGGGCGATATATTATACACAAAAGAACAACATCTCATTTTTTCGGACATTCTAATGGATTATGGCTTTTATTTACTAAATTCTGATTCGATCTCAGAAAGTGTATTTGCCTATGAAAAAGCTCTAAGCATAAGAACTTGTATTTTTGAGAAATATAACATCCACATAGCCCTAGGTCATGAAGACTTGGCATATGCTTTGTACGTGAATGAATATAGCTCTGGGAACTTTTGGCGAGCCATGTAAGTGTGCACTTTTCTGTAATTCTATCTCTTGTTTTAAAAATATTTTTGGTCACATTTTTATTGCTTCTGCTAGTTATTCGCAGAGTAATAATTTAATTAATCAGTGCATGTTAAAAAGGTTTTGTACGTATTTACTCAGTGCAATATTTATGGTTATTAATTATTTTACTTTGACCTTTCAGGGAACACGCGGAAAAATCGATAAAGATTATGGAAAACATCTTACCTGAGGAACACCTCCTGTTAGCATCAGTAAAGCGTGTCAAGGCCCTTATATTAGAAGAAATAGCCTTGGACGAAAGATCCAATGAAGAGAGACAAAAGTCATTATTAACAACTGCCGAAGATCTGCACATAACGGCTTTAAGATTAAGCCGAGAATTTTTTGGTGACAACAATGTTCAAACAGCCAAACATTTTGGGAATTTGGGAAGGTACAAAACAATATGCAATACGCGCATTTAATTTTGTTGTTCTCGCCTTGTTTTAATGTTAAATATAGAATTCTTACACTCACAAAAACAAACAGTTTGTATTGCCTAAAGTTTGGGGCGTTCCTCGCGGGTCACCCTGCGTACATAGTTCATTACGACCCTACCTAGCATATTAATGTAGGTTATTTTGGGTCATGATCGACATACCCTATGCATTCTTTATTCAACAAATTTACACATATATTTTTATAACAAATATATTAATTTGTAGGTTATACCAAAGCATGAAGCAGTTTGATGAAGCAGAAAGAATGCATATCAAAGCCATCACAATCAAGGAAAAACTTCTCGGAACCAAAGACTATGAAGTAGGTTTAAGTATAGGTCATCTAGCCTCTCTTTACAATTATCACATGAAAAAATACAAAGAGGCGGAAAAATTGTACCTTAGGTCGATCGAAATTAATCTTAATCTTTTTGGGCCAGCCTATTCAGGTCTGGAGTATGATTATCGGGGATTAATAAATGTTTATAACAGAGTGGTGGATCCTGCCAGTGCGGTATATTATCACACCAGATATAGAGAATGGAAAGCGCTCAGAGAAAACATAGGACCCACGCAGCACGGGGAACCGCTATTACCGCCCAAGGAAATCGTTAGGATATTTTTCGACATTGGTAAACAGCAACGCATATTGCAGGAAAAAAGAGTGCAATTAGCTAAAAACTTGTTACGAGATAATATCGATACATCAGCAAGTACAAATATTGTCGCTGATACTAAAGATTTAACTATTACAGCAGAAATTGACCATTTGGATGACAGAACTGGCTCTATAGATCTTAGTGAGGGTTCAAGTGATTTACATAGTCAGACCGATTCGGATGATATAATATTTGAAGATGAACTGGATTAGATTAGTCTATAGTCGGTATGGATTTTCTCCCAAGCAGAAATGATAAAAGATATGATATTTGAAATGAATCTATCTTTCTAAGCGGGCTGTTAATTAGTTGTAGGATTTATTAAAACTTTGTTATCCATTTAAAATAAATTGACAGAAGATACTAATAGAACCCACAATTTTTATTTAACTAATTCGAGCTTTTTACATTTTTAGTAGCTCTATTATATTATTATTATTATTTATATTAACACTAATAGATAGATATGACGACGAGCGTAAAGTAACCATTAAACCCTTTGTAGGATATATTATTTAACAATGTAATGACAGACTTGATTATTAAAAAATGGAATCATCCATATTAACGGTAAACATAAATTGTAGTATGCAAAATCACAGCATATTCCGTAGTAAAATCCTTATACACCAATTATGCGTACCCATTCATTCCTTTTTTTATTCATATTTTACCGCCGCAAACAAAGTCTCTTAGCAGCTATTATCTATCCCGGCATTAATAAATGATTCTACAATAGTGCATACACTTTTTACAATACTGTTGTTAATTTTTCCAGATTTACATTTCGAGATAAAAAATTTTATTCTTTCAAAATCTTCTCTCATTTTAACATTTTCATTTTTAATTTTCTTCAGTTCATTGACTATCAACTGTTGCTTTTCTACCTGAAATCATCAAAATTAAAGTAGTTAGTACTTACTCAAAAATTAAAGAGGATTAAGTAAGATTTTGTAAAGAAAAATAATAATATAGGTAAATATTATTAACAGGAAAAAATAATATGTATTTTATATGCAAAAGACGTTACAAAAATAATAATTATTATATCAATTTTTGATCACGATAAAGGTACAACAACAAAAATTGAAATATAGTGAAAGAATGAAGCGGAGCAGAGCTGCGGTATTAACACTTGACTTGGGTACATAGAGTATCTACTGAGAAACAATTACTTATTATACTACTGTACTGTAAATACGACTTTTTGTTGCACCTTGTCAAATCAATGGAAATACTTTTGTGTATGATAAGCTTAATATCATTTTAATTGTTAAGTTAAATGTAATATTTTATACCTTTTCCTTTGTTAAGGAAAATTAAACTGTACTTTTTATTAAAACTTTTGGCTTACCTCTAGCATGTATTCTTTGTCAGCAAGTCCCATGCACCAAGCAATGTTGTCAACATCATCTTGAAATGGTAAAATATCCTCTGTACATTCCACACAAAACCAATTATACCTGCTATTTATTGCTAGAGGATGCATAAATCTTCCATACACATCCACACATGCTAAATGGTACAAGGTATTGCATTCACTACAAACACAAAGGAATTAAAAAAATGCTATAAAGTATGGCTGAACCTGGTACCCCAAGATTAATTTCTTGTGAAATTTTTTTGTAATCAAAATACTATCTAGTTACCTACCTGCTATCACATTTTAAAGCATCTCCAATAACCTGTGTTTTGCAGTGGTAGCATACATTTTTAGGTACCTTGGTCGCCCTGCCTCGATACGTCCGTTTGCCAGTGACAGTGTGTAATGGTCGGATTGTTTCCTGATGATGACCTCTACGTTTACGGCTCCGACTAACTTCCGACTCTTTTACCTCAACTTTACACTTATGTGTTAGCCATGAAGTGATACAATCTGAATCTTTTCCACACAGTATACACTCATAAGTTGTGTTGTCAGTTGTTGATGATTTTTGTCGTCGTTTTCGCGATGGATCTTGTTGATAAGAAATCTTCATAACAGACTCGTAGGTTTTGATGTGGGCATCAAAATGCATTGTGATATTTTGAAATGTATCTGTCTGAACATTACAAGCGGTACACATATAAACTTCCTTGCACATGACTTTTTCATTCTCTCCTGCTTTTCGATGTGTCCCTTGCAAGTGATGAATAAGGGCTAAAACAGAATAGAAAATTTCAAATTACCAAAGAAATGTGTGTAGCGATTTGCTCTAAAGGTGTACTTATGCAAATTATTGATATAAACACAGAATGAACGATATTACGTACCTAGTTACATGTAAGTAATTAAAAAAAAAACACTTACCTTCAACGTTTCCAACAAAATAATTGCAGAACTGGCAGCCGAATATTGTAGTGCTCCTAACGCCAAAATGAATATGTCTTAAATGATGAAATAATAGATATTTTCTTTTAAAATGCTGCTTACAAATTTCACATATAAAAACTGCACCTCCATCTTCTGTTCTTAAACCAGATGATTCTACAATCTCATTAAGATTATTCATACTTGCCTGTACATTTGAGATTTTTCCTAGCCCTTGAACAGTGAACTTTTCTTTATCAAATGTGACAATAGGGGGTACTTTAGATGGTGCCTTTGTTTTACTTCCTCGGCATCTATGAGACTGGACAAGGTCTATATTTTCTGTTTTAAATGAGCAGGATATACAATAGTAAAATTCTGCTTGTTGAGACCGACTAACTTTTTTTCCTGTTGCAACTTTATATTTACAACTGATTTCTTTTAAGGTAGCATCTTTTTTTGCTATACTATTTACTGAAGAACACTTATGAGCATTAATAATATTCAAATCTGCTGTTTGAAGTGTGCATGCAGCACAGTTATAGACTTTCTCAATTCCCTTATTCTGATGATTCGGTTCAATCAAAAAATTCCTACCAGTAGTTTCAATATGTCCTAAGTCCTTATTAGGCTCCATATTAACTCTTCTTGCAGACAAATTATCCGGGGGACAAACATGGGATCTCATAGCTTCAAAGTCTGAACTTTGAAATGTACAAACAACACAACAATAGATTTCTTCCAATGAAGCTTCCGAACTATCTTTGATCATATTTGCCTGTACTGGTTTATTTTGATGTATTTCTGTCCCTTTAAAAGAGTTTTGTGCAGGCGTTGTTTCCACAGGTTCAGAGTTTTTATTCCTCAAAGGAGTGTTAATTTCATTTATTAAAACTTTATTTGTTAAGGTACAGACATGCAAATCCATAAGTTTTAAGTCTGAAGTTTGAAAGGTACAGGACACACAGCAGTAAATTTTCTCAATGCTATTTGAACTTAGAGATTGATCTCTCTCTTTGTAATGTAAAGACTCGTGGGCTTTCATGACCAGAAAGTCTATAGTTTCAAACATACATAAATTACAACAATATGAGTTGGCTGTTTTTTTGTAAATCCCTCTGAGACTCTTTTTATGGCTTGTTGAGGGAAAAGCAGGGCACACGTGAGTTTGTATAAGATGCAGGTCAGTTGTTTTAAATAAACAAAGACCACAGCAATAAGAATTTCCAGCCGTAGTGCCTGCAACATCCTTCCCTCTGTTCAATATTGGCTCCTTGTAGTACCGAGGCGATAGACCTTGCCTCATTTGAGGGCTTGTCACAGTGGCAGGTTTTCCTTTGTCAATTACATTAAAACTAACATCTAAAGCCACATTATTTAAATTTGAAAATTGATTTTGGGGGGATACTTGACAAGTACTATTTGGTTGATCGTTAACATTTAAAACTAAGCCCAATGCTAAATTGTACCTTCCTGTAGAATCATTTGGTAACATCATTGTACTTTGTGATGGAGATATAGTATTTACTGAATTGGTGACAGATCCGGTATTATTTATATTTAAATTCAGGTCTAATAATGTACCCTTTGGTTCTTGAGGTTGTTTGTTTATTTGTTTTCTAACGTACTGAGACTTAGACTGAATCCCTTGACTTCTTTTACTAGGAATATTACCAACTGATGGCTGAATTCGAAATAATGATTCTGAAGGATTTATATTTTTCTGGGAAATTGCTTGTTTATTAGAAGGAATATATATTTTATTGACTGCACTAGAATCTGGTATTTTAGTAGCTAATGTCATATCGGTACTGGACTCATTTTTTATAAAAAGATCTTTAATAAATATATCTTGATTTGGGCGATGGATATCTTGTCTTTGATCAGCTGCTTTGAAAAAGTTTCTATACAGATCCATTTCATGTTCCACATTATCTGTTTTTTCACCACTATTAGTAGTTAAACTAGGCACAGTGTCAGCTCTAAAAATAAGCCCAGAAGAACTTTCTATAAGACTAGGTTGTCCTTTAATGCGAATAATTTTGCCTAAATATGTTAAATTTTTTTTGTCAGGAACTTCTGCTCCCCTATCATTGTTGGAAGGTTCAACAGGTCCCCCTGATGTAGTCGATAACTCACTATTTAAATTTTTATCTGCTAAATTAAGGTGGGATTGTGAAATCAATATGACTTTATTTTTGTTGTTAACTAAACAAGTATTAAACTTGTTACTGGTTCCTGTAGAAGTATTGCTAATTGCTGTTTGAGTTTTCTCATATAGGAAAGTACCAAAGGTTTGATTATTGTGGTTAACTGTAGGGGTTTCATCGTCAGAAGAGTCCAAGTTAATAATGTTTTTTGATTCATGTTTGCTATTAATTGTTTTGTTATCCAAGTACCTTATTTCTTTCTTATTATATTGACTAATTTCAAGGGGATCCTCTGTGGGTTGCTCTGGTCTATTAATATCTTGTATTGTCAGTATATCGTCATCTATTTCCATGTTAAAAAGTGCATTAAGTGAGTACCAGATGGGGCACAGTCCTATAGTCCTTGTCCTTGTTAAATACTGTTTATGGTTAACTACACAGATGCAATTATTTTCCCTTTAATTTTAAATAAAGCATATTGGATTATTGGTTGGGCTGCATCGGTCATACAAAATAAACCCTTGGCCTTAAAACACTAAACTTAAAACGCAATCAACCTATATTCCAACGAATACTTTCTGTATTCTATAAATAAATAATAAATAAACAAATAATGTCAAATAATCTTCTTAACTTATTTTTGGCGTCGGTGCTGTTTGGGCGATCGTTAATTGGTCTGCTTTAAACAGCATAATAATATACACAGAATAGATCTCTGATCTCTTTACTGTGAGCATATACGACCGACAAATACTTGTATACCTACGACCATGATACAATTTCTTTGTACCATGACCTACGACCACACGCTGTTGGAAAGTACCATAGGCCTCTTAAAACAAGTCTATGGAAAGTACCTAAAACAACACAGAAAGAAAATGGTTACAAACCAAGTAGCATCACGCTCTTCCTCGAAGCCAA
This sequence comes from Polydrusus pterygomalis, assembly GCA_963969555.1. Taxonomy (NCBI): domain Eukaryota; kingdom Metazoa; phylum Arthropoda; class Insecta; order Coleoptera; family Curculionidae; genus Polydrusus; species Polydrusus pterygomalis. The sequence goes on along the minus strand of OZ018381.1, from coordinate 65,318,307 downwards.
CATCAGTGTGATAATTAATTCTGTATGCTCCCAAGTCATAATGAGAAGAGGTCCTATATGTGTATCCTGACCTGTTATCCTTTAAACCTTGAGAGGCATAAGTAGGGAATCTTCCCGACGCAGCTAGAATGCGCCTCTCCTCAAGCTATCAGGAAGATTAAAGAATAAAAAAATTGGATGGAGGCTAAAAAGCTAGAGGCCATTCCAATGTTGATTCCAATCCTCGAACAGAACAGAACATTTCTGTTCTCATTCTCGATTTCTCGAAGGACAACCATGACCTGTAAAAAACGTCATCATAATTCAGAAATTTTATTTTTGTTTTGTTTGCTTTCTCTCAATCTCTCATACGATGTATTAAACCTTTGGACTTTGGTTTTAACACACAATTAACAAAAGTACACGTTTAATTTAAAGTGGTTTAAAGTATATATAGCAAGTTAAAACACCGCTCTCGATTAGAAGTAAAATTGGTATTAAATAGTATTTATAATGATAAACACAGGGTAAGTTTCCTAATCTTCCCCATTATGTTTATTTTACCACAATTTCCTTTGGTTTCTTTTGCAGTTAATTTAATTCGTCATCTCGGATTAGAGAAACTTGAAAAATGTATATTGGGGTCAAAGATCTTATAATATTGTGGTCCTTTACAAAAAAGTTTTAGATTACAAATTATTATTGGGCACATTGAATCCATATTATTATTATAAGGGTAAAAGGACTACAACATGTCAATTTATTATTATTGACAGGATACAATTTTTGCTTTTCTCGTATATTAGAAGTACCTATATAGGGTATGTTGTATTTATAAAAATGCCTACAATTAGTAAAGGAGGGATGACCTGATATAGATAAAGATTTTTTCTTCCCCCCTTGCCGCTGTTAAATAAACTATCTATTTCCCATAATATGAAGTTGTTTGCAAAGTGTTCATTTAACAACTTAGCTAAGCAAATATTCTTACTTTGCGTTGTTGTTTAAAAGAAGCAAATGGAAAGTACTTACATGTGGTTGCACGTTTTTTTTTTATGAATAATTTTATTACTGTATACCTACCTACTTATATTCTGATATACTTAATATGTTTAAGTATATTATAGAGCTCTGTTCGCATGTATTTTTTTTAAATAAAATACCATTTTCTATCTCATAGAACATTAAAAAAATTTAAAATATTATATATACCTATTTCAGGAAGTTAGCAGGCAGAACAGTATTTATTACTGGAGCTAGTCGTGGTATTGGTAAGGCTATTGCCCTTAAAGCTGCAAGAGATGGGGCCAACGTTGTAATTGCTGCCAAAACAGCTACTCCACATCCTAAGTTACCAGGAACAATATATACTACTGCTGAGGAAGGTAGGTGCATAATTTCTTATCTCTAAAAGATAAAATTGAATACTTTGATCTTATTTCAATTGGAATATTTTTTATATGCTTTATGTAATGTTTATTGGCATTTGACTTGGTACATGAAATTATATTTTTAAAAGTTATAATAATTTGTAGGTAAAGGATTTAAATGACTAAGATTTGTTTTTATTATCCTGAATATGTAGGGCTGGTTCTTTTATTCCTGATTAAACTATTTGAAACTTGGTTATTTTAATCAAATCATACATTTAAATTTATCCACACAGTTATTTACCCTTCTGTCACATAACATTATCAGTTTCAAAGCATTAAATTTAACGACTATAACAAAAGTTACTGCAAATAATTACTATGTATTAAAATTTATTATTTAAAAAAATATATTAATTTGCATGCACTGCCATTTATAACTTTTTAAAAGTGTTAAAAATTTTTATTGATTCAAGTTTAATACTTTTATTTTTTGAATTAAAAATAGTAATTTTCTCTTGACCTTTACAAAAGTAATTCTCTGAGGGTCTAGAAACCATGAAAATTGAAAGTACTTAAATAATTTATAAAATCTTATAAATGCATATTAAAATAATATCTAACAAATTCAATTTAACTTTGACTACCTACTTTGAGTATAACAACCTATTAAAAGCACAAATTCCGTAATATTTAATATTTCAATCGGCATCGGCTAGCATTGCTGACTACTTCACAACAGACGCAAAGTAGAAGACAAAAATAAGAAAAAAATTTCTAAAACATACATATTATTTAAAACCACCGAAAAGGTGTTTTAATTCTTTTACTTACATTATTATTATACAATAATTTGAATCTGTTATAAATGTATATAATAATATATCGTGGGCTTGCGGCGAAAACTCACTAAGTCATATTTTTCCAGTTTTGACATTTTTATATATTTCATCAAGTCTGATTTAGGTCTAACATAATTACCATGTATTTTCGTTGAAAAACTCACTAAGTAACCAGAAATAGCATACTAAGAATCTCATTAAGTCAATGTTGTCCTTTGGTAGTTAATGAGAGAACTCACTAAAAGTGACTTGGTGAATTTTATGTATAGGGTGCTGCGCAATATCTGACTTAATAAGTTTTATATGCCAAAATTAATAATAATTATTGTGCATGTATGTGTTAGAGACTACAAAAATCTACCGCAATGTATTCAAATCGACAAATAAAATAATACAGCTATCAAAAAGCATTAAGTTGGAGCCGCGATAATATAAAATATAAATTTTTTTTAATAAGTCAGTCCTCTAATAAAACATGATCAAATTTAAAACTCACTAAGTCACACCCTGGGTCACACCACTTGTATTTTTCTATTTTTACGCAAAAAAAACTTAAATATTTGTTTCATTATTTGGATTTAAACGACAAATGTCTAAGTAATTTTTTAAATGGCATTTTCTCGAAACTTCATATTTTGACTTAGTGAGTTTTCGCCGCAAGCCCACGATATATTATACAGTCTGTATCTAATAGGTGCGGAAAAAATGCTACCACAAATTCCTTAGGCTTATATGACGATCTAACCCAACTTCAAAAGTGGATGATTTCGTAGATATATATATATAATATACCAAGTTTATATCGATGACTTCAAGCTGGATTGAGTCAAAGCGGCTTGTATAAGCGACTCGAGAAAACTGATATAAACGAACTTCAATCCGACTTAAAGTATTCAAGTCAAGCCTAAAAATAATTGGGGTTAACTTTATTCAAGTGGTTTTAAAACACGATATAAACGGTTCAAGCCGCTTTACTGCTGCCTAACTTCAGATTACTACGTCATCGCCATATTATGATTTTGACATCTGGGCCCGTTGGCTTTAAATTTAAAGGTTAGTTTGCATGTAAAAACACTTTCGCTTTTTCATTTGAACATACATTTCTTTTTATTTTTTGATTCATGGTAAGTTTTTGCTTTAAGCCAAATAAAAAAAGAAAAACCAGAAAGTGAGGTTATTAACGGCCACGGTATTTTAAGTTAGCGTCAAAATCAGCGCATGCGTATTGTTGTTGTTATAAAATTGAGCTTGAAGCCAAATTTCAATCCAAATTGAAGTCGCTGAAATAAACGTGTGAGCCTAACCTTGAAATCTAAGCCGCTTTAATTTCAAAGCGGCTTGAAGCCATCGATATAAACTTGGTTGAGTGTCAAAACTTCAAGTTGGTTTTAGTTTTTCATAAATTATTTTTTTAATAATTGGTGTATTGTCACAATATTCGGCTAGGGGGGGTTGTAGAGTGAAAAATTAAAATCTGCTCTCATTTTTATTGTAAAATTTAAAGGGCGCCACCACCGCCACCTTCTTTTGAGCCAGTCTGTATCGAACTTTTGTTTTGTATACGTTGTAAGAGTCGATTTGAGCAGCCGTTGTTGAGATATCTGTATTTAAAAAATTCATTCACTCACACATATTCCTCAACAACGGCTGCTCAAATCAACTCTTACTAAGTATTCCGTTTTTTACACGTTGGAGAATACGAATGTTTATTTAAAAAAGTTCAATACGTACTGGCTCAAAAAAGTTATTTCGTTTTAAATGTGTGCAAGGTGGCGCCCTCTAAATTTTACAATAAAAATGAGAGCAGATTTTAATTTTTCATCCCACAAAACCCTGAAAATTATTTATGAAAAACGAATACCAAATTAAAGTTTTGATACTCTGTATCTCCGAAATCATCCACTTTTGAACCGAGGTAAGTTGGGTTAGATCGTCATATTTAAGCCTCAGGAATTGGTGCATGGTAGCGTTTTTTCCACACATTTTAGAAACACCGTGTATATATATTTTAAAATAGTTGAGCAGGCCGGGGGTAAAAGCCTAGCTTGTGTGGTGGATATTAGAGACGAAGCGCAAGTGAAAAAGGCAGTCCACGAAGCTGTACAAAAATTTGGCGGAATTGACATTCTCGTCAACAATGCATCTGCCATTTCTCTTTCCGGAACTGCCGAGACTGAAATGAAACGTTATGACCTGATGCATAATATTAATACCAGAGGAACCTTTTTAGTGTAAGTAGTGTTTTAACCGATTTATTAATGCCGCTTCTACAATTAAGTTTATGTATAGTTTTATTCAGGTCATTACAAACAAGTATGTTTACACATGTCAAAATTATACAATATAAATTACAAAATAAAGTAAGTACTTACCGAAATATATAATACAATTTACATACTGAGACATTTAATATTGATGAAAACATAAAAATTGGTTTGAATTGATTTAAAATTTCTGGATGATTAAAAACATTCTAATTATATAACTAAAATTATGACCAGGGTGACCACCTTGTATCCAGTTGAAAACCGGAGATATTAATTTTTTTTATGCGCCGCAGGCAAAATTTTTTGGGTGCCACGCCCTTTTTTGGGCTATCAAAACCTAGAGATTCTATGAGTAACGGTCAACAACTTTAATAATTATAAGTAGGTACACAATAAAAGCTGAAATAAAAAAAATATTTTTATTTATACGTCAGGAATAGCCTTAAAAACCAATAATTATTATGGGCGGTGCGGTAGTTCTTTAACCAGGTAAGGAGTATTGTTTTCAAACATTTTTATTAATAATAGTTGCCACATCTAGATAAATTTCAAAATAAGTTTTTAGGTCCAAATTAAAAAAATAACAACAAACTCTTAGTCAAAAGTTAACACAAACATAAAATAAATTCTAAAATCACGTTAAGTAAGTTACCTACTTAAATACAAGAGAATATAAAAAGAACAATTTTCTTCACTAAAGTTATTTTGTAGGAAAAATACGAAAATTGTTAAAAACCGGAGCTGTTACTAAAAAAACCGGAGCCCGGAGGTCAAGTATAAAAAACCGGAGACTCCGGGTGAAAACCGGAAAGGTGGTCACCCTGATTATGACTAAGGAAGTGATTATAAGTAGTGTAGAATGCGCTAGCAATTAAAATGTCCCTGATAGCACGCTTGAAGTTTTGTATATAGACTACACTTTTTATATTAAGAGGCAACGCGTTAAAAGAATTATCGGCCAGTTTGACACCTGTTCAACCTTCAGTAGGCAGGCCCGAACTTGTTTTGTCGTGTATTGTGGGTATGTGTGTGTCTTCTTGGGAATCAAAATTTTCCAGTCTTTGTCTGAGTTAAAATTCTTTTCATTCCCTCATTTTCCTATATCCCTTTTATTTATGTACAAGTTCATAATTTTTTTAGGTCTAAGGAATGTCTTCCATACCTCAAAAAGAGTAACCACGCCCACATTTTAAACCTCTCACCCCCTTTGAGTATGGAGCCTCACTGGTTTAAAAATCATGTGGCATACACAATGGCCAAATATGGCATGTCGATGTGTGTATTAGGAATGCATGAAGAGTTTAGGCCTTTTGGAATTGCAGTTAATGCGCTGTGGCCAAGGACAGGTAAGAAAATAAGAGTTTTTATATTTCCAATTAGTTATACTTTATTTATTGCGGTGACCGTCTTGACCAACCAAGGCCTGGTGTGTGAGCCATTTTTAGGAGTATGGTGAATTAGGAGTTCATTCATGCAAAATCAGAAATAGAATTATTTTGCAAAGGAAACTAAAAGTCAACGATCGCTTTACAATCGTTCGATTGGACTGTTAGAAATAAATAATACTGATTTTTTATTATATCGATGTATAATACTTACATACATTTATCTCTATATCTCAATCGATGTACTATTCTATTTGTAGCAATTTCAACAGCCGCAATGGATATGTTAGCTGGCAAAGAGGTTTCAAGTAAGTGCCGAAAACCCGAAATTTGTGCCGATGCTGCCTATGCTATTCTAACAAAAGATCCTAAAGTAACTACGGGCAATTTCTTCATAGACGATGATGTAAGTTTTCTTTATAAAAGAGGTGCCCCCAATTTTTTTAGTGGACGATTCATTATCTGCTGGAACCAGAGGGTTCTTTGATAGCAGGCTTTTTTGATTTTGGCGGTATTTAACTTCCCCATGGATACAGTTTTCAAATCGTTCTTTTTTACTGAGAAGGCATAAAACGAAATAGGTTTTAATAAAAATACACGCATTAGTTAATATGTCATTATACAGTGTGGAATTTTTAACTGGAATAAATTCACTATTAGGCCTCTTTATTTGCTAAAAATTCCAGAACTACGGCTGCGTTTATTTTTAGTTGGGCATACTTTTTTCGTGTCTTCACGAAATTAACAAAAGGCAGTACGCCAGTAAAATTTACATAGTAAATATTGACAACGTGGTAGTTATGTATTATATAACAAAATAAATCCACCACAAAGGTATTTTAAATTTTTCTAAAAGGATTTTTAAAATTCGTAATTAATATAGTAAGTAATTTTCAGGTTTTAAAAGCTGAAGGCATAACAGACTTAGTCCAATATGCCTGCGATCCAGCAAATGCAGATAATCTGGTGCCCGACTTCTTCGTCGGATCTGATCCCTCTCCAAGCTCGCCGTTAACAGAGGCTGCCGAGGGCAAAAAAGCCGGTGGGGAACCAGTCGGTGAAGTAGGCAAACTGTTTAAAGCCATTGAGGATAGTTTGTCTCCAGAAACTGTGGCGAAGACGAACGCAGTGTTCGCGTTTGAGGTTACTGGAGATGAGGCTGGCAAATGGTGAGGATGATTAACATATTTATATAAATTTTAAAATACATATGCAAACAATATTATCTTAAGGCTGTTTGTAGAAGTGCACGCACGTGGTTTGCGTTGCGGGCTGCCACATATATTTTACATAGTTTCACAAGTTTCTTCATATCGGCACTTGCGTGGTTATACAGGATGGTAACTGACCTGTTAACTATTCAATTGACCAGTATGGGGATCTTGTAAATGGTAATTTCTACCGAGTTGATTGAATTAGAGAGAATCGACCATTTTAAGAGATTTTTATGATTAAGCAACTGGGTTGAAGAATTTTTTTTAATTCATATTGGTGATTTGTTAAAAACGATCTCGGGTTTTAATTTTATTTAGACAAACGTTGTAACAATAAGTACCTATAACTAAATTAAAATTATGTACAAAAACAAAATATTAAATCGCGAATAAAAAAAAATATTATTTTTACTTAGTAATATTATTTTATTAAGGAACCTCCTTTCAAAACAAAAACTTTCCTGTATCTAATAAATTAAAAACAATAATTCGACAACGCAGACACTGGATCTTATAAAAAGTCTTTCAAAATAGCAGATTTAATCAATTTCGTAGAACTTACCGTTTACAAGATACCAATATTGGCCGATTAAATAGTTACCACCCTGTATAACAAGCTATTATCCATAAGCATACAAATTTGACGAGGCTAAATTATTGGATTGCAATTTTGCCTCCTTGGTGGGAAAAAATGAAAATTTATCTTTTATGTGAAACTGCGTCACCAATTATTTTACCATTAGGTCCTTAATTAATTTAGTATTGGTTATCAGGTTTATTAATTTGAAGACTGGTAAAGGGTCTTGTGGACAAGGAGAACCACCAGTTGAAGCTGATGCAACTCTCACCATGGACAGCAAAAATTTCTTTAACATGTTCTCTGGTAAACTGAAACCCGCAACAGCCTACATGATGGGAAAATTGAAGATCAAAGGTAATCTGCAACAAGCTATGAAACTGGAAAAATTGATGTCTAGCCTAAAGTCTAAATTGTAATAATTGTTACTCTTGAGGGTGTTTTATCACTTCTTTCATGCTTTCAGTGCATACAAATTTAGTTAACAAAAAACTCTTATTGATCATAATCGATATGAAAAACTTTTTTTCCAAAAACTATATGAGTACCTACTTGGCTATGGACCCAATATTTTTCTATGGTTAAAAAACTGAATTTTTTATAGCCAACGGCATGATTGCCCTTAAAGTCATAATTTTTGCAATATTAGGATAAGGTCTCAATCTATTGTTAATATAATTAAGAAATTAAATTTCATTGTTATACATTTACATTATATTCTGGATTGGTAAGAACTCGTCTTTATTGTAATTGTGATAATATGGTAATAAGAAAAACTTCCGATTAATTTATTTGTTAGGTACATATTTTTCTATAAATCAGAACGACGCATCATCCTAAACTAATGTGATGTATTTAGGCATACGTAATGGATGGCGTCATTTTAATTTAAGAAATGCCTAAAATAATATTTTGATTTTCTTTTAAAATATGTGATATTTTGTAAATATATACAAATCAATAAAGAATAAAAGTTGTGTTTATCAATATTATTCAATATAGATTATAAAATATATGTTGTTTTTTTTTTATTAGCCATATTATTATAGATTACAGTGATAGAAAGTTCTTTCTAAACGATACTTTTATACCCATAATAAAACTTTTTTATATAAAATTTATAATTTTTCCCTATTGCCCAACCAAAATACAGTCAAGTAACTTTCTTAGAATTTACTTGAACGTAAATACTTCATTAAAATTAACGAAACTGTTAAATTAGGATAATACGTGGCTTTACGCAGCCGAATGTCTCCAAATCATCTTAATAGTTTATTGATTTCACTAAACAGAGGTCCAATTTACTTACAACATAGATAAATTACATCGTTATGATACGAGCATGATAACATTATCTTTATTCTAATAAAGTCAATGTCATTTTAAATCATTAAATTCCATTGTGAACATTGTCGGAAAAAAAATTTGCGTTCGTAGTTTTGCTGCAAAATGGCAAATAAAATCGTTGTTGTTGGTTCGTGCATGATGGATTTTGTAAGGTATGTATGTACGTATTACGACGATGTGTTTTTGGTATTAATTTTGATTTATCTTAGTTATGCACCCAGATTACCCACATCTGGAGAGACAATTCACGGTAACAAGTTTGTTACAAATTTTGGAGGAAAGGGAGCAAATCAATGTGTGGCAGCTGCAAAATTAGGCGGTGTCACAGCGTTAGTTGCAAGGGTATGACGTTTTAAAGTACATAATATATAAATAATGCAGTAATATCCAACATTTACTTTTAAGATGAGGGAGCAAAGTATGTGCTCTTGGTTTTTATGCAGTGTTGCCTAGAAGTCCGGAATAAAATTAATATAGCCTTTAACCTGTAACCTTTGGGGGGAAACCCTCGGACGACACGTCAATTTACTGTTATATATGCTCCCATTTTTATATTATTCGTTTTTTTTTATAGACATTTGTCAATGACATCGATCTTCTTTTTAAATGGAAAAATACAGCTTGTGATACATCATTTGAAAGCTAATATGTTGTACAAGTACAAGTATGCTCATGAATCTTGGTGCGATTCTGTCAAGCTACTTCAAAACGTCAAACAGTAAAAAGTAATGTCAACGTTTATGATCCTAAATGTAACTACCTTTAAGTGTTATTTTAGTGCAAAATATGATCATAAAATGGTACTTAGATTACCGTCAACAGGGGTTCTTTGATCAATAAAATTTTAATTTTTGATTGTAGTTAACTAACCAGTTGTGATATTTGAAAACAAAAAAAACATAAATATTTGCGGTTATACGTTTAATCTAAAAACTCTGTAGGCATTCAGTAAACTTTAACAGAAATCCAAAAAAAAGAAGATCTGATCAAAGTTTTACTTCATTTGGAGCAACTTTGATCGTGCCTTATTTTTGCTCTTAAAATCAATGAAGCCCCGTTCAATACTAATTAAAAAAAAAATGTAATTCTGTAATAGTTAGTTTCAAAAATAATAGGTTTGTGTAAAAAAAAACAACCAGAAATTATTTGATTGATCATGATCAAAGTTGCCCCCATAAGAGGCGATCAAAGTTACCCCACGAAGGTTTTGGAAAGCTGGACGGTCTGATTATTAGTTTGAAACAAGTCTAAAAAAGTTATTTACATCTTAGATACATGAGATTTTATATAAAATAAAAAAAATTGACCCATGATAAAACACTGAGAACTAGAAGTTTCTGAAGCTTTATAAAATCTATAAACGTAAAAAGTAAACATTCTTACCTTGTAGTACGAGAACCGCGGCAAAACGCACCAACCCTATAAATTTTCTTTGCGCACCACCAAGTGTCCACTATCATGAACGTGTGATCACAGAAAAATAAAGGGTTATAATTAAAAAATATAAGTGTTCAAACGCACCAAGAAATTTGCGCTTGCGCAGTAATTCAAGAAAGTAAAAATTCAGACATACGTTATCAAAGTTAACCCGCAATTATCAAAGAAGCCCCAGTTGATGGTACAAGAAAATATTCATCATGACCTCCTATTTAATTACAGAAGTTTTTTAATACTTACTCGTATTTTATACAGGACATTTTTTGACAAGTAATAAAAATGATTTTGCACATCATCTGTTAAAGACTATAATACCAGCGTACCTACCTAACTATATTTAAGTGTTTTTTTTATCGCTTCTTTTCATCAGTTGACTTTCGTGTTTATAATAAATATATAGGGTTTTCATTGTGTGTTTTGAGTATTTATAAATTCGTACCAAAAATATTTTTTCAAATATAAACTTTTATATCCCTTTTTCCACCGCCTAGGGTCAACTTTTTCTGTTATAGTTATAAACGTGGAATATTAAAAGTTATAAATAATCGCTAATATATTTCTACGCGCCACGGCGATGCGAGCAATAATAAAATTTATAAAACAAACTAAATACGGATATTTTTCGATATTTGTATTTTAGGTCGGAGATGATATTTGGGGGACAAAATATATCGACAATCTTAAAAAAAACAATATAGATACTCAATATGTTAAAATAACTGAAAACGCAAGCAGTGGATTTGCACAAATCAACGTTGCCGATACGGGAGAAAACCAAATAGTCATTATAGCCGGTGCCAACAAATGTTTGAGCGTACAAGACGTTGAAGACGCTCAGGAGTTAATAAGTTCTGCCGACGTTCTTGTTTTGCAGTTGGAAACTCCCGCCGATACTGCTACCAGGGCCATTCAACTTTGTCGAGGCGTAAGTAGTATTTGGAGACTTTTCGTAACGACAGTATTTAAAGATTTTAGGATCTAAAAACCTTCTAAAGTAAAATATATGATCAAGTATAACATGCGATAACTTTGCTTGCACATCTATATTTGTATAGATCATATTCTATATCCTACATACCTAATCCATATTATATGTTTCAGATTTCGATTTTAAATGGAGCACCGGCATTAGTAGCAAATGAGTATGATCAGCAACTCTTACGATTGCCCACAATTTTTTGCGTAAACGAATCGGAGGCGTCTGTATTTACTGGTTTACCCGTTAATAATATAAGGTAAAAATCGGCATAGGGGGGACGACCAATCGGGGCCAATTTTTATACGTTAGATTTTCTTACCATATATACGCGATGCGTTAGAGGGGTGGGGGAGAACAAGGGACTAGGAAGGCCTGTCCCCCTCTCTAATAAATGCATGTTTACTGTTGATATACCTAAATGTATAATATCTTTTTAATATTGCTCCTTTTTCGTACCAAAACTTTGGGAATCAGGATTAACGAAAGTGGTCCGGGTATATTGTCTTGAACAGATTTTTTATAATTTTTAGTGAAGCTGAAATTGCTGCAAAAGAACTGATTTCTATTGGCTGTAATAGTGTATTGTTGACCCTAGGAGCTGAAGGTGCCATCTACCTCTCTAAAATCAGCGACACGCCTGTTTTTAGAGCCAAATCGTCACGAGTCAAGTGCCTGGACTCTACAGGTGCTGGAGATGCATTTATCGGGGCGTTAGCTTATATTTTGGCCAACGAGAAAACTACCTCTATAGAAAGAGCTATTGAAGCCGCATGTACAGTCGCTGCAGATAGTGTAACGCGATTAGGAACACAAATTAGTTTTCCTGGACCTGAAATACTAAAAAAAATTAAAGATTTAATATAAAACTTTTTGTGCCTTGTTGATTTAAATTGTTTTCTCATTTTTGATGAACAAAGAAGTTTTTCGTCATATTATAGGTACTAACCATATTTTTCTTCTATTAAGGTAGGCTCTGACGATATTATGGTCTATGTAGTTTGGTACTTACTTTGCGAATGCGCTGGGCCAACTTTTACAATCGTTATATAATATTTATTATAAGTAACATCGATATAATCAGTATAGGTACCTACATAAAACACCAAAATATAAATTTGCCATGTAATTCATTCAAAATGGTTACTTTGGTTAGTAAAACTAAAAATGTGGGAAAACATTTTTTGTGACCCAAGATATTATCCCTACCTTGGATATTCACAGGATTTAAACCACCTCCTTAAGCTAGTAAGTCGCGAATCGCGAACATTATTCTCATTGGCCGATTCACGCGATTTAATTTGATATTACTTTAATTCAAATTGAAAAGTGTCTTATTGCTTTATAAAAGTTATAAAATTAGGGAGTTGTAGTCTTATTTTATGAAATCTTGCTACAAAAATCAGGAAAGTTATCGAGAAGATACAATCAATAACGCTAATTCCAGTTTATTTTACTTTTATTTTTTTTTTATCTTTGTACAATAATAATTGTATCATGTTTCGGAACTAGTTCGTACGAACAAACCCTTTATTTTTCTGTAGTTCGTACTATAGGTTCCAAACAAATACTTCTTATAATAAATAAGTAGAAGTCGTTGGTTCCAAACAATTTCAGAAACTTGTTTACTCAGCGACGACTGTGTTTGGCACAGAAAAAAAGGGTAGGTATATTATTGTGTTTGGGTGGATTTATATTACGCCTCCGCCTTCAGATTTTTCTTTAATGTAAGGTATTGAGGAAATGTAATAAATTAATAAAGCTTTAAGTACTTGTAAAAAACGTCCTTTTAACGTTTTGTGTGGCAAGTTAATTTTTTGATAAAGGTAGTTTGCTTTGTTTTAAATTGTGTATAGCAAAATTTCAGAAAAAATACAACAAAGTAAAAACAACATCAAACAATTTAATTACTTTTAACCTTACAATCATAACTTACAATTAAAATGGGACTAATATATATATAATCACAGCCAGAGAACTATCACAGCCGTCTTAACTTTCTACTCAGAGGTGGGTAACTATTTGAAATGAAATTATTTCAAATGGCTATGCAAAATAGAAAATGGCATTTCTATTTTCTATCTTAAATACTTTCGAAAAAAGTATTTTCTATTTTATATTTGAAATAGAATAAATGAACAATTTTTTATTTAAAATAGTTATAGGTAATAGATGCTTTGATTGGTCAATTTCGTACACCCGATTTTACCTGATTAACGAACGAGATTCGCCGTCTCTAACGATTGTCAGCTGACAAATGATTGACATTCGACAATTGAATTGTGGTTTGTGCACAGAATAAATACAGCTTCCGTATTCTGTGGGTTTGTGGTTATGATGACGTTGTGAGAAATTGTCAAATTGCGAGGGAAAAATTGTGAAATCCGTAAAGAGGCAAGAAACAACTGAAATTAAATTTAAAAAAATCGTCCGCTTAAGCCTATTATTGATAATTAAAGCTAACAATGTTTTTAGAAACATAGAACCTTCGGTGTTACATAATATTATATGTAAAGTACATTAATAAAGATAAAGCATTTTCCATAGAAACTTAGTTAAAATACCTATTTTCCATTTTATATTTTAAATGAAAATTTAAAAACCATTTTCTATTTTTTATATTAAATGGCTTTTGAGGCTTCTATTTTGTATTTTCATTTTAAATGCATTTTTAAAACCATTTTACCCACCTCTGTTTCTACAACTCGATGGTTTCTACTAAGCTGTGATATTATTAGAGTTGTTAAGAAAAGAACGGAACAGGTTCTTTAGAACAGGTTAGAGATAGCCTGTTCAGTGAACTGTTCTTTGTAAAAGAACTGAACCGGTTCTTTAGATAGACTTATGACAGATGATTGCGGTCGAGTGATGTTAAAGAGCAGGGAAATTGCTGCGGGAGTTTAGCAGTTCTGACCCGGGAACCTGTTCACCTAGTTCTATTGTCACAAAAAAGAGGTAAAAGGTCACCATAGTAGGTAAAAAACCGCGCTTTTTGTTAATCACTTTCTAAAAAAAAAAAAAAAAAAACGTCAGTTCCGTAAACAAACTAAAATCACAGAACACCGCTGCGTCCGCGTGTATGCTCTCACTGCTCTCTGTTCCCTGTTCTGCTCCAAAAAAGAAGAAACAAAGAACAGCCTGTTCTTTTTATTCTCAAACGATGACCCGCAAGCCATCTTTCATCAATCACCAATTACACATACAAAGAACAGGCTGTTCTTTCTTAGAAGGAAACAGGAATGCAGTCAAGTCAGTGGGCGACAATAATTTATAATCAAAAGAACAGGTGAACAGGTTCCCGAGTGAGAACCGAACTGTTCGAACCTGTTCAGCAATTTACCTGTTCTTTAACATCACTAGATATTATATTACGTGTCTTTTATACCCATACCGCCAGACCACAGAATACGGATTCCATTTTATTGGAGTTCTGTGGATTCCATATTCTGTGCCGAACACCGAACTGAACATGGCGGCGATCGATTAAACGTCATTCCCGTTTCGTCCAATTAACACACAAAAGCACAAAACTCTTTGTTTTTAAAAGTTTGGTTGGGTTGGGATTTATAAGAAGTATTTATTTATATTATATAAGTGAAGTTGAACAGGAACCCCAAAGAAAATATAAGGTTGTGAGCCCAACAAAAACATTAATAAAACACCCCAATCTTGTTTCTCCGCCCTCCCAATTCAGTGTTAAATGAACAAACTATTTTGTGTGGCGTGTTAAACAAAAAGCAAGAAATTTGTGTTATGCTCCTAACTTATTAATTAAAAAAGAAGCAATACGATGAACGAATGGGAGGAAAAATCCTTTTTGGATATTAATCAGTTTATTGAAACCTCCGTTGAAACTTACCAAGAACAAGCAAATCCTATAAATATAATGATAAATAGCTTATCTGGGTATGAATGCAAAAAATGTTTTAAGATTTTTACTATCGAAGAACTGGAAGCACACGGAAATTCATGCTTAAAGTCGAATTTAAATGGGAATAAATGTGATGATGTGAAGTATTGTGAACTTAGATGTGCAGAGTGTAATGAGGTGTTTCGGAGCAAAAGGCAATTAAAGAATCATCTAGAAATACACAATCAACAAAGTACTGGTGATTCAAGCGCCAATAAAAAGAGTATTGAATTAGATTTAGAAACAAAATACTTTAAATGTTCCCACTGTGACAAGTCTTACAAACACAGAACAAATCTTATTACTCATGAGAAATATCACTTTAATAATACTCCTTACTCCTGTATTTTATGTGGTAAAGACTTTAAGTTAAAGCACCAGTTAAAAAAACATCAAGAATTACAGCATAGCGATCAAAGGCCGTTTTCATGTGACATGTGCAATAAACAATTTAAACTAAAACAGCAACTTCAAAGTCATCAACTTACACATCAAAACTACCGTGCATTTTCTTGTAGCCAGTGCAATAGATCTTTTAAATTAAAACAGCAATTGCAAAACCATATTGCCATTCACGCAGATGTCAAACCATTTCAGTGTTCGCTTTGTGATAAAAGCTTTAGGCTTAAGCAGCAATTAGATGTTCATTACAGGGTTCACGATAAGCTCAAGCCATATGAATGCCAAGAATGTGGAAAAGGATTTTCACTAAAGCAAAACTTAAATGTTCATCTCTTAAAACATGCTGAAAATAAACCATTTCAGTGCGAGGAATGTGCAAAAGGATTTATCACTAAGCAAAATTTAAATATGCATCTTAAAGTTCATAAAAAAAAGTGTAAAGTAAAGTGACTCAAACCATTGGAGCTACTTACCACCATTTTTGAAATGGTTGTCTGTCAGAAATAGTTAACAATATTTATAGCGGCCAGATGATCCATAAAAACATTGTTCACATTTTTTATAAAACACCAAAATAAAATTTTACAGAACATTACTACATACTTATTAGATTTTAATTTACTGCCATAGTCTGTAGCCGCGTTCGGCAATTACCTCAGACCGCTTGGATTGATCTAAATCGTTCGTTTATGACATCTAAATGGAGGGGAAATAAATCTCAACAGTTCGGCAATTAAAATCGGAGCGCTCCGAGGATAATCTTTTTGCTCGGAGTATTTTGACCGAGGAAAGCGATTAATCTCAGCTGAATTTGTGAGGTTAAGTTTGATGTTTGTTTATATTTAGGTTTAAAATTTGAGTAGTTTGATTGAACAAAGCCTTTGTTTTTCTGTGATTTGACTAAAAATAATATGCAGGAAGTGGAACTATATGATGTGGAAGAACAAAAAATTTTCAGGGTTTTTATCATCTTCATCGGTAAATATAATCCAATAATACCAGCTGGTATAAAGATCGCTGGGAACCCTTAAAAAATTTAAACCGGCTGTGAAGGCGTTTTTGCTGGAAAAATCCTACTATACAGTGACCGAATTTTTTGACGATCGTTTTTATATAATTTTGTAGGTCTTGTTTAAGTTTTATCATTTTAAATATTTTATTGACTTTGTTGTAATTTGTAATGTACCTATATTCCTTTTTTGCTGTTTATTATTGTTATTATATATATTTGTGTTTTTGGTAGATATGTTTAAGTGTATGTATTTTGTAATTTATTTGTTCACATGTTTATATTTATTTTTATTTATTGTATATGTAAGGACACACTTTGTCAATAAGAATGTAATTTTCTTTGAACAATAAAGTATATTGATTGATTAATTTGATGTCCAAGAACAATAATCACTACGCATTGTTCAATTGTCACATTTATCTGATTCACATCGTGAAGAAATTAAATAAAAATTTGTATAAACTATAAAAGAAGAGGTTAGGTTTATCTATGCCATAAAACAAACATAAATAAACACCACGTCACCCACAAATCCAATTCGTTCGTTTATTACCGATCGCTCCGTCTAATCTAGAGTCACGTGACTAAAAATCGCTCCGTATCCAGATTATAATACCGAACGCGCCTACATAACACAAAGATTAATAACAGAAATGTTTTATTAAATTGAATAATACTATACTCAAAACCCAATATTATAGGCAGTGACGTATTATTCGAAACCATGGAAACCGCCAATGATGAGTATTTTGGTCGTTTCCATGGTTATGAGAGCTACGTCACTGCCTATATTTTTGGTAATAGACTATAGTGGACTATACTCTAAGCCCAAAAATATAGGCAGTGACGTAGCTATCATAACCATGGAAACCAATGCAAACCACCAATGACAATACAGTATTTTGGCCGTTTCCATGGTTATGACAGCTACGTCACTGCCTATATTTTTGGGTTTGGGGTATAGTGCATTGCAATCAATCGAAATAAAACACAATTAAGTTATTATATTGGGGTATAATAAATAAATTTATTTATTTTCCTAGTAACGAGTATGGCAACATAATATTAACACTCTTTGGAATAGTTGTATATTACTATATGAGGCCTACCTATCGCTAATATATTTTGTTTTTTCATTTTTCTTAAGTCACCTTCAGACGTCAGTCTTTGAATATCAACATGATAGACAAAGGTTCAGTCCTGCAGGTAACAAAACAGCCTATGGAAAATAGACCTTATAATAATACTGTAAAAGCAGAAAAATAATTATCAGATAAAACTGCATGATTCATAGTGAACAAAATGTTTGTTTAACTTAGAGGAAAGTGAAAACTTTACTTTCCCAAATTAACATTCTATTTTAGCAAAATAACAGTTACAAGGTATTTTGGGCAGGTATCCTAGCTGTACCAACCCAGTGTATTAAAAATAAATTACCTCTACAAATGTTTTGTTCAACTTTGTTCATCGTAAAATGTAGGTTTGTCAACCTAGGACCTAAACTCTAAAAGATGGATTAACAACTTCTTATAAATAATACTCATACTGCCCTTCTAAGGAAGAGGCTACTTTGCAAATGGTTATAACTTACTCCTAAATTTGTAGCTATAAAAAAATTGACCAGCAGTTATTTTGCTCATGATGGCAAAATAATGGTGCAGCCTAGGATATCAAGCACTAGGCGGATTAACCAATGAAACTGCTGTCAGTTTTAATACTGTATAAACACTATATTGATAAATAATTAAATGTAGTGTGCCAAAGTAATCTGATTTCAATTCTAGGATAAATATAATATAAAGTTATGGGGCAGCCCAAAGACTTCTACTTGTATTAGAAGTCGTTGGGGCAGCCAATAATCTGAATGATGATCATTGATCTGATCAGACAGCAGATTAGAAACCATCTTGACTGCGTGGAGAACAATTTGTGGTTGGTTGAGGTAGGTACAGGGTGGCCAACTAAGAATGCGAGGAAACTATCCATCGTAGAGGCTTGCGGTAAAAAAAAATATTATTAAAACGGCCAAGAGAAAAACCTGGAAAATATTTTCAAGTTTCTGAAATGGCCGCTAGGGGGCGTAACTGCAATCTTGAATCTAAAAAAGTGATGTTTCTGTAAATTCCGCTATATTAACCTAATAAAAAATCCTGATCTTTAAAGCCGAGGATAATCTGAACCTTTTTTGTTTGACACTTTTTGCAGTATCTCTAAAAATAAAGTGGGGGGGGGGGGGGGGTGTGTATTCAAACGTTTCCGTAAATAACATCCTGTATCTTCGAAACGGCTAAGCCGGTTTGAACAAACTTAGGTTCGTTAAAAGAAGTTATTCTTGGGCTACAAACATCATTATATTTGAAGTTTTGTAAGTTTCACATATCGCCGCTAGAGGGCTTTTTTCCACATTTCAACAAAAATGTTTAATTTTCTCAACAAAATAAAATGCATTGCTATGATTTTTTTTTCATGAAAAAGTAGCTAAATGATGCCTAAACTAGCTCGCGAAAACCGCATCTCGATATCTTGTTCCTAACCCAAAATAGTTACAATAAAACTATATTTTTCTGGAATTCTTTCTATTGTGTAAGTTGTGGCCCTAAAAAGGACCGATTTATAAAAGGAAGATTTTTAATGCCCCCGCAAATGCTCGAAATGCTGAGCATCATGTTCTATGCACAAAAAAGACAATTAACAGAAGCAGGCCATGGAAACAAAACAAATACCTAATCAAAACATAAATAATCCAAATTGTCAATAGTTGTCAGTTTTGCGTTACTTTGAGTAAGTTTTGTGTCTACAAAATGCATTTCACGAATGATGAAGCTGTTGATATGCTTGCGGTTTATTTTGAATGTCTTCAGAACGCCGCAGCAGCTAAAAGAGCCGCTCGATATGTATTTTGCAAACACAAAAATTACTCAAAGTAACGCAAACCTTTGACAACTATTGACAATTTGGATTATTTATGTTTTAATTAGGTATTTGTTTTGTTTCCATGGCCTGCTTCTATTAATTGTCTTTTTTGTGCATAGAACGTGATGGTCAGCATTTCGAGCATTTGCGGGGGCATTAAAAATATTCCTTTTATAAATCGGTCCTTTTTAGGGCCACAACTTACATAATAGAAAGAATTCCAGAAAAAGATAGTTACAATAAAATGAAAATGTTTGATTTTCGTATAAAATTTTCTATTGCCGATATTTTGGGTTAGGAACAAGATATCGAGATGAGGTTTTCGCGAGCTAAACTATATTCACATTTCAAATACGCCTAATGTCAACAAAAGCACGTGAACAACAGGACCGCGCGGCCAATAGCGTTGCGAGAATTGGCAATCATGAGGTTAGCTGGCGGTTCGGCTTGCGGAGAGCACGCGCCGGTCAGTGTTTACATCGGGCGTATTTCAAACGTGAAAATAGTTTAGTTAGGCATCATTCAGCTACTTTTTCGTGAAAAAAAATCATACCAATGCATTTTATTTTGTTGAGAAAATTAAACATTTGTTGGAATGTCGAAAAAAGCCCTCTAGCGGCGATATGTGAAACTTACAAAACTTCAAATATAATGATGTTTGTAGCCCAAGAATAGCTCCTTTTAACGAGCCCAATAATTTTGTTCAAATCGGCTTAGCCGTTTCGAAGACACAGGATGTTATTTAAGGAAACGTTTGAATACCCCCCACCACTTTATTTTTAGAGATACTGCAAAAAGTGTCAAACAAAAAAGGTTTAGATTATCCTCGACTTTAAAGATCAGGATTTTTTTTATTAGGTTAATATAGTGGAATTTACAGAAACATCACTTTTCAGAATCAAGATTGCAGTTACGCCCCCTAGCGGCCATTTCAGAAACTTGAAGATATTTTCCAGGTTTTTCTATTGGCCGTTTTAGTAATAATTTTTTTTGCCGCAAGCCTCTACGATGGATAGTTTCCCAGATACAGTACCTCGCATTCTTAGTTGGCCACCCTGTACAAACTGGTGAATCCGTAAAAGTTAATCTTAAATGCACACCCGTATTCACAAAATATTTAGATCTTCTAGTCTCCAAGTTGTGTTTTCACTGTGTTATTGTTTCACCATCAAAATCTATTTTCTTTAAGAATTTGAAGATAAACTTAAAACTGTCAATTTAAGACGGTTTTATATTCAGTGAATATGGCTATAAAAGTCTATGTTGACATTTCAAAAAAAAAATTATTAAAATATATGGTTTCAAATCTGAGGTCCAGATTAGTCGTGTTAACGTGTATTGCCTACTATTACTAGTAAAACAGTTAAAAATAAAAACCAGAGAGATCATCAGGACTGACTACCTATCGTGCGTGAACCTGTGCAGGTAATTTAATAACCCTCCTTTTCTCAGTCAACTTTAATTCAGTCACGTCCAATAATTATTTACATTGCCAAAAGTTAGTTTCAGTCCATTTTCATTTTTACATCATCATATTTATTTTCTGTCTGATTTCCCTCGGTGTGGTCAAGTGCCTCTTCATTTTCTGTTTGTATCGTGGGAGCATAACATTGCTGTATTATAATAAGGGCAAATAAAATCGTTAACATATAGTTAAGTCTATACAAAGACACTGTGGCGTACAATAAACTGACGGTGACGATCAATAATATTACAATGCGGAGATGAAACGTAAATCTCCTAAAAAAATATAAAAGATAACCATACATTTTTACGACAATCTCCTTCATCCTCTAGCTATATTGAAGGTTGTTGTTCGGTTGTCACAAATTATCACCGGTAATATTGAATGAAAGAAGTGTCATTTGGAATCACTGGAAAGTCATATAACAATAGATTTTGAGTTTGGGGCCTTTATTGGGAGAAAGTAATTCCTAACAATGGTCTATATTATAATCTATATACTAGGTAAAATAAATTATATACCTATTTAATTGTATATTTTCAAAATGAAATCTGAAAAAGTGCTTACCTATTTGTTCTTGGAAGATCAAGTTGCCACAAAGGTAGGGCACTTAAACTAAGAACCAGTCCTGGCAGAAATGATTCATCTGGCATTAAATGTACATTGAATCTACAAAAATAAAACATTTGTGTTGTGGAAACGTATTGTTATGTAGCCAGAATAGCAAAAATATTATTTAAGTTTAGTAACCCTGTAATACTACCACCAAGTACCCTGTCCGATTACTCACTGGAAATTATGAGCCCACGTCAATGTGGCTGGTATATTTAAAACGGCAACAAAAACCCACATGAAAAACATAGAGGAGTGAAAAAATATTGCATTATTAGTTATTGATGAGTTTTCAATAAAGTCATTTTGACTTTTTACTACCGGTCTGTACATCGGTTCGATGTCTCTATTTTGAATTTCTGCCTTTGCTGTGGTAGTCTGTTCCACGACGTGAAATGCATCTTTGCACTTTTTATCTGTACAGTCCTCAATGCCAAACTCATGATGACCACTTTCTTTACGATTTAGGTTTTCTGCTTTGGCCACAGTTTTTGGGTCCTCATTTTCGTTCGTACCATCTCTATGATTAGCAGTGGCTTTATTTGAGTTTTCGAAAGATTTCTCCGCTCGTTCAGTGGGGCTCTCCCTATTTTCTTGCTTATTTTTGCTGAATGCAGTCTTGCATTTGCTTCCAAATTGTTTTATTATAAACCAAGTTATTTGTTGAACATAATCGTGTGACATTTGAATGAGCTAAAAAGTGATTCTATTAGAGGGGGGTTTGCCAATTGGCTTGTTATTTTTGCAGGAACAAAACAATACAGACATAATATTATAAAATGTCGATTCATCGTAAAGTCTATAAAATGGTGTCGCACTGCCAGTCTACCAAATCGCCGATAACTGGACTGGACAAGTTTTACGTTATTTTAATACTGCCTCTTACCTTTAAAAAATAAAATACCAATCCGACACATAAAGCTAATCCTCCGCAAGTTGTGAAACATAAAGAAACTAGGACAACTGCTACAATAAATGGAACTTTTTGTAAAAATATCATCAAATAGTCAGAAAACCGTACTGTTACGGTCACAGTCCTTGCTAGTAACCTACAGAAAAAAAAACATTAGCAAATTTTACAAAACTTTGTTTTTCACTAATCTGTAGGTTAAGGTGGGAGTATCAACATGCTTGCCAACCTATAACCTATTTCGCGAAGATTTATTTTTTCTAATTTTTACACAAAATTTAAATAAAATATTCTATAGGTAATAATTAACATGTTAAATAAATATAAAGGAATTTCATAAGTTATTTAAGGGGAATAATTGTACATCGAAAAATGTCGGTTAAGATTTTTTTAAAATTATTATGTCATTGTTCTTTCACTATAAAATTCTCCCAAAATAAGCAATGAAATAAATTGATATTTTTGTAATATGTCAGATGTTACCTAAATAATGTGCCTACGATATTGATTTTATTTAAATCTTAGTAAATAAAATAATAAACTAAGAAATACAAGGCGAAATAGGTTATAGGTTGGCAATAAATTGAATGACGTTGATAATTCCCCCTTAAGGTTGAATTCTCAACGTCATTCAATCTACTGCCAACCTATAACCTATTTTGCGTTGATTTTTTGAGTTTATTATTTTAATAACTAATATTTAAAGAAAATCAATATCGTCGGTACATTATTTAGGTAGTATCTGATATATTACAAAAATATCAATTTATTTCATTGCTAATTTTGGGAGAATTGTATAGTGAAAGAACAATGGGTGACAATGACATAATAATGTTAAAAAAAATCTTACCCGATATTTTTCGCTATACAATTCTCCTAACATAAGTTATGAAATTCCTTGATATTTATTAAATATATCAATTATTACCTAGAGAATATCAAGTCGATACTAATTTTCTTTAAATTTTGTATAAAAGCTAGAAAACATAAATAAATCTACGCGAAATAGGTTAAAGGTTGGCAAGCATGTTGATACTCCTACCTTAAGTTGTACGTCAAAGACCGATATATTCGGCAGCTTTTTGAATAAAACAAAAAAATAACAAAATAAATAAAATTTCTAAGACGAAACATGGAACAGTCATGGATTTTTAAGACTACATTATGAAGAAAAAGTTAACTATTATTATGTAACTATTGTATATTCCTGGTTGGGTACATTGTATACGTAGATACATATTTTTTTCCAAAGCCACAAAGTATATACATACGAGCAAAATTGTATGTCTCTGGATATTCATACTTACTTAAGTGTCAATTTGTGGACCGTAGATTCCAAGGTGAACAATGACACACAATAAAAAGCAACCAATTTTAACATAATAATAATCGAAGTCATGAACAAAACCAACGGCATTATCATATTCACTCTGTCCTTTGAAACAGTCATGGCTTCTGTCTGTGGCAAAATATTAGATAGAAAAGGAGGATGGTAACTACAACAGATATGGCAATGATAATAATATAATATTATTCTGAATAAAAATAGTTTAACGACGGTATAAACAAAAAATCTAATTATGTCACAGTGTACTCCCAAAAAATGGTACAGCCTTTAGTGTTTGTAAATAAATAGTAAAAGTCTTATTATTTGCAGATATTGCAAAACCCGTTACCTGGAAACATACTATTTTTTTTAAATAAACAGAATTTGTCGTTGCTGATAGGAAGGGAGCGGATGACAATTTAAATTGAAAAAAATGGGACACTTAAGTTAGGATGCACAAATATTTTTAACGATAATTAAGTAACCCAGGTAACTTTGACTGTGAGATAAACGATACTGGCCAACAATTTTTGTTCACAATCACAGTTGCCTGATTAGTAAATAAGACATCAAACTAACCGGGCCACTTTTATTGTGAGAAATCATTCTTGCCAATGTCATATTTCGAATTCATAAACATTCATCATCGGGAGCAACAAAGTATAATGTAATAAAAAGAAAGAAAAAGGTGAATACCACCTTAATAGAGCTTTGAGGTTTTAATGAGAAATAAATTAATTTTAAAAGGGTTTGGGTTTGTTAAAATATTCTTTATTAGAAAATATTCAATTTGATTTATTAATTGTGAGATGACCATTTCAGTTTTTCATAATATTAAAAAGCACAAAATAGTAATATACATAAAACTTATTTCGTGGTTAAGTATAGAACTTATTAAGGAAATAACAATGCTGGATACTGACAAACTTACCTATTTTTAAGAATCGGGCATTAAAAATATAGTCCAATTCGGAGCTCTGGTAAAACTATCTATTAAGTTGTATAGACCTAGTAATAGAATTTGACCAATAATAGTTATGTCCTAGTGTTATTCTTACCTTATTGTTGACACTAAACAAACGATCAATATTATAATAACCCAACTTTGCTTCAATCCATCCATAAGGGCAGTAAAAAATATCGGTACCGTTCCTGTTTGTCCCATTTGGCTCAGTTGTTTTTGAAAACCTAGTAGAAACACCACCGCTAGGTTTGTTACTAAAAAGGGCGAATAGTATCGGGCTATTTGACCAAAAATACCGACAATGTGCAGTCGAATGCTAAAAAAAAATGACCATTTCCATATTATAATAATATTATCAAGCAGACTGTCACCGCCTACATAAAATAGTCCCCGTTTCCAATTTTGATAATGAACCACAGATTTCACACATATTTTGGACCGTCGGGTAATTTGTTGAATATGACGTATCTAGCTTATAGCGTTTTCAGTTTACTGCTCTCGGACACTCTGGATTGCTCTATGTTGGACATACAAATCTGCTTGCGCTGATCATCAACAATCTTTTACGGTCCTGCGCAATATTGAAAGTGGCAACAACTTTACCGCCGGCAACGGTTATTTCCTTTTGGATATTTTAAATATAAAGTAGTAGGTAATAATTTTATTCCATTTTAAAGAGAATAATAATTGTTTTAACTGTTTATTAAACTAATTATCCGTCAAATTATTATGTTTTATTTACGCTCTGTCTCAGAGCGACCGTGTTCGCGGGCGGATCGTCATAACGGAGCGCTTTCAGAGTGGGAAACTGAAGACGCTATTAGTTTTGACAATCACCACGTACCTTACTCGGTAAGTGCATGATGGTTCTAAGGTCAGTCTAACCTTTGCAACACCTGCACTTAAAGGTTTGGAATTTTGAAGCCTAATATTGAGAGGCCTATCCAAGCTTTCTCTAAAAAAACCAATCAATATTATATTTATCATATGCTCATGCTCATTTATTTGTGTTCAACTATGTTTAAAAACTGAAAAATTAATAATAGGTGTCCTTACGTGAAATGTACATGTATATTTTCGTTTGCCCATGGTACAATCAAACTTGCGGTGGCATGGTGTTGTACTGAGCTACAATGAACTGGCTCAACGAATAACTGGTACACTTGAAGAAGGTTTTCCAATTCGAGAAGAATAATATCATAAATCAAAGCCTTTTTGGGTGTTTCAGACAAGATTACTTGTTTCTTTAAAGAAAATCTCGGCAGTAATATTTCAGTTTTTCTCTCAAAGGATCCGTATACGTCGATATGGAATTTTACCTAAAATAAGACGATACATTTTTAGACAGAAGTGGTAAAACATTTAGGGCTAAAATTTATTTAGGTTCTTTGCTAATCAATGAAAGTAAAAATACCTTACAGACGGTTCGGACTAGGTTTTAACGCAGTTGTTTTGCTGCCGATAAAAAACGCTTTGTTAGTATATAATATGTACCATTAAAATGGTTTAGGTACTACGTCGTCGCATTATGCCGCATTACTTTTATTTGATAGTTTAAAAATCCGTTTTGTCAAAATACTCACAAAGAGACTGATTGATTACTTACAGGTTTAGATGTTTGTAGGGCCCTAAAGACAACGTGGGTATATTCCGTATGATTCTTTTTTAACTCGTGCATATTTATAGTAACAAGCCTCCTCTTAAATTTTCTTGTAGGTATAATCTCCGAGTATTGTGACAAATGCTCAGCTTCCACACTTAAAATAAAACATAACATAAATGTTAAGTTAAACAGGTGCTGGACGTGTTGACTTTTGATTAAAATATTATTACATAACAACATAACTATAAACAAATAGATAGACTAAGAACAAACCGATTTAAGAATCGATATGCTGGTTAGACCACCTCATCCCTGCCTTGATGAGAAAGTTTAGGCGCAGGGCGAATAAGAGAATAGATGATTCTACTGTTTTAAACGGGATGGATCATCCCAAACAGTGGGCAAAGGTAGGCTAGCTGGTCCTTTTGCCTCATTGCGAACTCGGACTGTTGAGATCCAGCGCACGGTGATATGTTTTCCACGATTTTTAAGGTAGTCTACAAAAATTTTAAAACCATAAATGTACAAATAAATTTTGCAATTGCCGATGGAAATTGTGGATACTGACAAATTCAAACCATCCCCCCTCCCTCCCTATGGTAATTGATAAACAATTAAACGTACCATACCCTACTTCCTCCATTTGGAAAGGCAGCGTTACAAGTAAACACCCAATCTGACACTTCCAAATGAACAGCCAGAATGGTCAGTATTTCATAAGTTGGCAACGCTGTAAATCCCACCATATACCAATGGGGTGTTCTCAGCCCCTTTTTATGATCAATTGTGTATTGTTTGGAAATATTTTCAATCCACTCTCCTTTGTAATTAATGTTTGTCAATTTTTGAAAGCCTGACTTGAGGTGCCGTTCTGTACCACTGTTCTACGTTAAAAAAAATCAAAATTATTCACACTGGTTATGCTGAATATCCCTAAGTAACAGGAAACGTGAATGAGCTAAAGAGGAACCGATAAAACAAGTGAGTGTGACTTATGTAATATTTTTTTAAAAGTGAAACATACTCATTTCTCTGTTATTATTAATGTTAACAATAATATTAAAGAGAACAAGGTTAACAATAATATTAAAGAGAACAAGTTGCAAGGACACAAAATCGATTAGTTCTTCAGGTTCTTAGTTTATTCGGTAAATTCGGTATCTGACTAATAAATTTTCTTTTATAGTATGTTTAAATGGCTGGTGTTTATACAGATATGATATGTGATCTATACTATTATATTTATAAAATCGTAAACCCCAATCCTAGAATCACGAAATTTCGAGAATGCCTTCTCCTTATAACGCAGGCATTCGCTAAAAAGAGATTTTTCGAAAAGCAACCTCTAAGGGGGTAAAAACGGGGTTGAAATTTTTATAGGGATTTCTGTATCTCAGAAACTAAAACTGGTGGAGGTCTAAAAATTGGTATATAAATTCCTTTAATAAAATAATAATAGACTTGTTTCATGCAAGTTTAGATATAGTTTCCCAGATGCTTGCATTGTCACGATAAATGTGGAGTACCTAAATACCAGGGTTCGAAAATATCATGATATTTTCGAAAGTATATCCGATATATATCAGATATATATCCGACATATAAATCATTTTAAAATTTCTTTTTAATGAAAGGACAACTATTTCGATCAAAAACATACTACTTATATTGAAAACTAAATAGTTTTGTAGGATACTTATTAAACAGACTTTAAAAAACATGACCTACACTAATGAGTAATGACTAAACAGATAAATCAGAAAGGTTAATAATTATAAGATATCCAATGGAAAAAATAAAGCTGAACATATTTTCAAAACGGACCCACCCTTAATATTATTTAAAAACATAGAAACTTTTTTTTGTTTGATTTGTCGATTGATATATTCTGAATAATCGAAATTTAAAAAAATTTAATTATTGAATATATCGTGATATATATCGAACTATAAATATCACGATATATATCGCTTGATATATATCCTCCGAACCCTGCTAAACACATAATAATATTTATTCGAAAAAGGTTTTATAAATCCCGTTGATGACATAATAATATGTTCGTTGTCTGTATGATTTTATTTAAAAGCTGTACTTACATAAATGAGGTGGTGGCTAAACACTTTTTTGACAAGATCTGTGTTTGTAGATATCTGTTGGGACTTTCTATCTACACTATCGAATAGTGCCCGATTTATAGCTAACACTACCTGTTTACACCAAACAATCTGCACATGGTTAGTTTCCACCCAGGCCATTGGAATATTTGTTGCCTACAAAAATCATCCGGAAATAATAAACTTTGTGCAATTTTCTCAATATATTGTTTTATGTATTAAATAAGTCGAACGTTTGTTGTTGAATACAATAATAATAGTAAGCATTCCTTTAAAATCAAAAACATTTTTGAAGTGAAAACTTCTTTAGGCGCGTTTAGCACTTTTTGTGGGCACTGAATTAAACTGAGCCGTCACGCGTCAGACTCGGGTGTGCTACGCTCGAATTCAACTGCTATATTCAATCCGAACTGACCCTGACCCGAATGAACGTTATATGAAAGAGCATGCCGCCATCGGTCGCATTCAGTATCGACGTGGAAACAGTCAGTGTGCGTTGTCTAGACACTCGTGTATTTGATATTATTAATTTCACCTTGTTGAAGTTTTCACTTCTGTCGTGTGGTCTTAAGCACACACAATTTTTTTTTCATATTGATCACCCTCTATTTCTGGTTCCAAATAGCACTAGATTCGTTAAATCTAAGAACTTAGAGCTGGGCACCAAATTATTTTGTACTAACCGAAGAAACGGTAAAGTTCTAATGGCGGAAAACCATAGACCTGAATAACATGCCGCCTACTAACCCAAACGGTGCATTCCATAACAAAAAATGAAGATAATGTTAGTTCAGTTTCATAATACCACATTAATGGAAGAAATTATCGCGAGAGGTCAAAATGTTTTTACTTCCCAACTTACCACCACATTAAGAGTGATATTTCCTTCAGGTACAGTTAAGTAATAAGGTACCAGAAAGTCACTATGTCCTCCTCCAATACTTATGGTTATGATGCTCCCTTTGTCAAATGAACTTGTTTTATAAAATGCACTTATTTGCCTGTCAAAATAAAGAGGTGCTCGCTGAATAGGAGCAGCTAGAGTTATTAAAACTGAAACAAGATTTCGTTGGTTTTTCAGCAGCTCTGTTATGGCTTTTTTAGCTACAATACCACCCTAAAAATTTTAAAAAATCAAAATTTTCAAATTATTTTTTAGCATTACTTAATAACAATCTAGTGCTTAATCTTCAATATTTCTGATGCACCTGTTTGCTCTTGATGACAGTTCTAGTATCAATTAAATCATCAAATAAAAAACGATCAGTAGGTATTATAGGTACATATTAATTATTATACCTACTACTTTTTTCTTTTTACACTTACTACTGAATGTCCAATAAGAACAACTTGCTGTGGCGAAGTTGGACTATTTTTATAGAGCTCTAATATTCTATCTATGGAGCTTAAAACATAGTCTAGCTGGTCATATAAAACAGGACCATATAGAGCACTGTATTCAGAGTTCAAGTTAACAGTAAAATAATCAAAATGAAAATTGATTCCGGAGTTCAACATTTTTCTTAATGCCACCGAAGATAGTGATCTAACTAAAAAAAAATAATAAAATATAGTGGTAATTTCAAAAAGCCCTAGAATTTTTTGAAAAACCCAATTAAATTAGTCCGTTTGCGATTGATGATTGCAAATAATTTTTATAAGTACCTTCTTTATACTGAACTTAAAATTTGTGTTTGCTACTTGTTAAATCGACGATAGCACTATTTCCAAATATCCCCTTTCTTGATATTTCGTGAATGGTAAATTAGGAATAATTTAGTAAGTATTGTTTTATTTTCAGTTCGCCATTAGCTGGTATATAGCTATATAGAGCTATAGGAAGGTAGGAAGGATAATAATTTATTTTTAGATCCTAGCCCAGACAATAATAAATATGACTGACCAATTTATCACGGATATCTATGTAGTTTAGGGGAACTTCCTCTTCATTATACCTACATCTGATCTAGTATAAAAATATGTATATTCAAAATTTAAAAAAACTATCAGTCTAACAGCTTAAGCACTAATGTGTAAGGGGAATTTCAAGAAGACATGCTCTAGGTATTAGTTTATTATCTTACTGACAGTTATGCAGTTAGCTTTACATTGATAAACCCCCTTCTACATAACAAATGCCCCTTCAAATAATATCAACCAATTTAGCTGATGTACTTAATAATCTTAGAATGATACCTATAAGAGTTTTCGACTTGCATTGTCTTAATTTGTTTTAAATCACAGCACAAATAAAAACAATGCAAGTCCAAAACTCTTCAGACTTAAATTCTTAATCATACACTATAGCCAATTTGTTTCTCATAACAAATTTTCTAGCAGATAAGAATAAAAAATTACCTTGCTCATGTGCACCCCCATTGCCTGGTATAAACAAAACAGGAATTCCATGAAAATACATGTTTCTAGTTTTTTTCGTAATTCGTCCTTCACTATAGGCATAAAGACTATATTTTGGGTATCTATGGTCAATTTCTTGTGACACTCTCTAAAATACATTAACTAACAAATATAAGGGAAGAAAATGGGTTCTTGGGAATTTTCAATGACATCTAATCAACATGCATCCACCTGGCTTTTGGCAGGCTTTCCGCTAAGTAATTCATTATGGTAACGGTATCAATAAAAATGAAGGAGAGACACAAATATGGGTTTTCAATAAAATTTTCTTATTTCATTATCCACCTAATTTATTTTAGGCATTAGATATTCTAGATGGGAAAGTTAACTCATCCAGATAGTAGGAAGGAAACAATATATTTTCTTATTTCATTATCCACCTAATTTATTTTAGGCATTAGATATTCTAGATGGGAAAGTTAACTCATCCAGATAGTAGGAAGGAAACAATATATTTTCTTATTTCATTATCCACCTAATTTATTTTAGGCATTAGATATTCTAGATGGGAAAGTTAACTCATCCAGATAGTAGGAAGGAAACAATATATTTTCTTATTTCATTATCCACCTAATTTATTTTAGGCATTAGATATTCTAGATGGGAAAGTTAACTCATCCAGATAGTAGGAAGGAAACAATATATTTGAGGCGTGCGTTTCCAAAACTTTTTAATTCCATCGGAAGTGATTTCGAGAAAATCCAACTTTTCTGATAACTTTGTTGGGAAATCAAATAGGTTTGTGTGACTGGTGTGTTATTTTTAGGTCATCAAGTAAAACTGGCTGACGGTGATAAAAAAAAATATTAGAGAATATTTTGCTGAGTTATTTGAAAAACAAAGTAGGATTAAACTAGTTTTGGAAAGATATTGCGGATTTAGACAGTTTTGGAAAATGACCTGAATGGTTAGGGGGTTAAAAAAAACTAATTTTTTATTTTATTTTTTAAACCACAAAATACTAAAAACAACTAACTGACAACAAGACTGCTTCACGTGTAAACAACTTCTAACGTAATTTATACGCATACGTCAACAGTAACCAGGCCTAATGCACATGAACCGGATCTAACAAGTTTTGAAACCATAGCATGCAATGAATAACATAATAATATTGGATCTACGCAGTTTTGAAACAGAACTTACAGCGGTGGATGTACACACTTTTGTAACAGTTTTTATGAAGGATGAAGTGAGTTTTGGAAACGTACTATTTTTTTGATATTGTAGTATTATTGGAAGAAATCAGTTCTGGTACAGTAACATTATATAGGTATGTCGTCACCTTAGAGTTATGTCGCATTTTTTCTGAAATTGACTTTTCGGTGTTAATAAGTTGTATGTACCTTAAACTTGCCTTCCAGAGAATTACAATGTTGTACGTTACACCATATGTCATTGGCAACCATAAATACATTGTTGTATCAACGTGAATTGCAATTTTTAGAGTATCATAGTTGTATATGTGTCACATACACCTTTGTAATTTTATATTTTATTCCTATGGTCACAAATAATACACATACAACTTTGTTTTTATTTGGTTGGGTCGTTGAGTTAGTGTGCTAGTGGATTCCTGAGGTGGATAATGCATACTATATGGCTATACTTCCCAAAAATGGTAATGCCTAACATATTTATTTCTCTAGTTCTGGATTATATTCTTATTTGTAGTTATTTTGTTTTTTTGTAACGTTACAGAGTTGTATGTTTTCATAATTAATAAAAAAATAGAGTTACATAATTGTATGTGTTTTTTCTAGTGCCCAAAATATAGAAAAAACAATGTATGTGTATATTTTTTCTAAAAAACCGTAATAATTATAATGAAACTAACTAAGTACAAATTTTCTTAAGTGTAGGTCTGTCTATAGCACTGTAACAAAAAGCCAATTTTTCATAACGCTTTTTCTCAAAACTTGGTTTACTGTACATACCACAGTATAACTCTAAGGTGACGATGTGTCAAAGTTTTTAAAGGAGGGATTTTCGCCATTTTCTCAATTTTAGTAAAAAATGGATCTAGTTAGTTATGGAAATGCACGCCTCATTTATTCTAGGAAGATAACAATTATTATTACCAATGATATTGGCAACTTTCTACACAATACATTAATCTTTATTGGTTAAAAAATTAATCATTGCTCATTCTAGTTGTATTCATAAAAAAGTTGTACCCACCTAAGTATATATACTTTACATGTAATGTAATTAATTTGTTATATATTTTGTCATGCCGCCTCTCCTTATTATTACCACTACTTGTACTCCATTTTTATGAATACAACTATACAATTTGCATGTATACCCTTCCATTCTAGAAATTGCAATAAATTCAGTATCAAAGTATTTAGTTTCTATGGTCAAAAAATTTTGTCCACCCCAATGCTATAAGCCAATAATATTTATATTATGGGGCAGTCAAATCAACAAGTAATAAAATGTACCTATATCGGTATTAATAGTTCATTGACCTATATACATTTTTTATGACTTCACTTGAACTTAAAATAATGCGATGCTACTTACAACAAATTGAGGATATTCAAACATATAAGTCATTTCGCATTTAGTGTTGGATTCATGATCGGCCAGAAAAAATAACGCTCCAATAAAATAAAATATACTTATTGTAGTGCATAATAGAAGAAACAAAGAGTGTAAACATTTCATTGCAAATTTTTTCAATTTTTCGCAGGGTCGTTCTTCACCCCCTATATAAGTACTTTTATCTACGATTGTTCAGTTCACCAGTGGACGGTGGACAACGGTATCCTCGCACCGCACCTCGCACACACAAAAAATAAAAATAAATTTTATCAATATAAATTGGGGTTAGGTTCCTTGAAGCGCGAGCTTGGCGACAGCATAGACCACAGAAAAAAAAGGGGCGACAACGCCGTAAAAAAAAACCTCCATGTGTCAGCTCTCCAGGCCAAGACCCACCTCTGCTTCCGCAGGCTGGAAATGCCAGACGCTTCAAGAACTTTAAGGGACATTTTATGATGGGGGGGGGGGGGGGGGGGGATTAAACAAAAATTGTTTTTATGTATGGTCTGGTCAACTTGTAACTCTAAAGGGGCTATTGTGTATTATGAGATATTTTGCTCTATAAGTTTTCTAGAATTCTCGGTGTCTATACCGGGCCGCGTTATTTTTCGGCCGTTCTTCCGACGGTCTCTGGGGAGTTTAAAGTTTTTTCTAAAAAAACATTTAATAAATTTTGTCGTGGTTTCTCGCCTTTCTTTGTCGCGGTTATAATTTGGCAAATAAAGTAATCAATAATTGTCCGTTGTTGCCTTTTAATATTTAAGACATTTTTATTATTCCCAAATCCTTTGGACCGGAAGGTGGCTGGCAACACCGAGTATAGTAGACTTGCCGATCGGTAAAAAAAAAATTAGAAAAAAAATATACATGGTTGAAATTTGCCACCAATATAATACCAAAAATCAAAATATTCTTGCTCAAGTAAATACCCTCATTCATAATTTTACTGCTCAATTAAATTCTAATACAAAGCACTTCGAGGGCAAGATTCCTGATTTGATCATTCAGATTACTGATGAAAAAATTAATCAATTAGTTAATAAAGATGAAATAAAAAAATTAAAAATTACTTTCTTTGGGAAAATTGATACCGAGATTAAAAAGTTTGATAGCCAAATTTAGAAAAGAGATAATAAGTGTTCTAGAGGAAAAAATTAACAATCTTGTAACAAAATCTCAGTTGGATAAAACCATTCAGAAACGATCCGCTGATAATGATGTGATTGAAAACAAAATTAAAGAAATCGAGAACAAATTAAATGTGTTTACTATTAAAGATGATTCTATTTCTGTAAATAATAGAAGAATTGTTGATCTAAATTGGGGCACACATGAGACTGATGCTACCACAGTAAAACAATCATATACATTATCAGATACATTAGAAAATAAACTAAATGAAATCGAAAACAAATTAGATGTGTTTACTATTAAAGATGATTCTATTTCTGTAAATAATCGAAGAATTGTTGATGTAAAAATAGGCGAAAATGAGAATGATGCGGTCATAGCAAAACAAGTAAATTTATTGTCAGATATGTTGGAGCATAAAATAAATAACAATGAAAATTATATAAAGGGAATATTATATCAGCAAATAAAATAAATAAAAATGAAAATAATTTAAAGTTTATATTCCATCAAGTAGAAATGAATACGGCTAAGTTAAGAAGGCTTTAAAGAAATTTACATCCTATTAAATGGAAGAATATCTAGAAAAAAAATTATATGTTTTTAGAAAGAGTTATAATTTTTATTATAAAATTAGTCTCATAATTTTAATTCTAAAGGTATTATTTAGTGTTTCATGTATTTCTAGTTATTATTATTATTTACCACTATATTTTTTATCTCTAATATCAGGAGTAATAGAAGTAATAGAAAAATCTATGAAACAAAATGAAAGAATCGTGGAATATAAATTAACCTATAAATTTTATAATTCTTTGTTAAATCTTTACCTAGCTAAAAAAATAACATCAGAAGAAATTAAGTTACGTGAAAACGATTTCATGGAAAATATTCAATTTTTTCCTAGAGAAAAGTATATTAAACAAACAAAATTAAATGGTTATAATTTTTTATCTGTTATAAATGAATAACAAATATAAAATAACACCGTTTAAATGTGGAGATGAAGATTCAAAATCATTATTTCCTTCACCTTTGAGATGTTTAATTCTAGGAAAATCAGGATCAGGAAAAACAACTGTACTATGGAATATTATAACGAAATATTGGGTGCCTTATGAGAATTTGTATATTTTTACAAAATCAATAGATCAACCAATTTATGATAATTTGAAAGAAATTTTTGAAAATGTAAATAAGATAGAAACACATTTTTATGATAATTGTGATGATATATTATCTGTAGACGAATGTAAACCTAATAGTTTAGTAGTTTTTGATGACTGTTTATTAGAAAAACAAAACAATATTAAAGAATATTTCGTTAGATCTAGACCAAAAAATATTTTTTGTATTTATTTAAGTCAAAATTATAGTTTGGTTGATTTACAAGTTATCAGAACAAATTTAAATTATTTAATTATGTTTGAGCAAGGTTCTCATTATATTAAAAAAATTTGGGAAGATCTTATTGGTAGTGATAAAACATTAAAAGAGTTTCAAGAATTGTGTAATAAATGTTGGAAAAAGAAACATGGATTTTTATCGATTGATTTAAAAAATAGACGTTATTTCAACATGTTGGATGTATAATGGGATGTATGTCTAATGAACGTTATAATAAAAAATATTCCTTAGAACTGATCGTTATAATAAAAAATATTCCTAGTAAATGGACATTGACAAAATTCGGAAAAACTTAAAAAAGGAAATTGCAAAGGCTCAAAAAATGAAAAAAGATTCACAAGAAAAAGTTATTGAAAATGTGGATGTTAATAAAATTGAAAAGATTCAAAAAATAAAGAAAGATTTAAAAAAAACATTGGTAGATAAAAAAATTCCAGATAATGATTTAGAAAAAATAGTGGAGAAAGATGTTGTTGAAAATATTTATCCTAAAAAAAGAGAATTCACTAAAGAAGATCTTCAAAAATTAAAAGATATTAAAAAAATAATGAATAATGATTTTAAAAGATCAATTATGAGTGAAATTTCAGGTGAAGAAAATCGAGAAATGCAATTTAAACCCATTACTGACGCAGTAAAACATCTTGAAACAACAGTTAAAGAAGGTCAAGAAAAAACAAATCATGATATTAAAGCATTAGTCCCCTATTCAACTAAAAAATCTAAACTTTCTATTGGTTTATCTCCATTAGATATAGATTCTACACCAAAAACTCAAGAATCTGGAACTCAAACACCACCTGTTATTAGTTTTGGTGAGATAGCTTCTGTGTTTTTACATAGAAAATTTGAAAAATCTTTCGGTGTCTATTATGATCAGGAAAACAAACAATATAAGATTGGAAAAGAGTTTATAAAAATTCAGGATAATGACATACGTCTAAAAGGTGAATGGATAACAGGAACACAAGGATTGTGGAATTTAATAACTTCATCAGCCTCAGAACCACCTAACAAAAATGATTATACAGATGAAGATTTGAAAGTGTATCACAAAATTTTACTTGAAACTGAATCAATTTATCAAAACAATGATAAAAGTACTGGGAAACCAAAATCTAGTGTTGGTAAAAAATATGCAGTTTTAATAAAACCTTTATGGAATGAAATCAAATATGGATCTAATTCTGCTAGTGTAATTAATCGAAGAATTTTCGAAATTCAACAAGAATCAACTCCTAATAAAACTTTAGAATGGGATGATGGATATCTAGACCCATATTCACAATTATTTACTCCAAAACGAGGTGGTAGTATAAAAAAATATTCAGAAAATGCTGTAGAATATAAATATATAGAAAATTTAAATGAATTGTTAAAAAGATTATATTTTATTGCTTCAGAAGAAAAGGCTGGAAATAATAATTTTCATAACGAAAAACTTGGCATTTTACATTTTTTTACAAGAGAATTGGAGAAACTTTTAGATAGTGAAAACGGTACAGAGATTTTAATTTCGTATATATCTAGATTACCTAAAAAAGTTGTTGGATCTGGATTAATTAATGATTTTATAAATAAATTACCTTTTGAAATGCATTGGCCTGGTTATAATTATTTAGGACCTAGTACAAAATTAGACGAGCGATTAAAAAGAGGAGATAAACCTATAAATAAATTAGATGAAGCTGCTCAAGAACATGATATATTTTATAAAAATCATAAAGATACAAAAACAAGAAATAAAGCTGATGAAGTTTTAGAATATAAAGCTTGGGACAGAGTTTTAGATCCTAATGCAAATTTAGGTGAAAAAGCAGCAGCTTGGGTCACTACAAATGCTATAAAAATTAAAAGACATTTAGGAATGGGTTTAAAATAACTTTTTTTATAATTTTTTTATGTAATAAATGGAGTATCAAATTAATCTTTCAGATAATCATAAAAATAAAATTAAAACTGGTTATAAAAAGAAAACACCAGTTACTATTCAAGTAAAATCAGATCAAAAAGGAAATGATAAAATATTATTAACTCAAAGACAAATTAATAAAATTGAAAAATGTAAAAAAGAAAATAAAGGTTGTAGAATTACTTTAACTCATGATCAACTTAAGAAAAATCATTCTGGTGGATTTCTACCACTACTCTTTGGCGGACTAACGGCTTTAGGAACTTTGATTGGTGGGGCTGCAGTTGTGGCAGGTAAAGTTTTAAATAAACAAGCACAAGATAAAGAATTGGAAGAACAACAAAGACATAATAAAGTTATGGAGGGAAAGGGTTTAAAAAAGCCAAAAAACCAAAAAAATAATACCTTTAACTAACTATGACATTATAAAACTCAGTAAAAATATTAAAAATTTTAGAGGTTGTTTTATGAAAGATGAATTACCTAAGAAACCTAATAAAAATGAATCCGGAGTGTTAAATTTTGAAAATTTTTATCAAAACGGTTCTCATTGGGTTTGTTGGGTGAAAAGAAATAATTTTAAATTTTATTTTGATTCATATGGAGATGCTAATCCTCCAAAAGAGTTAGTAAAATATTTGGGGAAAGATAATCTTTATTATAGTGATGATAAAATTCAAAATTATAATGATCCTCCAATATGTGGTCATTTATGTTTAAAATTTTTGGAAAATGTAGATAAAATAAAGGAAACATACTTATTTTTACCCTTCGTAGAAAAAGTAATTGAAAAATTACGTTTTTAATAAATTTTCCTCTATTAAATGGAGAACGTTTTTGAGAAATATTCAAACGCGATTGTAAGATCAGAGTATCATAATTATTTACCTCTTTCTAATCTTCATTTTAATAAAGTTAACAAAAAAACTGTTTTTAAAATTGATGAAGGGGATGGTTTTCTAAATGTTAGAAACGCTAAATATGATATCTCTGGAAAGTATATCCATGCAGATGATGGTCAAAATTTTGGTAATAATACTAATATACAATTAATTGACAACTTTGTAGGTCATTTATTCTCACAAATTGAAGTTAAAAAACATAATAAACTTTTAGATGAAATTGAGTATCCAGGACAAGCTAGTACAATAAAAGGCACTGTTAGTTTCTCTTTAGATAATAATGGTCCAACAATTAACTCAGGATTTCAATCAAAATTTGTAGGAGGTGGCAATTTTCAAGTTTTAGGCAATTTATCTAACCTTGGATTAGGTTTTTTTAAAGATGTAAAATTTCCAATATATAAGGGTGGATTTGAAATTACTTTTACTAGAAATGAAGATAATGATGCGTTGTATAGATGGGCTACAAAAAAAGATGATGGTACTTTTGATGAATCTACGAGACCACATAAAGGAAAAATTATAATTGAGGACTTTATAATACGAATTCCAATAATTAAGTACGATGATATAAGTAAGGTTCAGCTAATAAACGAATTGAAAACGTTATCGCAACAAAATCACTATAATTTTATTTTTAAATCATGGCAATGCATCCAGCAAAAAAATATATCCGGAAAAACTTTAAATTTGGATATTACAAATACTTATAGAAATATTAGAAATCCTTTATTTGGTATGGTTGCTTTTCAAACAAATAGATTCGATAACCAAGATAAGGAAACAAGTGCATTTGATCACTGTAATGTAAGGAACATTTGGTTTGAAATTAATGGTAAAAGATACCCCGAAGAATTACAAAACCTAGATTGGGATCAAGAAAAGTTTTCAGTTGTCTACGACATGCATATGGATTATAAAAGAGTATTTTATAAATCACATTTGGAATTACCTTTATTATATTATACAAACCCTGATCAATTTAAAAATAGCAGACCTATTTACGTAATCGACCTAACTAGACAACCAGAAAATATCTCAGAGTCTAGAAATAATATTATTTTACATGTAGATTTTGACAAAAATATTACTCCACCTAGTGGAAATGAAGGAACTTTTGCATATATTTGTATGGTTTCTTTGTCAGAGTATTCATATGCTATTATAAATAACACAATTAAAGAAAATTTTTAACTTATATCATTAAAAATTATTCCTATTTTTATTACATAAAACGTACAAGTATATCCATCTATAATATATTAGATTAATTAAAATAAAACATGCAATTAATCACATAATTCATCCGTTTATGCAAATACAGGAAGTTTAATAGATAAACAGTTGGTGTCGCTAGTATGCTGAAATTTTTATAAATACGTCCAAGGTTATTTCGGTGCAAAGCTGGAGCAAAGTTCGTTTGCGGATACTTTTTCGTTTGTGGAGATTTTTATAAATTTGCATTGTGTGATGATTCGTTAAGTGCTGGAGAATTCTGAGTGACGCAAGTTGAGAACATCTGAAAAGATAAGAGAGAATTTGGGTAAAAAAACCCTCTAATACTACCAAAGCAAGTCCCAAGTCTTGTTGAAAAATGTAGAGGGGAGGGTTTAACCACCACAAAAGAAAACTTATTTTGAGGTAAGAATTTTTTGTATTTTTTTTTCTTTATAGATGGAGGTTTATAATATAACAAAGAACGTTCACATCGATGTAAATGGGGCTAAAACGTATCTTCCAGTTATAATTACCAATCGAGATGAAAAAATAAAGAAACTTTCGTTTATAGGACATTTATTTTTTGCAATCAAATTTGAGGTATCGTCACGAATCGTACAATTACCACAATTAGTAATTTGGTTGGAAACAAAAAATGATAATGAATGGGAAGTAGATAAACAGTCAATTCAGCTTTGTGACTTGAATAGAAATGATTTGCAAAAAATTACATACTTTTCATTAACTAATACTGCAAAAGAAATTAGAATTGGGGTAAGAAGTGTTAATAGACAGTACGCTGACATAATAACATTTCGAACTATCAACTCAAATTTTGTAGATGGCAAAGAAATATTACCGTGTATTAGAATTTTTGTTGAAAATACTAGCTTAATAACAACAAATGAGGAGGATAGTTCTAGAAATAGGGGTGATAACATTGTAAATATACCTGATATATAATTTTTTTCTCTAGAAATTTTAGTTATATTTTAATCAATATTTAAGATATTATTAGAATTTGTATTAGATTATGGATAGACCCTTAACAAAAAATATAGTGAATTCTGCGTCGGTCAAACACCGACGCAGAATTATATAAAATATGGTGAATTCAAAGGTGTCGGTCAAACACAAAAAAACAAATAATATAAAGCAATTAGAAATAAAATAGACGAAGAAGATAAAGAAATTTATGAAAATATAAGACCCGTCTGCCAAAATGACGCTACCTAAAGAAATACAAAATAATACAAAATTTATTAATGAACCGGGTTTATATCAATTGATTATGAAATCTAAACTACCTATTTCTGAAATAATATTTAAAAAACACAAGTGTTGATAAAAATTCATTTTAAATAAAGATACAAATTTTTTCTATATAAATAAAGATGGATCTTGTAAATGTGCTTAACAACTGTAGTAAAATTTTACCAACTAAAAAACTGGATGAGCTTGATGAAGGAAAAGAATATAAAACTTCAAATTTTAAAATTGTTCTTACAAAAAAATATGGTAATCAAATTGTTGTATGTTTAGATAACACTTTTAATGTATTTCTACCAGATCGTTTTAAAAATGTAATACTGAAAAATAATTTAGATAAATTTAATTCATCAAATATATCATTAATTTATAAAGGGAAAGTTGATAATATGCATAATATTGAGTTCAAATAAATTCAACATCTATATTTTTATTAAATTTTTACTTATAAAATCTCTTTTTTTCTCTCATTTTTACTAGTAGAAGGAATGTGTACGTTTTGAAGTGATCAGAGAGAAAAATCAGAGGACTCCTAAATATTTTAATATTTATCATGATTTTTGTGAAATGGTTGTGTGAAATGTAGGGTAAAGAGGGTTGAAGCCTAAAATTTTAAAAATTTTTGTGATTTTCTCTATTTTGAGGGTTATTTTGGTAAAAAAGCACCTATTTTTATGAAAGTGTTAGAATATTTAGGGTTTTTATCACTTTTCTTTCTTAGTGCGCTAGGACATACATAATACACCTACTACGATCTTTAGTGCATTTTAAACTTTTTTTTTTAAATATCAAAAATAAAATATTTCCGGACGTCTGCGATCAAAATAAATGTTTTTTTCGTTTAGTGCATTTTAAACTTTTTTTTTTAAATATCAAAAATGAAATAGAATAAAAAAAAAATTTTTTTTTTTGTTCTTTTCATACTCGAATTATTTCCCTACGATCTTTAGTGCATTTTCAACTTTTTTTTTTAAATATCAAAAATAAAATTTAATAAAAAATATTTTTTTTTTCGTTTAGTGGATTTTAAACTTTTTTTTTTAAATATCAAAAATAAAATTTAATAAAAAATGTTTTTATTTTCGTTTAGTGGATTTTAAACTTTTTTTAAAAAATATCAAAAATAAAATTTAATAAAAAATATGTTTTTTTCGTTCTTTTCATACTCGAATTATTTCCCGACAGTCTTTGGTGCATTTTAAAATAAATGTTTTTTTCGTTTAGTGCATTTTAAACTTTTTTTTAAAAAATATCAAAAATAAAATTTAATAAAAAATAATTTTTTTTTTCGTTTAGTGGATTTTAAATTTTTTTTTTTTAAATATCAAAAATAAAATTTAATAAAAAATGTTTTTTGTCGTTCTTTTCATACTCGAATTATTTCCCGACGGTCTTTCGTGCAATTTAAAATACATTTTTTTTTTGTTTAGTGCATTTAAAATTTTTTTTTTTTAAAATATCAAAAATAAAATAGAATAAAAAAAAAATTTTTTTTGTTCTTTTCATACTCGAATTATTTCCCTACGATCTTTAGTGCATTTTAAACTTTTTTTTTTTAAAATATCAAAAATAAATTTAATAAAAAATGTTTTTTTTCGTTCTTTTCATACTCGAATTATTTTTCGACGGTCTTTAGTGCATTTTAAAATAAATGTTTTTTTCGTTTAGTGCATTTTAAACTTTTTTTTTTAAAATATCAAAAATAAAATTTATAAAAAAATAATTTTTTTTTTCGTTTAGTGGAATTTTAAACTTTTTTTTTTAAATATCAAAAATAAAATTTATTAAAAAATATTTTTTTTTTCGTTTAGTGGATTTTAAACTTTTTTTTTAAATATCAAAAATAAAATTTAATAAAAATGTTTTTTTCGTTCTTTCATACTCGAATTATTTCCCGACGGTCTTTAGTGCATTTTAAAATAATTTTTTTTTGTTTAGTGCATTTTAAACTTTTTTTTTAAGAAATATCAAAAATAAAATTTAATAAAAAATGTTTTTTTTCGTTCTTTCCATACTAGAATTATTTTTTGACGGTCTTTAGTGCATTTTAAAATAAATGTTTTCCCGTTTAGTGCATTTTAAACTTTTTTTTTAAAAATATCAAAAATAAAATTTATTAAAAAATAATTTTTTTTTTGTTTAGTGGATTTTAAACTTTTTTTTAAATATCAAAAATAAAATTTAATAAAAAATATGTTTTTTTCGTTCTTTTCATACTCGAATTATTTCCCGACGGTCTTTAGTGCATTTTAAAATAAATGTT
The DNA here is from genome assembly GCA_963969555.1 of Polydrusus pterygomalis. Taxonomy (NCBI): domain Eukaryota; kingdom Metazoa; phylum Arthropoda; class Insecta; order Coleoptera; family Curculionidae; genus Polydrusus; species Polydrusus pterygomalis. Next base: position 65,274,608 of record OZ018381.1, on the reverse strand, counting down.
TTTTTCGTTTAGTGCATTTTAAACTTTTTTTTAAAAAATATCAAAAATAAAATTTAATAAAAAATAATTTTTTTTTCGTTTTAGTGGATTTTAAACTTTTTTTAAAAATATCAAAAATAAAATTTAATAAAAAATGTTTTTTTTTTCGTTTAGTGGATTTTAAACTTTTTTTAAAAAATATCAAAAATAAAATTTAATAAAAAATGTTTTTTTTTTCGTTTAGTGGATTTTAAACTTTTTTTAAAAAATATCAAAAATAAAATTTAATAAAAAATAATTTTTTTTTCGTTTTAGTAGATTTTAAACTTTTTTAAAAATATCAAAAATAAAATTTAATAAAAAATATGTTTTTTTCGTTCTTTTCATACTCGAATTATTTCCCGACAGTCTTTAGTGCATTTTAAAATAAATGTTTTTTTCGTTTAGTGCATTTTAAACTTTTTTTTAAAAAATATCAAAAATAAAATTTAATAAAAAATATTTTTTTTTTCGTTTTAGTGGATTTTAAACTTTTTTTTTAAAATATCAAAAATAAAATTTAATAAAAAATGTTTTTTTTTTTTCGTTTAGTGGATTTTAAACTTTTTTTAAAAAATATCAAAAATAAAATTTAATAAAAAATGTTTTTTTTTTCGTTTAGTGGATTTTAAACTTTTTTTAAAAAATATCAAAAATAAAATTTAATAAAAAATAATTTTTTTTTCGTTTTAGTAGATTTTAAACTTTTTTAAAAATATCAAAAATAAAATTTAATAAAAAATATGTTTTTTTCGTTCTTTTCATACTCGAATTATTTCCCGACAGTCTTTAGTGCATTTTAAAATAAATGTTTTTTTCGTTTAGTGCATTTTAAACTTTTTTTTAAAAAATATCAAAAATAAAATTTAATAAAAAATAATTTTTTTTTCGTTTTAGTGGATTTTAAACTTTTTTTTTTTTTAAGTGGATTTTAAACTTTTTTTTTTTAAATATCAAAAATAAAATTTAATAAAAAATATGTTTTTTTCATTCTTTTTATACTCGAATTATTTCCCGACAGTCTTTAGTGCATTTTAAAATAAATGTTTTTTTCGTTTAGTGCATTTTAAACTTTTTTTTACAACAAACAAGAAGACAAAAAGTTTATCGTAGAAAAAGACTTGATGCTGAAATTCTGTTCCATGATGAATAAGTAATTTAAAGAAAGAAATGCAAAATTTTAAAACACATATTGAAAAACAAAGTCCTGAAAAAATGGATATATTATAAATCAAAGTACTGAAGAAATGGATATATTATAAATTATAAAAATTTCACCATTATTTTTAATATTATGTAAAATCTTGTTAAAAAACCCAAAAATACTACTGACACTTTTAACAACATCTGAAAAGATATGAGAAATTTGGGGTAAAAAACCCTCTAATACTACCAAAGCAAGTCCCAAGTCTTGTTGAAAAATGTAGAGGGGAGGGTTTAACCACCACAAAAGAAAACTTATTTTGAGGTAAGAATTTTTTGTATTTTTTTTCTTTATAAATGGAGGTATATGAAATTAAAGAACGTTTTGACCTTAAACTCGGAATTAAAACTAAGAATTATTTTCCTGTAATTATTAATAATCCAGATGAAAAAATTAAAAAACTTTCTTTAATAGGATGTGTTCATTTTGATATGACTCATCCATATTATGTAATTCCTCCGATACCTCTATTATACTTATGGGTAGAGACAAAAAAGGGTAATGAATGGGTGGCGGATAAACAATCAATTGAATATTTTTATTTAAACCATCAGGATTGGTACAGGGTTAATTATTTTGCGCTAATTAATGGAGCTAAAGAAATTAGAATTGGAGTAATGTGTGGATATAATCCGTATGTTTCCAACATAGAATTTCATCCTAGAAGCTCAGGTTATGTAGTAGATGATGATGTTATTGAAAGATCACCTAGTATTAGAATTTATGTTGAAAATACCAGCTTAATAACAACAAATGAGGATGATAGTTCTAGAAATAGGGGTGATAACATTGTAAATATACCTGATATATAATTTTTATACAATAATTTTAATATTTTTATAACTTATGTTAATAATAATTAAGAAAATAACTAAAAATTTTATAATTATTAGAATTATTATCTGTAGTCTATTGAATAGACGCTTAAAATAAATTTATATAATAATTTTGATATTTTTATAACTTATATTAATAAAAATTAATAAAATATACAAAAATTTTATAATTATTAGAATTATTATCAATAGTCTATTGAATAGATGCTTAAAATAAATTTATATAATAATTTTGATATTTTTATAACTTATATTAATAAAAATTAATAAAATATACAAAAATTTTATAATTATTAGAATTATTATCAATAGTCTACTGAATAGATGCTTAAAATAAATTTATATAATAATTTTGATATTTTTATAACTTATATTAATAAAAATTAATAAAATATACAAAAATTTTATAATTATTAGAATTATTATCAATAGTCTATTGAATAGATGCTTAAAATAAATTTATATAATAATTTTGATATTTTTATAACTTATATCAATAATAATTAAGAAAATAACAAAAAAGAACTATATTTATTAATAATCATTGGCATTGTTATGTAAATTTTAAATTTAGTGTATATTAGTTTTAAATTATTAACATAATATAAAAATCAAATTTTCTTAATAATATAATTTTTTAAGAGATGGGTTACTCATGAAGTATTACCTTCTATTCGTAAATATGGTGAATATAAATTGCAAAAAGAAATAAAAGAAAATATCAAAAATAAAATAGAATAAAAAATGTTTTTTTTGTTCTTTTCATACTTGAATTATTTCCCGACGATCTTTAGTGCATTTTAAACTTTTTTTTTTAAATATCAAAAATAAAATATTTCCGGACGTCTGCGATCAAAATAAATGTTTTTTTCGTTTAGTGCATTGTAAACTTTTTTTTAAAAAATATCAAAAATAAAATATAATAAAAAATATTTTTTTTTTCGTTTAGTGGATTTTAAACTTTTTTTTTTAAAAATATCAAAAATAAAATAGAATGAAAAAAAAATGTTTTTTTTGTTCTTTTCATACTCGGATTATTTCCCGACGATCTTTGGTGCATTTTAAACTTTTTTTTTTAAATATCAAAAATAAAATATTTCCGGACGTCTGCAATCAAAATAAATGTTTTTTTCGTTTAGTGCATTGTAAACTTTTTTTAAAAAAATATCAAAAATAAAATATAAAAAAAAATTTTTTTTTTCCCTTTAGTGGATTTTAAACTTTTTTTTAAAAATATCAAAAATTAAATAGAATAAAAAAAAATGTTTTTTTCGTTCTTTTTATACTCGAATTATTTTTCGACGGTCTTTAGTGCAATTTAAAATAAATTGCAATTTTTTATTTTAAAATAAATGTTTTTTTCGTTTAGTGCATTTTAAACTTTTTTTTTTAAATATCAAAAATAAAATAGAATAAAAAAAAAATTTTTTTTTTGTTCTTTTCATACTCGAATTATTTCCCGACGGTCTTTAGTGCATTTTAAAATAATTTTTTTTTGTTTAGTGCATTTTAAACTTTTTTTTTAAGAAATATCAAAAATAAAATTTAATAAAAAATGTTTTTTTTCGTTCTTTTCATACTCGAATTATTTTTTGACGGTCTTTAGTGCATTTTAAAATAAATGTTTTCCCGTTTAGTGCATTTTAAACTTTTTTTTTAAAATATCAAAAATAAAATTTAATAAAAAATAATTTTTTTTTTCGTTTAGTGGATTTTAAACTTTTTTTTTAAAAATATCAAAAATAAAATTTATTAAAAAATATTTTTTTTTTTGTTTAGTGGATTTTAAACTTTTTTTTAAATATCAAAAATAAAATTTAATAAAAAATATGTTTTTTTCGTTCTTTTCATACTCGAATTATTTCCCGACGGTCTTTAGTGCATTTTAAAATAAATGTTTTTTTCGTTTAGTGCATTTTAAACTTTTTTTTTTAAAATATCAAAAATAAAATTTAATGAAAAAGGTTTTTTTTTTCGTTTAGTGGATTTTAAACTTTTTTTTTAAAAGTATCAAAACTAAAATTTAATAAAAAATATGTTTTTTTCGTTCTTTTCATACTCGAATTATTTTTCGACGGTCTTTAGTGCATTTTAAAATAAATGTTTTTTTCGTTTAGTGCATTTTAAACTTTTTTTTAAAAAATATCAAAAATAAAATTTAATAAAAAATAATTTTTTTTTCGTTTTAGTGGATTTTAAACTTTTTTTAAAAAATATCAAAAATAAAATTTAATAAAAAATGTTTTTTTTTTTCGTTTAGTGGATTTTAAACTTTTTTAAAAAAATATCAAAAATAAAATTTAATAAAAAATGTTTTTTTTTTCGTTTAGTGGATTTTAAACTTTTTTTAAAAAATATCAAAAATAAAATTTAATAAAAAATAATTTTTTTTTCGTTTTAGTAGATTTTAAACTTTTTTAAAAATATCAAAAATAAAATTTAATAAAAAATATGTTTTTTTCGTTCTTTTCATACTCGAATTATTTCCCGACAGTCTTTAGTGCATTTTAAAATAAATGTTTTTTTCGTTTAGTGCATTTTAAACTTTTTTTTAAAAAATATCAAAAATAAAATTTAATAAAAAATAATTTTTTTTTCGTTTTAGTGGATTTTAAACTTTTTTTTTTTTAAAGTGGATTTTAAACTTTTTTTTTTTAAATATCAAAAATAAAATTTAGTAAAAAATATGTTTTTTTCATTCTTTTTATACTCGAATTATTTCCCGACAGTCTTTAGTGCATTTTAAAATAAATGTTTTTTTCGTTTAGTGCATTTTAAACTTTTTTTTACAACAAACAAGAAGACAAAAAGTTTATCGTAGAAAAAGACTTGATGCTGAAATTCTGTTCCATGATGAATAAGTAATTTAAAGAAAGAAATGCAAAATTTTAAAACACATATTGAAAAACAAAGTCCTGAAAAAATGGATATATTATAAATCAAAGTACTGAAGAAATGGATATATTATAAATTATAAAAATTTCACCATTATTTTTAATATTATGTAAAATCTTGTTAAAAAACCCAAAAATACTACTGAAACTTTTAACAACATCTGAAAAGATATGAGAAATTTGGGGTAAAAAACCCTCTAATACTACCAAAGCAAGTCCCAAGTCTTGTTGAAAAATGTAGAGGGGAGGGTTTAACCACCACAAAAGAAAACTTATTTTGAGGTAAGAATTTTTTGTATTTTTTTTCTTTATAAATGGAGGTATATGAAATTAAAGAACGTTTTGACCTTAAACTCGGAATTAAAACTAAGAATTATTTTCCTGTAATTATTAATAATCCAGATGAAAAAATTAAAAAACTTTCTTTAATAGGATGTGTTCATTTTGATATGACTCATCCATATTATGTAATTCCTCCGATACCTCTATTATACTTATGGGTAGAGACAAAAAAGGGTAATGAATGGGTGGCGGATAAACAATCAATTGAATATTTTTATTTAAACCATCAGGATTGGTACAGGGTTAATTATTTTGCGCTAATTAATGGAGCTAAAGAAATTAGAATTGGAGTAATGTGTGGATATAATCCGTATGTTTCCAACATAGAATTTCATCCTAGAAGCTCAGGTTATGTAGTAGATGATGATGTTATTGAAAGATCACCTAGTATTAGAATTTATGTTGAAAATACCAGCTTAATAACAACAAATGAGGATGATAGTTCTAGAAATAGGGGTGATAACATTGTAAATATACCTGATATATAATTTTTATACAATAATTTTAATATTTTTATAACTTATGTTAATAATAATTAAGAAAATAACTAAAAATTTTATAATTATTAGAATTATTATCTGTAGTCTATTGAATAGACGCTTAAAATAAATTTATATAATAATTTTGATATTTTTATAACTTATATTAATAAAAATTAATAAAATATACAAAAATTTTATAATTATTAGAATTATTATCAATAGTCTATTGAATAGATGCTTAAAATAAATTTATATAATAATTTTGATATTTTTATAACTTATATTAATAAAAATTAATAAAATATACAAAAATTTTATAATTATTAGAATTATTATCAATAGTCTACTGAATAGATGCTTAAAATAAATTTATATAATAATTTTGATATTTTTATAACTTATATTAATAAAAATTAATAAAATATACAAAAATTTTATAATTATTAGAATTATTATCAATAGTCTATTGAATAGATGCTTAAAATAAATTTATATAATAATTTTGATATTTTTATAACTTATATCAATAATAATTAAGAAAATAACAAAAAAGAACTATATTTATTAATAATCATTGGCATTGTTATGTAAATTTTAAATTTAGTGTATATTAGTTTTAAATTATTAACATAATATAAAAATCAAATTTTCTTAATAATATAATTTTTTAAGAGATGGGTTACTCATGAAGTATTACCTTCTATTCGTAAATATGGTGAATATAAATTGCAAAAAGAAATAAAAGAAAATATCAAAAATAAAATAGAATAAAAAATGTTTTTTTTGTTCTTTTCATACTTGAATTATTTCCCGACGATCTTTAGTGCATTTTAAACTTTTTTTTTTAAATATCAAAAATAAAATATTTCCGGACGTCTGCGATCAAAATAAATGTTTTTTTCGTTTAGTGCATTGTAAACTTTTTTTTAAAAAATATCAAAAATAAAATATAATAAAAAATATTTTTTTTTTCGTTTAGTGGATTTTAAACTTTTTTTTTTAAAAATATCAAAAATAAAATAGAATAAAAAAAAATGTTTTTTTTGTTCTTTTCATACTCGGATTATTTCCCGACGATCTTTGGTGCATTTTAAACTTTTTTTTTTAAATATCAAAAATAAAATATTTCCGGACGTCTGCAATCAAAATAAATGTTTTTTTCGTTTAGTGCATTGTAAACTTTTTTTTTAAAATATCAAAAATAAAATTTAATAAAAAATAAATGTTTTTTTCGTTTTTTTCATACTCGAATTATTTTTCGACGGTCTTTAGTGCATTTTAAAATAATTTTTTTTTTCGTTTAGTGCATTTTAAACTTTTTTTTTTTAAATATCAAAAATAAAATAGAATAAAGAAAAATGTTTTTTTTGTTCTTTTCATACTCGAATTATTTCCCGACGATCTTTAGTCATTTTAAACTTTTTTTTTTTAATATCAAAAATAAAATATTTCCTGACGTCTGCGATCAAAATAAATGTTTTTTTCGTTTAGTGCATTTTAAACTTTTTTTTAAAAAATATCAAAAATAACATTTTATAAATAATAATTTTTTTTTCGTTTAGTGGATTTTAAACTTTTTTTTTTAAAAATATCAAAAATAAAATTTAATAAAAAATAAATGTTTTTTTCGTTTTTTTCATACTCGAATTATTTTTCGACGGTCTTTAGTGCATTTTAAAATAATTTTTTTTTTCGTTTAGTGCATTTTAAACCTTTTTTTTTTTAAATATCAAAAATAAAATATTTCCGGACAAATGCGATCAAAATAAATGTTTTTTTTCGTTTAGTGCATTTTTAAACTTTTTTTAAAAAATATCAAAAATAAAATATTTCCGGACGTCTGCGATCAAAATAAATGTTTTTTTCGTTTAGTGCATTTTAAACTTTTTTTTAAAAATATCAAAAATAAAATGTAATAAAAAATAATTTTTTTTTTCGTTTAGTGGATTTAAAATTTTTTTTTTTTTAAATATCAAAAATAAAATAGAATAAAAAAAAAATGTTTTTTTTGTTCTTTTCATACTCGAATTATTTCCCTACGATCTTCAGTGCATTTTAAACTTTTTTTTTTAAATATCAAAAATAAAATATTTCCGGACGTCTGCGATCAAAATAATTTTTTTTTTCGTTTAGTGCATTTTAAACTTTTTTTTAAAAAAATATCAAAAATAAAATTTAATAAAAAATAAATGTTTTTTTCGTTCTTTTCATACTCTCAATTATTTTTCGACGGTCTTTAGTGCATTTAAAAATAAATGTTTTTTTCGTTTAGTGCATTTTAAACTTTTTTTTTTTCAATATTAAAATAGAATAAAAAAAAAAAGGTTTTTTTCGTTCTTTTCATACCCGAATTATTACTCGACGGTCTTTAGTGCATTTTAAAAGAATTGTTTTTTTTAGTTTAGTGCATTTGAAACTTTTTTTTAAAAAATATCAAAAATAAAATAGAATAAAAAAAAAATGTTTTTTTGTTCTTTTCATACTCGAATTATTTCCCGACGATATTTAGCGCATTTTAAACTTTTTTTTTTAAATATCAAAAATAAAATATTTTCAGACGTCTGCGATCAAAATAAATGTTTTTTTCGTTTAGTGCATTTTAAACTTTTTTTAATAAATATCAAAAATAAAATATTTACGGACGTCTGCGATCAAAATAAAGGTTTTTTTTCGTTCTTTTCATACTCGAATTATTTCCCGACGGTCTTTAGTGATTTTTTTTTTCGTTTAGTGCATTTAAAATTTTTTTTTCAAAAACATCAAAAATAAAATTTAATAAAAAATAAATGTTTTTTTCGTTCCTTTCATACTCGAATTATTTTTCGATGGTCTTTAGTGCATTTTAAAATAAATGTTTTTTTCGTTTAGTGCATTTTAAACTTTTTTTTTTAAAATATCAAAAATAAAATAGAATAAAAAAAAATGTTTTTTTTGTTCTTTTCATACTCGAATTATTTCCCGACGATCTTTAGTGCATTTTAAACTTTTTTTTTAAATATCAAAAATAAAATATTTCCGGACGTCTGCGATCAAAATAAATGTTTTTTTTCGTTTAGTGCATTTTAAACTTTTTTTTTTAAAATATCAAAAATAAAATAGAATAAAAAAAAATTTTTTTTTGTTCTTTTCATACTCGAATTATTTCCCGACGATCTTTAGTGCATTTTAAACTTTTTTTTTTAAATATCAAAAATAAAATATTTCCGGACGTCTGCGATCAAAATAAATGTTTTTTTTCGTTTAGTGCATTTTAAACTTTTTTTTAAAAAATATCAAAAATAAAATTTTATAAAAAATAATTTTTTTTTTCGTTTAGTGGATTTTAAACTTTTTTTTAAAAAAATATCAAAAATAATTTTTTTTTTGTTTCATACTCGAATTATTTCCCGACGATCTTTAGTGCATTTTAAACTTTTTTTTTAAATATCAAAAATAAAATATTTCCGGACGTCTGCGATCAAAATAAATGTTTTTTTCGTTTAGTGCATTTTAACCTTTTTTTAAAAAATATCAAAAATAAAATATAATAAAAAATAAATGTTTTTTTCGTTCTTTTCATACCCGAATTATTTCCCGACGGGCTTTAGTGCATTTTAAAATAAATGTTTTTTCGTTTAGTGCATTTTAAACTTTTTTTAAAAAAAATATCAAAAATAAAATTTAATAAAAAATATTTTTTTTTTCGTTTAGTGGATTTTAAACTTTTTTTTAAAAACTTATCAAAAATAAAATTTAATAAAAAATAAATGTTTTTTTTCGTTCTTTTCATACTCGAATTATTTCCCGACGGTCTTTAGTCCATCTTAAAATAAATTTAGTGCATTTTAAACTTTTTTTTAAAAAATATCAAAAATAAAATATAATAAAAAATAATTTTTTTTTTCGTTTAAGTTTAGTGAATTTTAAATTTTTTTTTAAATATCAAAAATAAACTATTTCCGGATGAATTTTTTTTTCGTTAATATATTAGTTTATTGATCGCTTTCATTGTCAGAACAGTAGAAACTTAGTCACCTACAAAAAAATATTAAAAATATAATATGAATATGTATGAATATTGAATTTTCAATATTACTTTTCTGTAAAATTTTCCTAGATGAATCGGGTCAACTCTGGATTACTCGGGTCAACTCGGGTCAACTCGGGTCAACTCGGGTTTCCTCGGGTTTCCTCGGGTTTCTTCGGGTTTCCTCGGGTTTACTCGGGTTTACTCGGGTTTCCTCTGGTTTTCTCGGGTTTCCTCGGGTTTCCTCGGGTTTGTTCGGGTTTGTTCGGGTTTGTTCGGGTTTGTTCGGGTTTGTTCGGGTTTGTTCGGGTTTGTTCGGGTTTGTTCGGGTTTGTTCGGGTTTGTTCGGGTTTGTTCGGGTTTGTTCGGGTTTGTTCGGGTTTGTTCGGGTTTGTTCGGGTTTGGGTTTGTTCGGGTTTGTTCGGGTTTGTTCGGGTTTGTTCGGGTTTGTTCGGGTTTGTTCGGGTTTGTTCGGGTTTGTTCGGGTTTGTTCGGGTTTGTTCGGGTTTGTTCGGGTTTGTTCGGGTTTGTTCGGGTTTGTTCGGGTTTGTTCGGGTTTGTTCGGGTTTGTTCGGGTTTGTTCGGGTTTGTTCGGGTTTGTTCGGGTTTGTTCGGGTTTGTTCGGGTTTGTTCGGGTTTGTTCGGGTTTGTTCGGGTTTGTTCGGGTTTGTTCGGGTTTGTTCGGGTTTGTTCGGGTTTGTTCGGGTTTGTTCGGGTTTGTTCGGGTTTGTTCGGGTTTGTTCGGGTTTGTTCGGGTTTGTTCGGGTTTGTTCGGGTTTGTTCGGGTTTGTTCGGGTTTGTTCGGGTTTGTTCGGGTTTGTTCGGGTTTGTTCGGGTTTGTTCGGGTTTGTTCGGGTTTGTTCGGGTTTGTTCGGGTTTGTTCGGGTTTGTTCGGGTTTGTTCGGGTTTGTTCGGGTTTGTTCGGGTTTGTTCGGGTTTGTTCGGGTTTGTTCGGGTTTGTTCGGGTTTGTTCGGGTTTGTTCGGGTTTGTTCGGGTTTGTTCGGGTTTGTTCGGGTTTGTTCGGGTTTGTTCGGGTTTGTTCGGGTTTGTTCGGGTTTGTTCGGGTTTGTTCGGGTTTGTTCGGGTTTGTTCGGGTTTGTTCGGGTTTGTTCGGGTTTGTTCGGGTTTGTTCGGGTTTGTTCGGGTTTGTTCGGGTTTGTTCGGGTTTGTTCGGGTTTGTTCGGGTTTGTTCGGGTTTGTTCGGGTTTGTTCGGGTTTGTTCGGGTTTGTTCGGGTTTGTTCGGGTTTGTTCGGGTTTGTTCGGGTTTGTTCGGGTTTGTTCGGGTTTGTTCGGGTTTGTTCGGGTTTGTTCGGGTTTGTTCGGGTTTGTTCGGGTTTGTTCGGGTTTGTTCGGGTTTGTTCGGGTTTGTTCGGGTTTGTTCGGGTTTGTTCGGGTTTGTTCGGGTTTGTTCGGGTTTGTTCGGGTTTGTTCGGGTTTGTTCGGGTTTGTTCGGGTTTGTTCGGGTTTGTTCGGGTTTGTTCGGGTTTGTTCGGGTTTGTTCGGGTTTGTTCGGGTTTGTTCGGGTTTGTTCGGGTTTGTTCGGGTTTGTTCGGGTTTGTTCGGGTTTGTTCGGGTTTGTTCGGGTTTGTTCGGGTTTGTTCGGGTTTGTTCGGGTTTGTTCGGGTTTGTTCGGGTTTGTTCGGGTTTGTTCGGGTTTGTTCGGGTTTGTTCGGGTTTGTTCGGGTTTGTTCGGGTTTGTTCGGGTTTGTTCGGGTTTGTTCGGGTTTGTTC
>OZ018381.1:65254827-65262893 GCA_963969555.1 Polydrusus pterygomalis | reverse complement strand
CCCCCCCTGGGTCCGCGCTTGACAGAATACGCGTTTAAACCTCAATGACATACTCCCATTTAAATTATGTACCGAACAAACCTATAAACTCGACGAAATTATTTATCCTTTCTCGAAAATGTCAACGGGGGAAATGTATATCGTTACATATCTGTCAAAAGCAAATCGATTGCACGTAAAAATGGGGCCCGGTGGCCCACTTACCGTTACACAGATCAATGAAAATGTATACGCACGTACATGGAGCCAGCGCCGGGGGACCGATTTTCTAAAGCCACAAATGCATGTTTCTAATTTTACTCATATTGGAGGGTTATAACAAAAAATTTATTGTGATCAACATTATAGCTTTTTTCATTCCCGTGTATTATAGAGGGATTGGACAAAATAAATTAAAGGTTTGCAGAAAATAAAGGGGGTTTAGTTATCATTGAAAAAGAAATTTTTTTTTTAATTATAATTTTGTCCCATAAAAGTAAGCAAACGTCTTAGACGGAACATCCAACAAACCACACAATCATTATCATTATACACACCTTGACAGCACGCAGTTCCGTTAAGGGTGTTAGATGGAACAAAAGCCCGGAAAAGTTGCCAACAGTAGTAATGATAACAGGAGTGGTTAATTACGTACGTAATAACGTATTGTGTTTAGTTTCATTGTAATTATTAAGAAGAATTATATGTTACCCTATTTTGGGTAATTATATCTGTAATGTGTTGTGTCGTATTTATACACGGTGTCCATTTTTTTTAACTAATGTTCTTTCCCTCCAAACATCACTATTTTTCCTGTAACTTTGCAGTTTTCAAGGTCTATCCTTAACGTAAATATGAATTAATAACTATTATCGTTATTCATTGATGAACTACCTACTTTTATGTATACAGTGTGTCCAAAAAAGTATGCAACATATGGAAAAGTTTTTATCACCGATTTCTCAGAAAATTTTATTCTTTTTAAAAGTTGGTGCATTCCTTATAACTATAAATGCATATATTTCATATTTCACCTGCGGCTAATAGTAGGGGAGCCAATGCTATTTTTTCGAAATTGCCTTAAGAGTAAAGTACCTTAATTATTAGAAATACAGCAAAATTTTATATGGAAATGTTCTTGCAAATTAAAAACAATCCAAATACGAAATTGGAGTTAGGTGTGTCAATTTTTAATTTTTTTTATATGCATTTCTTTAAAATAGGTTTTCGGACTAATATGAATAGAGTTGAATTCTATCATAATTTTGTTTAGAACATAAGTTGGCTAAAATGTGTTTAAGTAGGCGTGCAACACGCTAATATCTGAACCAACTCGTAACATTGAAAGGTTTTAAAAAGTTTGCAACTACTTAATCCATTTTTATTATAAACCCACGTTTAAGTTATTTAATAAATATATCAAAATTGCGTAAACAAAAAATTGACCAGAGGTGTACCGTTTAAGGGAAAATAGAGATTAACCAAAAAAAATTAAAAATTGTGACACCTAACTCAAATTTGGTATTTGGACTAACTTACTAATTTGCAAGAACTTTTCCATATAAAATTGTGATGTATTTCTAATAATTAAGGTACCTACTTTCAGTGGCGAATTTAGAGGGGGGGCACAGGGGCACGTGCCCCCCCTGTCATAATAATTTCGCACGAACCAACCTAAGCGCAACACTCAAAATTTCAAACACAGTGACAAAGCATTGTACTGTAACAACCAAATATTTTTTTGATGCCAAAACTTTACAGCATTTAGAAATGGATATTAAAAATCAGGTTTTCAACGTGGTTTGGTAATTAGCGAAAAGATGGCGTAAAAGCACGTTAGATAAAAAGCATACATTTTAGGATTTTAGAATTTGTGTTTTGTTACAGAAAACTGTAATCTGTGGTTTTGTTTACAAAGAAAGTGTATTATTTTGGGGTAGTAAGGACTTATTTTAATAAAAATAAACATGCCAAAACGGCTATGAATGTGGAATATTTGAGAAACAATTTTAGCTCATTAAGTATTGAGCAAAAAATTGAAATTAAAATTGAGGGAACCTAAACCCGAAATTAACTTGACACAGATCACAAAGTGTAGATCTAGGGACTTTATTGTTATTGATAAGTTTGCTGGAAATAAAACCAGAAGATTGGACTTTACTTTTAAACAATGTACCCGCTAATGAAAAATAAATTGGCCTTTTTTTATTTTATTTTATTTTCAATAAAATAAGTAGGTAATCATACATTTTTAAAATATTTACTAAAAATTATTGACCAAATTTGGGCGTGGCCTTAAAAAAAATTCGCCTGCGGCGCGATTCGTCCGCAGCGGGCTTTTCGTGCACCCCAAGATAACAAGTAAGTGCCCCCCCTGTCAATTTTTTCTGAATCCGCCACTGCCTACTTTACTCTTAAGGCAATTTCGAAAAAATGGCATTTACTATTATTAGCCGTAGGTGAAATATGAAATAATATGCATTTATAGTTTTAAGGCATGCACCAACTTTTATAAAGAATAAAATTTTCTGAGAAATCGGTGATAAAAAACTTTCCCATATGTTGCATACTTTCTTGGACACACTGTATATTAAATTTTACGAAAATCGAGGGGGCTTTTCTTAAAAGCAGCATTATGCGTCGCCATAACACTGGTACATTCCTAATAGTTACAAATTGAGTCAATTTAAGCTCAAATATAACACAAAAGGGTTGAGTGTTTAGTTTTTGGAGTGGTTTCATAGTTTCATTTGTTCAACTCGCGAGTAACCTGGTGGACCTATGCATTTTACGTCTTATCGTCTTGTTATGGTAAATATAATGTGAATGACACGACTATCTTGTTATGTCATGGTTGGTTTCTCCCCGATAATAATAAGCCATTTTGGCTTTTCCCAGTATATTCCGCAACAAAGAAAATTTAATAAAATCTAGTTGTGCTACACGAATTGCTACAAGTTGTATGCTCAAGCTTATATTAGAAATTTATAAAATTGGCCACGGCTTTATGCACTTAACTTTAATTAAAAATGGTTATTAACAACCAGTTATAAACCGGGGAAACACGTTAAACTGTTAAATTTAGAATATGTAATTACTTTTTGAGTTTATTGAAACCCCCACGGAACAGAAAGTATTCGTGTGTTAATACAAATCATGTCACAAAAATAAGGTCTCGATGGTTACCTTATGACAGCGGCGGCTCGTAGGGCAGCAGATAGGGGCGGTGTGAAAAAGAAAAAATTTAGACCACGCCCAAATTTTGCTAAATTCAGTCAATAACTTTCTGTTACGGGGGAGATTTGGAAACAATTATAATAAATTGTTAAAAATAGGATATTAATATAGAATATTGAATCATTATTGTATTAAGGCAAAACATAAAATATACAGTGTGTCTGCTTAAGGTCGCACCATATGGAAAACTTTTTTATTATTCATTTTACTTTATTCAATTAAGTTATTCTTCATAAATAGTTCTGCATGGTCTAAAACCTAAAATGCAAGATGTTAATTTGTTTCAGTCGTAAACGAGGTTTCTCAAAAAATATAGATTTGGCTCAAGAGTAAAGTACCATTATTTTTAATAGTGTTGGGATTACTCGAGTGAAAAATAACCTATCATACGGTTTTTTCAAAAACCTTATTAATCCGGTTTTTTTAATAACCGGTTATTTACCAATAATCGGTTTTTTTTACCGCGTCGCGTTGTACACGTAACAATTAATCGACTGGCGACCTTTAATTACCGCATTTTAGGTTTTAGACCATTCAGAACTTTTTACGGAGAATAACTTTTTTTCGTAAAATGAATAATTAAAAGGTTTTCAATATGGTGCGAACTTAAGCAGACAAACTGTATAATGCCTTTATTTAAAAAGTATTATTTACATACTGACGGGCTGCCACTGCCTGATGTTCTTGGCACATTCACTAGAAATGTGTTTAAATATTTTTCTATTGCATTAAAAATATAATGTAAGCAGAATTTCCGACAATCCCTGTAGTTTTTTTTAGCGATAAATACAATATTAATCTAAACTCCAGAATTTTTAATAAGGTTAAAATGAAAAAATAACTGCAGCATATTACACTGGTCTTTGTGTAACAAAGAATGTTAACGCAAGTTTATCTTGCGCGTTTATATACGCTTGCTTTGTTATTAAAATTTGATCATATTTACCTCTGCCTCATAAAATTTTCTTCAAAATTATTTACAGCAAAGTTAATTATAAATATAACTTTTTCTTTTTTAAACAAGAAAATATTAGCTAATTTTAATACAGCAACAGATGGTTTTTTTAAAAAAGGGAATTATGCTATTCTAGAATAGAAATGTAGAAGCCATTGATGATGCCATTACATTGAAACAAATACTTATACAGTGTGTGTATAAAGTCTGGAAACGGCTTAATAACATCACAATTTACTGGCCGATTTAAACCAAATTTGGTACAGTTGTGTAAGAGGATCTAACGCACCGAATTACGATATTGGCGTTGTTGCCAGCTTTTTAGTTTGTCTGGAATTCGAACGAATTTTATATTTTTAGATATAACACCCAGTATATTTTTACATTTTTAAATTCCACATAAAATTATAATTATTTTTTATTAAATGCATTATTAGTCTATACTTCATAGTTTCCGAGATATTGACTCTCGAAAAGTGACATTTTTGAACTTTTTGAACAGCTTATAACTTTCTAACAGTACGTCTTAGAGCAAAACGGCTTACATGTCCCTGTCTTCAATTTTTATTATCTTCCCAAAAAAATCAACTTCCGGTTAAACCGGATGTAACTCGAAAGCAGGAAATATAGTTGTTCCGGTTTAACTGGAAGTTGATTTTTTTGGGAAGATAATAAAAATTGAAGATAGGGACATGTAAGCCGTTTTGCTCTAAGACGTACTGTTAGAAAGTTATAAGCTGTCAAAATTCAAAAATGTCACTTTTCGAGTCAATATCTCGGAAACTATGAAGTATAGACTAATAATGCATTAAATAAAAAATAATTATAATTTTATGTGGAATTTAAAAATGTAAAAATATACTGGGTGTTATATTTAAAAATATAAAATTCGTTCGAATTCCAGACAAACTAAAAAGCTGGCAACAACGCCAATATCGTCATTCGGTGCTTTAGATCCTCTTATACAACTGTACCAAATTTGGTTTAAATCGGCCAGTAAATTGTGATGTTATTAAGCCGTTTCCAGACTTTATACACACACTGTATATTGCGCAGGTGCATGTATTTATTGACATAAAAAGCATCGTCCGAAAAACTTTAAATTGTTTATTAATCGCTGGTTTTATTTTGTTTCAGGTGTACATTAACTTAGGCTAATAGAAGAAATTAAAGAAAAAATACCCCAGAAGTTCGGCTCGCCATCTTCAACTTTTTTAGGGTAGCTCTATAAGAAAATTAATAAATCCACTTAAATGTTTTACCGTCAAAAATAATCCATGTTTAATAAATGTAATACTCTACTGTAAAGTATGTGTTTTTAATGGGTCCATGATTAATTTTTTTATTTAAAAGGCATTAGGAAAAAATCTGAAATGGTTTATTTAAAACAATTGTTAAAGGCGGTGCTTGAAGCATTTGAAAATTATTTAGTTGGTCAAAGTAAAATTTTGTAAACCCACTTTTAGAGCGTTTTTAAGAAAAATATTGCATATAAGATTTTTTTCTAATAGCTGAAACCACGTTAATTGAAATCTTTGTAATATAAACCTAAGTCATTCCAAAAAAGTTACTATGTTTTCCATTTTTCATTATTTTAAGTTACATCACAAAATATACGTAAAAGTCTACAAGGCGTTTAAGCACAGAACTGAAAGAAAATTTATGTGTAAATATTATAAAAGTTTAAAAATTTTATATTTCCGATTAACTAATCATTTTAAAATAAATATATGCTTTTTCTAATGTACTGTTTTTAGGTTCGATGATGTACACACACTCTTTGCCAATTTACTACTTTTTATAATAAAATGTACATAAAAACCTTAATATATTGTTAAATACTTTATTTATTGGGACCTATTTTTTTGCAAACTTAGTGTCGTTAATTGGTTATTAAATAGACGTCTGCCGTCTGAACGAAAAGTAAATTAGGCAGTTACAGCGACATCTATAACGCATGGATGTCATTAGACAAAGACACAAAGAACCCCGCACTTTTCTTATGGAAAATGACCTTTGGTTTAGTTGGTTTTAGTATGTTGTAGAAAATGCCATTCTGATCAAAAGTATCCATGGCCACAACAAAATCTGCCGACCAGTTTTTGAGATACAGGATGTCCAAGTTGCAAAATATAAATTTTCACTACATTATAATGTTTTCGTAGTTTATAATATTAATTCGTTTTGTTTTTCTGGATTTTTGTTGACCCTGTCGTAGATATGGATAGAATACTATAAAAATAGTCGGGATTAAATTAATTGTTAACAAAGTGATACTGTATATGACATTAGCTTGGAGCAAACTATAATAATTTATATTTTTTATATTTGTACAGGGTTTGTTCATCATTCATTGTCATAATTTTTGTTATTAGTTTTTAAAGAAATTTTGGAGATATTTCTTTATGTACTAATTGTCGCTAATCCAAATATCTATAATTATCAAGGTTATACAGGGTGTTTCCGATGATAAGCGATAGAAATATAACAAAAAAATGCTTGTATTTATAAATCACCCGGTAATATTAAAAATGGATCGGTTAAATTTCGTTATTTTTTAATTATTTTTGCTGAAAGTGTCTTGCTTACATGTTTACTATTGATGATTTCCCTTTTCCTATGACCAGTTCTGGAGATTTACAGTGTCGAACTGACCCAAAACCAAGAAAAGCATATAAAATAACAATTTTTTTTTATTTTAATACAATTTGTTTACTAAAGTATCTCAAAAACTGGTCGGCAGATTTTGTTGTGGCCATGGATACTTTTGATTAGAATGGCATTCTCTACAACATCCTAAAAATGTAGGAAATTTAACCGAGGGCCATTTTCCATAAGAGAAGTGCGGGGTTCTTTATGTATTTTAAATCGTCTTTAGGCGACAGCCGGTAGATACAGATATTTTGCATTTGTGATTGTGCTAATAATTGTTACAACCAAAATCCCACCAAACAATAACTGCCTTTAAATACCGAACATTTCTTCCATTTAGCACACGAATAAAGCGACATAAAGCTGGTAAATTGGCAAAGTGTAAATATATATGGGTACTATTGAACTGGGTAACAAGTTTTTTTCTTCGTGGAACCGAAACAGATTAACAGTATCTGAACAGATTACAGACTAAGATATCCAAGACTTGTTTACAAGTTGTAACATGGCTAACTCTCAGAAACCTCGTTATGCCCGTACCAGATCGATCCGAAATCGATTAAATTCACAAAAACGAAAAAGTTGAAAGCTTGTTGACCAGTATCATTAGGTTTTAAATGATGAATGAATGAATGTTTATGAATCTACTTGTGATAAAAAATTATTCAATTATATGTTGTATAAAAAATTTAAAATTTCTTGAACATTTTATAATACGTTGGCCATTGTAAATATTATATTGAGTAGCTTAATGAAATGAAATAAATTCTAATAAAAGCGCATAACATGTATTTGTTTTATTGTAACCACGAACATAAATAATTGATATTAGATATAACGTGCCCATCAGTGTTAACTGGCTCCATAACATGTAATTTTCAGGGCATTTACCTGCAACTATAAATTTATAGAAAAATTTTTTACAAATGTTAAATTTATCTAAAAACAACACCAGTTCGGGACCAAGCGATTATCACATTCTCCTTCAGTTTCAACATTCTCCCATTCTTTTTAAAATATACTTATACCTATCAGAATTCCCTTTTTCCGTTGGCGCATTCAATCACCCCTTCTCCCCCTAAAAAACAATTACCTTTTGAAAGTGCCTCAACTGACGCGTGATTGGTTCTCGATTATACTGCTGTTATTTCTATTTCAACACGTCTGTTCGGCACAGCAGCGGTATCTCTGGGGATCTTAAAATCCACAGTTATTCCCTCAGGATCATATGAAACCTTAATGG